>NQII01000126.1:761079-795677 GCA_002778355.1 Clitarchus hookeri | reverse complement strand
AAAAAAATTAATTTATTTGATATTTGTTAAAAAAAAACATACATTGAAAAAACAAGATAAAAAGAAACAAGCAAATAACGATTTTGATAAAAATCTTAAAAATTAATGAACAGTGTTGTATTTGTTAAACAAATGGAAAATGTTAGAAATAGATGTAATGTTGAAAATCTATTAATGAGGATGTTTTACTATGTGAAACCTCAAGTCATCGAATTTGATTATACGAGGATTATTCGGAAAGTAAGGTCCGATTTCTTATAAAACATAAACCATCACAGATTTTTTCAAAAAACCTTTTCTATTTAATTCCTTACATGTTTCTCTATTTATCTACATAGTTTCCATATTTGTTTAAACTTTTGTTATAACGTTCTACAAGCTTTTGTATGCCTAAGTCATAGACGTCTGCCGTCTGTGAGGATAACCAGTCTGTAGCTGCTTCTTTCACTTCGTCATCTGTGGCGAAGCGCTTGCCTACCTAAAGGCGTTTGCCTTTAGGTCGCGGAACAAGTGAAAATCACTGGGCGCCAAGTCTGGACTGTATGGTGGGTGCTCAATATGTTCCCATTCAAAAGATCTGATATGATTTTGGGTGTGAATGCCAGAATGTGGTCTGGCATTGTCATGCAGCAACAAAACTCCAGGCGTCAGAAGGCCACGTCGCTTATTTCGTATTGCACATCGACGTTTAGTCAGAGTAGCGCAGAAAGCGGCTGAAATGATTGTTGTCCCTTGATGCATAAACTCGATTAACAAGACTTCATGTCTATCCCAAATCACGGTTACTATAACCCTGCTTGTTGCGATTACTGTCTGCTTGGCCTTGACTTTGACTGGTGATGTCTGGTGACGCCATTCCATTAACTGACGTTTAGACTCTGGGGTCATGTGAGAAACCAACGTCTCGTCCCCTGTGACACTCTTCTCTAAAAATGGATCAATCAAGTGCACAAGCCATTCTTTTCATTTAGTGTTCCTCAGTAAGCAGCCTGGGAACCCAACGTGCGCACAATTTGTGAAATTGCAAATGTTCAGAGACAATTTTGTGCAAAGTTGTTCTACCCACATTCGGAATTTCCAATGCTAAAGTTGAAATTGTGAATCGCCGGTCTTCACGAATCATTTTGTCCACAGCTTTGACCAAATCTTCTGTAATCACTGGTGGTCGGCATGATCGCGGTTCATCATGGACATTTTCCCGTCCTTCCTTGAAAGATCTCACCCACTTACGCACTTTGCTGTCACCCATCGCATTGGGGCCATGTACTTGACTTATCTGTTGATGAACTTCCGCTTCCTTGCTGTCAAAAACCGAATCACTGACCGTGTTGCACAGTCGGCGGGCTGATCAATTGTTTAAACATTTTGAACTGATACTGTAAACAGCACACTGCAACAATACCAATGTTATTGTGTGAATAAACATATTACATTTAAAATTTATTCATGATAGCAATTATACAGATATCGTTTTATCATTTGAACAAGTTTTTTCATTAATATAAAAAAATTAAAAACCACTTGCACGATTATTTTAAAAGATAAAATATTAGGCCAAGCGAATTTCCAAGCAAACTGAATAAATAAATTAAAATTCATACAATTAAAACAAGAATTTGCTAAAATAGTTTATGTGCTTGCTTTCCTATAATCCGCTGAAAATAATATATAATGAAGATCTTAAAACTTTAGATAGTGGGAAGGCCTTGATGATTCGTTGACAGCAATATCATTAGAGATTAAAGCAGAAACATATGCAACAGTGCCGAGACAATTACCAATACGCACGTGCTTTATATTGTCGCTACTCGGTCACCTTAGTTATACAGGGGGTGGCCAGTAGTTCATAATAGTGCAATTATATCGGTGCAGACTAATGACACCTGAGGATGTTGCTTTAGGGGTAAACAAATACTCGTATTCTCAGTTATTTAACACACCAGGATTCTATTGATCAGAAGGTCACATAGTTATTACACACCCTGGCGAGACTGAGCCCCCCTCTAGTCGTAAGCCTGAAGGGCTGGTGAGCGGAATACTATGCGTCGGGGAAGGTTTGTTGAAGGGAGAAGTTTCTCTAATTATCTCTGACTGCGGCTTTTGGTGAGTTGTCTTCGTTGGTACCTGAGGCATGGTGAGTTGGGTGGCCCTCGTTCAGGCCCTCGGACCGGCTCTAGTTGACGTACTGTACTCAGCTGGCTTCTTCCTTCGGCTTCAACTGACTCCCTAACACGTCCCACTGGACTCTCCCTCTCGCTCGATGTGGCGCTTCGCGGCTGAAGCTCACCACTCGTCTTCGCCTTTGGTTGAAGTAGCTGGGTCAGCTCGGCTTTCCTTTCTCGGAAGTCCGGGATTGGTTTCCCGGGACTTGGTCTTTCTCATTGATCTCGGCTGGCGTTCCACGTCGGAGACCTCGCGTCCCCTCTCCTACGTCGACGTCTGCCATGACTCGTCTCGCGCTCTCGACTTCTCCGCCTCGGAAACTGTTACTACGTTTTCGGAAATGAATTCATAAGTTCTCGGCACTTCTACTCGGTTTGTCTCGGGAATTTACACATGGAGTTTCGGCTCACGACTCGCCTTCTCGGGGAATGGCGCCACTCGGACTGGGGCTAGCACTCGTTTCCGGGAATTTACCCATATTCTCGGCACTGTTCTCGTTACACGACTGTTTACTCCCGTTTCGGCTTCATCTATCTCGTCTCGCGGCTGAACCGCCGAACTACTCCCGTCTCGGCTGGCGATAATTGCCCCCGAACAATTGACTGTGAACAACTGATTGTACATTACTGCCTGGGGCCGGTCCCGAACTCCGGCCCGTTGATACTACTGCCTCTCGCCTAACTGCGTTCTCTGTCTCGCCCACAACTGACGACAACTGAATGATCACAACTGCCCGACGACCATTAAAAGACTTACCACGAACCTTGGCTGCTCCTGAATTTTACCAGTCTCTCGATATATTGAAATTGGCTGTCAGCGATTTATGTCGAGAGAAACAGGGAGTTCCCTGGCGTAACTCGCACGTTTTTTTGTATAGGATTTAGGTATCGTTAGCGACTCTCGCGCTCAAACTAGGGATTGAGGGCGGGGTGTGGCAAGCATCTCGGAGGGTTCCCAGCAGCTGTGTCTGCAGTTTCTCGTCCAGGAGGTTACCCTGTTTTCTTCGCTGCGGGCTTATATCAGCTAATTTTCGGGACTTTCCCTTTTTCCTTCGGCTGCGGTTCATCCCAGCGTATTCTTATATCTCAAGACATCCCCGGGGGTTATTCTCAGGGTGTGAATACAGCGCAATTCCTATCCCCGGTACCCGCCACGTTTCAACATGGGACTCAAACCCCGAAAACCTCTTAAAAATATGCTAATGTGCATCAGGGGGGTAGAATTCTGATCGTAAACTTCGGATATAATTAGTCTAATGTTTTAAACAATAGGTTTTACTAACCTGAAATGTTTACAGGTATGTAATTTTTAAAACAAGTGTCTGAACCACTTANAGAATTCTGATCGTAAACTTCGGATATAATTAGTCTAATGTTTTAAACAATAGGTTTTACTAACCTGAAATGTTTACAGGTATGTAATTTTTAAAACAAGTGTCTGAACCACTTAAAACANGTACCCGCCACGTTTCAACATGGGACTCAAACCCCGAAAACCTCTTAAAAATATGCTAATGTGCATCAGGGGGGTATAATTCTGATCGTAAACTTCGGATATAATTAGTCTAATGTTTTGAACAATAGGTTTTACTAACCTGAAATGTTTACAGGTATGTAATTTTTAAAACAAGTGTCTGAACCACTTAAAACANAAACAATAGGTTTTACTAACCTGAAATGTTTACAGGTATGTAATTTTTAAAACAAGTGTCTGAACCACTTAAAACACGTATGCTTACATGGCCTAACACAGTGGTACTTGTGTGAAGAATTTGGCGGATATAAGTTGATTGGTCCCTAAAATATGTCATAAAAATTTCAGTATCTCACTTTTCTGCATCTTTGAAAATGGCCTTAAAAAGAGGTTCTGTATACGATGCTTCTAATACAAACTGTCGACCTTATAAGTATGGTTGGTTTTGGTTAAATTGTTTGATAGATGTGCCTAACTTATAAAAAAATATTTATAAGGCCACCATATTGAAATTTAATGCATTACCCTTCTTAAATCACACAAATTTACAAGGTCTTTTGTAGTTCTACAAGAGTAAAAAATTGGTGGAAAAAGGTTTTGTTTTTTCCTGAAATATGGGGAAATGTTAAATTAACTCACCTGGCACTATTTTGCAAAAATACTAACAAAAGTGTTACTCTGTATGTATAATTGATGATTCAAATACTAATGACATAGATAAATAAAGAATCTATTCATATTCTGATAAAATAAATTTAGGTATTGTGTGCGATGAATTTGGTCATAGAGATAGAGATATCACCAAAGAAAACGAAAAACAGTATTTAATAGAGAGTAAACAAAGTTGTAAATTTATTCGATTTATTAAATACTTAATAAATTTTAACAAATAATATGTAATTAATAAAATAACTATTTAAAAATATTTACTAGAACCAAACTAAAAATAACTATTAATGATGGAATACGAGATACAAGTTCAACAAGAAAGAAACTCATTTAGGTTGAATAAAATCAACAATACACATATAAAAAATATTTAATTTTTACCTTAATTTTATAAATTAATGTTTTCAATAAAAAATATTTTATATTTATTAAAATATATTAATATGAAACACTATGTATTACAAGTTAATATTAAAAAACAATTTTTAGTTTATTATTAAACTTGTTTCCATGTAAATAGAGACGACTCTAAGTATGAAAAACAATTATATTATCTACAATAATTACAAGCTTTATATATTTTAGATGAATTTAAGAATATAAGGTTAAAAGCTAAATAAATTTGTGATATACTAGAATATATTAGTTCAAGAATTTAATTAATCAACCGGCATTATATCAATCAATTATGAAATCAAGAGTAGCTATAGAGGAGAAATTTCGATGTAAATATTGATTATGATTATAATGTTTTCAGAACACATAGAAAAAATAAGAATATAAGAATACATACATTTTAAGGAAGGCAACCAAACACAAATAAATATAAAGATTTTAATATTACATAAATTCTATAAATTTATATNATACATTTTAAGGAAGGCAACCAAACACAAATAAATATAAAGATTTTAATATTACATAAATTCTATAAATTTATATCAAACAATGAAAGAAATTATAGATATCGCAGCTCACATAAATTATTCTTGACTCAACGATAATTTCACAGAAAATTAATTATTAAATATAATTATTAATCTTCACAAAGAATTAGATGTTTAAATTTGTAAGTAACAATTAATTAATTTTCTTTTTTTTATCGGCCATCTATGGACTACGCTATTTCAATTGTCCTTTTCCTTTCTCTGGCACTTGGGCTTTAACTTTCACCCAGTATTCCCGCATTCGTATCCTCCTATGCTGTTCCTTCCTCGCTTCAGTTCATGTTTTGCCAGTTTTTAGTTTCGGCTTTTCTTGGAAACCACAGTGTAAAGTAAAAATGTCATTTTTATTGATATTTTAATTTGTTATATAATATTTCAGGCAGCAAAGAATTGCTGGCTTATATTTTGATTATATTTTAAGTAAAATTCACGCATAACATTTAGTATCAAATTAGTGTATTGATCCCAATAACTAATTTCTCCATCTGTTGATGAAATTAATTATTTTGTACTGTTTTTTACAATACATTTATAGTATTTTTTTAAAAGTGTTTCCCATTTATCGATAATTAATGTTAATGAGTTGAATATTTTAACTGAAACAGTTATCTATAAATATTCCCCTTTCAAATTAAATCTAAATTTATAAAGAAACTACTTATGTCAAAAATAATTAATTTGATAGAATTATTCATCTTCATTAACATATACATTTTTCTAAAAATACCTAATTTTTATTCATCAAACTATCATGGGATTATCAAAACCTTAAAATTTTTAATATAATTTATTANCTAAAAATACCTAATTTTTATTCATCAAACTATCATGGGATTATCAAAACCTTAAAATTTTTAATATAATTTATTATTCAACATTTTTACATCTATTTAATTAAAAATTGATGTGGATATTTTGCTTTCATTATTTCAAATTCATAGCTTGTATTTATTCACCATTGATATTTTCTCAACCTTTATGTTGGCAAATCATTCATTAAAACTTTATCAAAAGTAAACAAATCGGTTGATCAATTTGCAACATATCATTTCTGAAAAATAAATTTTTTTATTTTTTACAAAATCCATTTTTTATTAACTTTAACTGCTTTCATACGAATATTTCTAAGTTAAGTATTATTGTATTCTAAAATTAATTTATATATTATATTAACAAATTTCATATTTCCATTCAAAGCAAATTTTACCACATTTTATTATATAAAGTCATATTTAATGTTTCAATGACTCTAGCTTTAACTTTACTAAATGTTGAATAATGTTGGTTATTATATATTACTATTAATTATTGAAATTTTGTGTTGTAAAATTCTGAACCATTATCTGTTTGTGAATATTCGATATATTTATTTTTAAGAATTGATTTAAATACTACCTGTATAATATTATCACTGGTTTCACCTTAACTAGAATAGTAAATAAAAAAAATTTNAGAATTGATTTAAATACTACCTGTATAATATTATCACTGGTTTCACCTTAACTAGAATAGTAAATAAAAAAAATTTGAAACAATAATTTACTATAATAATACATACCCATGTATAAAAAATTATAATTAAGTTAATCCATTTAAAAAATTTGATTTTCTAAAAAACATCAATATTATATGAAACAGCGTTTCTTCTAATAAATATTTTTTACTGGTTTATATAAAATATTAAATATTTCTTCGGAAGTGGAAATTTTTTTTTTTAATTTGTTTTATTCGAGTAATATATATTTGACATTTGCTTTATTAAATAACTTTAACAATGGTAGTTTTTTGAATTTTTGTATTGTTATTTGTAGTAACTCAAAAAGTAAGTGTTTTCCATTTATATAAAATAGGTTTTTATATTTTTTTCAATCAATTAACGTTTATATATTTATTTCGAACCGTTTAGCGATTTGCACACCAGCTATATATTTATATTTTATTGAGTCCTTTTAAAAAAAAGTATGTGAAAAATATANATACATTTTAAGGAAGGCAACCAAACACAAATAAATATAAAGATTTTAATATTACATAAATTCTATAAATTTATATAAAACAATGAAAGAAATTATAGATATCGCAGCACACATAAATTATTCTTGACTCAACGATAATTTCACAGAAAATTAATTATTAAATATAATTATTAATCTTCACAAAGAATTAGATGTTTAAATTTGTAAGTAACGATTAATTAATTTTCTTTTTTTTATCGGCCATCTATGGACTACGCTATTTCAATTGTCCTTTTCCTTTCTCTGGCACTTGGGCTTTAACTTTCACCCAGTATTCCCGCATTCGTATCCTCCTATGCTGTTCCTTCCTCGCTTCAGTTCATGTTTTGCCAGTTTTTAGTTTCGGCTTTTCTTGGAAACCACAGTGTAAAGTAAAAATGTCATTTTTATTGATATTTTAATTTGTTATATAATATTTCAGGCAGCAAAGAATTGCTGGCTTATATTTTGATTATATTTTAAGTAAAATTCGCGCATAACATTTAGTATCAAATTAGTGTATTGATCCCAATAACTAATTTCTCCATCTGTTGATGAAATTAATTCTTTTGTACTGTTTTTTACAATACATTTATAGTATTTTTTTAAAAGTGTTTCCCATTTATCGATAATTAATGTTAATGAGTTGAATATTTTAACTGAAACAGTTATCTATAAATATTCACCTTTCAAATTAAATCTAAATTTATAAAGAAACTACTTATGTCAAAAATAATTAATTCGATAGAATTATTCATCTTCATTAACATATACATTTTTATAAAAATACCTAATTTTTATTCATCAAACTATCATGGGATTATCAAAACCTTAAAATTTTTAATATAATTTATCATTCAACATTTTTACATCTATTTAATTAAAAATTGATGTGGATATTTTGCTTTCATTATTTCAAATTCATAGCTTGTATTTATTCACCATTGATATTTTCTCAACCTTTATGTTGGCAAATCATTCATTAAAACTTTATCAAAAGTAAACAAATCGGTTGATCAATTTGCAACATATCATTTCTGAAAAATAAATTTTTTTATTTTTTACAAAATCCATTTTTTATTAACTTTAACTGCTTTCATACGAATATTTCTAAGTTAAGTATTATTGTATTCTAAAATTAATTTATATATTATATTAACAAATTTCATATTTCCATTCAAAGCAAATTTTACCACATTTTATTATATAAAGTCATATTTAATGTTTCAATGACTCTAGCTTTAACTTTACTAAATGTTGAATAATGTTGGTTATTATATATTACTATTAATTATTGAAATTTTGTGTTGTAAAATTCTGAACCATTATCTGTTTGTGAATATTCGATATATTTATTTTTAAGAATTGATTTAAATACTACCTGTATAATATTATCACTGGTTTCACCTTAACTAGAATAGTAAATAAAAAAAATTTTAAACAATAATTTACTATAATAATACATACCCATGTATAAAAAATTATAATTAAGTGAATCCATTTAAAAAATTTGATTTTCTAAAAAACATCAATATTATATGAAACAGCGTTTCTTCTAATAAATATTTTTTACTGGTTTATATAATTTATTAAATATTTCTTCGGAAGTGGAAATTTTTTTTTTTAATTTGTTTTATTCGGGTAATATATATTTGACATTTGCTTTATTAAATAACTTTAACAATGGTAGTTTTCTGAATTTTTGTATTGTTATTTGTAGTAACTCAAAAAGTAAGTGTTTTCCATTTATATAAAATAGGTTTTTATATTTTTTTCAATCAATTAACGTTTATATATTTAATTCGAACTGTTTAGCGATTTGCACACCAGCTATATATTTATATTTTATTGAGTCCTTTTAAAAAAAAGTATGTGAAAAATATATNGTTTAGCGATTTGCACACCAGCTATATATTTATATTTTATTGAGTCCTTTTAAAAAAAAGTATGTGAAAAATATATATTATGGCCTCGTTTTACAATTCACAATATCTATTATTCATATATATCTCTACTAACTGTAAAAAGTATGCAAATAAATTAGAAAAAAGGAATAGCATAATCAAGTATTCAATTTTAAATATTGCTTGCTTTTTCTATAGTGTTAGTTTACCAGTTAAATTAAAACTGTGCTTTCGAGGCACCATTGGTGTTTATCTTATGTATTTCTGATACCCTTACCCTTTTCCGGGTAAAGTTCGCTTTTGTTTGACAATGTCTCGTCGTCTTTAAGTTGCTCCTGTTAATTACAGGCTAGCAAGTTATTGATGTCATGCTCAAACTTAAACTTAATTTACGTAAAAAAACAATGTTTATTTTGTGTTAACTTGTAAGTTGTTAAAATTGTAATTTTCATATTTATGTGTTTTATTGTATCAAGCTAAATGGTTCATTAATGTTTTTTTTTTCTTACGAAATAATAGGAAATTGTGAAATTGTGTTCTCAACTCGTCAGCTATGAGTTTTCGAAAGATGTTTGACACCTTGAGTTATCTTTTTTATCTCTGCTGTTTTGTACTTTGTTTGATGGTGAAAAGATGGAAGCACATATATTGTACTGTGTTGTATGAAAATATACTTGATTCATGACATGTTGTGATATAATATTATATTTATTTTAGTTAATGTAATAATTTTATACTGTCACGATTCCCAAAAAAATAAAAAAATTATAGTAAAACTTTGTATAAAATTCAAACAGTATGATGCATGCGGCGTCCCTCCTCCCTTAGACAGTTCGTCCACTACACAAGTGCAAATACGATGTCCGCTCTACTCTGGACAAGTTGACTCGAATGCGGAGGACGCCCCTCTGTGACTCCCAACGCCGGTGCCGTGCACAAGATTGCACCCATTATCCGCTACTCTCCAGGTACTGCCGGGGTATGGTGACCGTCTCACTTTTATGCTCTCAAGAGAAATCCGTTAATGGTGTAATATTTCAGGTCAACTAATACCCCTAAGAGATGTCCCCAGTAAGAATACAAATGAGGAAATAAATGCAGCGAGGATGCCAGTGCTCCAGAATCTGCCATTGTGGACCACCCTTCATTTCATGTTTATGCCTACGTGTGTGTGATGGGTGTGAAGTGTGAGTGTGCTAATGACCCATAAAAAATATGGGAATTGTGAAATTAATGTCAGGGCCAATTTATTAGCGATGCCTAATAAACTTTCCTTGTTAATTGCCCAATCGATAATTGCTACCCACAACCATCCTGGGGCGAGTATGAACTCGTTAACCACTAACCATCAACTGCCAGCATTTAATCTACAAAATTGAGGGTGGAAGTGATTATTTAATAATTGTATGTAAATGTTCCAATTGTAAACACCACATCCAAACATGTAACTGACTTTTTATTCAGCTCTGATGCTGGTGCAAATTATGAAACTTTAGTGTTTTTATGCCAATACATTTTTTCTTTGTGTATTTTGCTTATGTAAACAAATAACCAATTGTTATTATCCTTCTAATGCAATGTAATTTTGTTTGTGCATGTTCATTTTATTTACATATGTGTCGTATTTTTAAGTGCAATTGGTGCACTTTTGATTCGGCATCCTGGCGGGCTATGCCATGATTTATCAGTTGGTTTCGAGCACTTACCGAGAGTGGACAAGTGTCACATGCGTCTACAGGCACTTCAACTTCTTTGTTCTGACCACTTAGTGTATCAATAGTTTAAAATTTTGTCGGAAAGTATATTCCTTCTTCGTTAGCTCAGAGGCCATATCACTGTAAACCCCGCCAGCTCAAACTGTACCGGGGATACAAATACCTGGTAATATTCATCGGCATCATGCCAATTTGTTCTGTGTACGCTGCTAGTGCGCTATAGTCGCTAAACAAATCTATGTGTCTTTTCGGAGGGTATTCCAGTGAGTAAAATAATTTCAGTGAAAAGCAATTGCTGTTATTTCACTGCAAGCCCCTTCCGGGCAATATATCTATTTTTACTGGGTTCTACCCATGGCTTCACAGCAGCATGTAACGATGTCTAAATTAGTGTGTTTTTGGCATATGACATGGCCATGTCACAATCTCATGTGATACATAGAGGTGAATGAGAGGGCCAACACTCTCGTCAGGCAGTCATAACATGATTTTGCATCACTATGATATCACCTCGTAGGTGGCTGATCTCAGGAGGAGCCACGTGGGTGAACGACCCACACCCTGGATGAGTCTGCTGTGTTCTTGCACCCTTTACAACTCTGCAACAATTCCTGAAAACCTGGTACCATAAGTTACCCTCCTTCTCCTCGCTCTTGAGACCATGGCAGACTGTCAAATGAAGTTCCCAACTGTCTGGCGAATTCTTTATGATAATTTTCTATGCATTTTCCAACCGGAAAATGTCTTTCATAAGCATGTGGCTTAATTAATAATCATTCATATGATATTTCCTTGCCATAACATATCGCCCTTCTGAGTGATTAATCTTTGCTAAAAATACAAATTGTCGTTTATCATGCATTCCCTACACCATGCAAAACATATATTTCGACTAACCTGACTGTATGAGCATATCCTTATTATAAAAAGTGCAATTTTCTATGTGTCAAGTTTTCCTGTGTAAATTCTGGGGTTTTCAGCCAACATCTCAAAATTCCCGGCAAATTCCTGCCCCCCATATTTCCAATTTTCATGTCGGAAGAGGGCAGTGCCACTGTCAGCTCAATATGTTCCACACCAGCACGGGAAACACAACAACAACATAGCAACCATCTGCCGACCATGCAGTCATCCATCTCCACAATGTTAAAGGGGCTAAATGTTGCCATAATGAGAAGCACCATCCAAAACCCCTCTCACCACAATGGGCGGGACAGGGAGGTGGCAGCTGGCAGCATGTGTGCATGATATACCACCCATAACTCTGCTTGTGTCTGCCACCCTTACCATGCCCAAACAGAGGAGGCAGCTGCGGACCAGGTAGTTAGTTGAACTAGGCGAATATCAGCTAGGCGAAATCATAGAGTTTTCCCTGCCAACCACGATGTGATAAGGGGTCGACAAACTGGCATACCTCCAGTGGCTTAGTATAACGTCTCTGCTTGAAGTGTGTGTGCCCACTATCGAACCCAGATCAATTGTTTTAAGTGAAACTTTAATCTACCATCCGTCAGTGTGAAGCCCAGCCATTGTGCGAGGACATTGACCGAATCAATATTGAACTCTGTTCCGAGGCAGTGGCTCGTACCACTGTGGCTCAAATGGCCGATTTGTAAAGTTACTGTGTGAGACCTCATCATAACCGGGATACCATTTATCCTGAACTTGACACAGCGAGCTGTAAGTGCGCGGTCAGAAATAAATCATTTACACCCTCCAAATTTCGGAGAACTGTTTGAAAATGCTGTAATGTGCAATGGTTTGATTGACTTAGCCAAGCCACACTTCAGTGCTCATGGTGACACCGAGTGTATCACGACTAATGCAAGACACAACAGGAACATTCCACTGTCGATTCAGAGAACTTTTTGCAGTGCTCGCGGTATCAGGAGTCGCTATGACTACCTGTTACTTTTTCCGCAACAGATCAACCAGCTGTCTTTAATGTCACACACCATAACCAACCTGAGCGATGTCAACAAGCCCACTACCAGGGAATGAACTCATACCTCATGCGGTGTGACAGCTGCGGGCATCGGGCCCATCGACAGTACGTCACCAGGAGGGAGTGGTATGATATTGGGAAAAAAATGTTTGTTTTAACAGTACACGCCACAACTCAACTTGCTNCGTCACCAGGAGGGAGTGGTATGATATTGGGAAAAAAATGTTTGTTTTAACAGTACACGCCACAACTCAACTTGCTGCCACTGCAATTCGCATTCCAGGGCACACGCAACCGAGCTTCACCAACTGCCCTTCAACCTGCGCATTTAATGCTTCTCGTTCATGTGGCCGCGATAGCGTATGGTGCCATGCCCACACAAGTTACAGCAATAAATGCTACATGCTTTCTCCGCAGCAGCACTGGCATTCACACCTATCCATTTCCAATCCGTGCCACATTTGGATGGCGTGCCAAATGAAGATCCCTCAGACTTCCATCATGGCTGCACGAGTATACTAGAGCATTTAGGTAAGGGGGAAGAAGAATAGCCGAACTGTGTTAGGTTCTGCTTGAGTGGTGACTCTCGGCAATGGTGGCACGAGATAGCACATTAGAGCATCGCATAGGAAGAATTTCGCCATGACTTTAATTGCTGTTTCCTGTGTACTTTCACTTCTGTTCAGATGCGCATCCACATCATCTTAAAGTACGAGAAGCTGGACAAATTCTTATCCACCTTTGCTATACAGAAAGTAAACGTAGTGCAAATAAACCATCCTCAATGTCTACAAAGAATGTAGTGGGAGTCGTAGCCGGCACAGTGGGATGGAATTCCATGGCATACTGGCTCCGCTCATACACCAACCCATGGACGAATTCATGTGTATCATAGTGATCATGGAACAGATATCCATGTCAACACCTGTGCAGTCGCATCGCGAATCAGGACACACGAATTAGTACCGTGAATATTAGGCAAAACGGGACCAGGCTGTGAGGGAAACAGACTCTTAACATCCTGAAAAGTTTTCAAAACTAACAAAATCCTCGCCCCCCAGCGACGGTCATGGTCTGGAGAAAATATAATCTATCGACTTAGTTCAAACCCAATATGAAAGTGGATCTCCACCGTCTGCCTGCCTTTACTGGGACGACCAGCGCTTGCACTGTCATGACGAGTGCCCAATCTGCCCCAAGCGCCCACGTGACGGGAACCCGAAGTCGGGAGACAACGGGACGGAGTAGAGTTGCCGGACATCTCCTACCCTCAGGTAATTAATGCTAATATTGGCCAGACTCCATAACATGCATTAATTTCACTTATTTGCAGTAAAAAAAAAACTAAGTCATCCGCAGTGCCACAATTTTATTGATACTGCAGCCTCACATAAATTTTTCTGTGTATACTTTGTAGACATGTGTATAAAATAAAACCAGAAAATCAAATTGTTGAGCTTATAACAGTATTCATTAGGGACATTGAAATAACCACAACAATTTTCGTTTCTAATTTATGCATGAATATGCGATTCTAGTAATACCATTGGTAACAGAGCAGAACACAGTAGTGGAACCCGCAGCCAGGTAATTCCATTTTGGACAGAAAGAGCGCCAAACTGTGTACAGTCTATACCCATGGATCAGGAGTAGAATACTAGGCCTGCAGCTGGACGTGCTCGACCACGCTGTACCGGCCGAGTACCGTGATGTCATCCAACACCTGATCAATTAATGCAGTGATGTTTTCGCCGCTGCCAACCCACTTCATCGCAACAACATGGCATAATATTGTATTCCATCAATGATGTCAAAACCAGTTAGCACTATCTCCCACTGTTATCAGCCTCAACAACCTCTTTTAATGAAAGAACAAATACAGGAAATTCTGGATTAATGCATCTCCCACTAACAGTGCTTTTAATTCCGTAATAAATTTAGCTCACAAGGATAGAACCAGGAGGTTTTCCATAGACTTCAAGCCTCTCAACTTCATCACTGAAAATGCTCCACCATCATTCATAAATTTCTGGGATGCGCTCGACAGTCTTGGCCACACCAAAGTTCTGACATCGTCTTGATCTCCATAGTGTCTACCAGAAGAAACCAGTAAAACTAGAATACCAGCACAAGACAGCATGAACTGCTCGAGATGGACGCTGCTTTAAGTTCAGGGCCATGCCTTTCGGCCTGAAACTGCACCAGCTAAGTTCCAATCAATGGTGGTGCAAGCTCTCGATGGCTAGATAGGTCAGTTTACGATAGCTTTTCTTGACGATATTGTAATATGGTCCTAGTCGTGGGAAGATCAAGTGTGGAATTGTTTACTCATACTCAAAAGCCTTGCCATTAACTGCCTCACTTGTGCCAACAAAAATTGTCACCTAAGCAAAGCATGCATTCAATTTCTAGGCCACCATGTGGATGAAAGCAGTAACTGCCCCATTCCGCAATAGTTGAGCTTAATTGATGACTTTCTGCAACCTGCTTCCTGTAAACAGTTACATAAATTTTTCGGCTTAGTGAACTGGTTAAGTAAATAGATTACAAATTTTACAATAACGACTGATCCACCTACCAATCTACTTGCACTATCTCAGAAATTTAAATGGACAGAGGAACAGTCAAATATATTCGATCAGACAATAGCTAGTTTTCACCAATACCATGCACTTTCAAATCACTACCTGTTCGGTCACCTGTATTTACAAACTGATGCGAGCGAGCACAGGCTCAGTGCCATGCTATTCCAGCTAAGTGATGACTGCAACAAGCACAGTATCTAATACAGAAATGCCAAGTTCAGCCCAGTAGATAACTGTTATAATGTTAAGGAACGGGAGTGCCTATCTGTAGTTTGGTCTATCAAGATGTACAGGCAGTTCGTAGAATATCGGCAGTTTATGCAACACAGATAATAAGTGTATTGTGTGGTCTCGTAACACAAATGAAGTGCACAGCAAGCTCATTTGCTAGGCCTATTTTTTCAATCCGTTGTCTTGGAAGTGCAACATGTACCAGGGTCAGAAAATAAACTGGCTGGTGTGCTCTCAAGGTCGATGGGTGAGACAGTAACACGCAACAAGGAAGAGTGGGAGGCCATTCTACCCCTATCTCTACCTGACTAACCCTGTTCTGGTCGATAATATCGTTACATACACGCAGCTGTCATCAACCCCCGAACTCCACTCTTAATAATGTTTATGCATGTGTAATACAAGTGAAACAGATGTGCCCAGGAACATGCAAATGGCTACGGGAGTGTGCAGTAACAGCCAATGAACGATGGCATGTCGTAGACTGCCACCTCTAATCCCAATCAAATAGCTCTACTGAACACTGGACTAAATATGTGCATCTGGACACCCGTCATTTAGTGATACAATTTGTACATTATACAGAAGGAGCAGGTCACCCAGGTGCTCTTCAGATACAGCGAAATGCTCTGAGACACTTCTCTAGGAGGTCATTTCACGTGATACTCGCCAATATGTACATGTTCGTGTGCCATGTAATTAATTGCCTTAGAAGCCGATGCACTGACAGTACACTACAGTAAACACCATAGCTGCCAATAAAAACCTTTTAAACCGTTGCCCTAGATCTCATAGGAACATATTCACATACGGTCACATGGTAGAGGTTTGTGCTAGTGGTAACTGATGTATTTTCAAGATGGGTAGAGGCCTACCCAATATAGAGTGCGCGTGCGAAGTTAATAGCAAAACAGTTGGAAACTGAATTTTTCTAATGTTGTTGAAACTGTCACGTATTACTAACAGAAAGTTCTGCACAGTTTACCGAGCGTGGCGTGAGTGCACAACACTAGTGTAATTTACCATCCATGTGCAAACCCTACCGATCCAAGAAATCAGAATATTAAATCTGAGATTTGATTGTGCGTGAGAGGTATCCATTCAAACTGGGCCAAAAATCTCACAGAGATGTTAGCATTATTCACTCGCACCAACCTTACCACCGGTAAAACACCTCCTGAACTTCTCCAAGGCCACCAGATGCCACTTCAAGGGGAGTTCGCGCATGCGTCCCAAGGTGAGGTCAGTGAACCAGAGAGCAGCGGACATCGACAGCGCCGCAGGTGGCGTGCTCTGCCAAAAACACACAACCAGCAGCAAAGATACGTCGCGCAGTGGCTCCCTGTCAGCTCTCACCCACCTGCTGCATTACAGCCAGGACAGCTGGTCCATGTGCTGTCTCACCGGCTGTCTGCTGCAGCTAAGAATTTTTTGCGGGCCTTGTGCCTTAGTGGAGAATGTCACACGCAATCAATAGCACCCTAGGCAAAACGTCCTACTTGATCCTGGTGAGATAGCTCCGAATGCCTGCTCACAGGGACGACTTTCACCATGCTGAAGCCTACACAGACGCTACTACTATTGGTGCTCCATCGGCACCATCCAGCGTCGAAGAACCAGCAAAACCACCACCTGCATGCGACTCAGATGCTGCTGTGCCTAAGTACGCAACCACTGGCAGTCTCTGGAACCTGCTCCAGACTGCGACTCCGGACCACCCGAAGCCCCCGGGCCCACAGACTGAAGGCCACCAACGAGCATACCCAGTGCTCCTGCCACCAACACTACATATCCAGCCAAGCCAGCACCAGCGATGCCTGTGTTGGGACGCCCTGCATCGTGACACCTTTCTCAGCTGCCTCCACCCACGGATCGCCACTAGGTGTGCCTGCCAGGATCATGTTCCCACCAGTGTCAACCCTGACCAGTGACACAGTGACCCTTCGAGAAGCCCTGTATCCATAGCAACAAGCGAGACCTCCAGCGTGCCAGTAGTGCACATGCCTCAACAGAGTGCTGGGGAATCCCAACAACCCACCCAGCAACTTGTGTTGCTTGTCCGCATGCCTCACTTCTGATCCAGCAGCAGCACCGACAATACCGAGATATAAGAGTTTTTGTGTGGATGTAATTGATGGTTGTAATATAAACTTCCAGTATTCAAATTCAGGTTGGGATTATTTGCTTGTTTTCGACGATAGAGTATACTAAGTGAAAGTCGTATATAACTGCAATTTAGAAAATAAGTGTCTGTGCTTAAAACAAAAATTTGTATCATAGCTGAAGTACTACTTGTATGCCAAATTTTGTAGTAAACGGTCAATAATTTTCCGAAACATAAAATTTAAAATCTTTATTTTTCTATTAATGTCACAATGTCCTTACTAAGAATGTGTGTATCGAGTTTGGTGAAATTCGGTTAGTGCTTTGAAAAGTTCTTAGGGGGGACACACACACACAGACGCACACAGAAACACGCACACAAATCCACAGACACGCATACAGGAGGTGATATCAATGACATTTCTTNATTGTCTGTGCTTAAAACAAAAATTTGTATCATAGCTGAAGTACTACTTGTATGCCAAATTTTGTAGTAAACGGTCAATAATTTTCCGAAACATAAAATTTAAAATCTTTATTTTTCTATAAATGTCACAATGTCCTTACTAAGAATGTGTGTATCGAGTTTGGTGAAATTCGGTTAGTGCTTTGAAAAGTTCTTAGGGGGGACACAAACACACAGACGCACACAGAAACACGCACACAAATCCACAGACACGCATACAGGAGGTGATATCAATGACATTTCTTTCTTCCGGAAAGTGGGCTAACAGATTATAAACGGAGTTGGTTTCCTAATCTCAGCATGTCTTATTTTTTGCGATTGTACTTTTAAAGAACCACTTAATTATTCATTATGTAAAGGAGAAAAAATTAAGGTTATATAAAGTTTAACTTAATATTACTGCAATAGCCCACACTGTTATACAGCATTTTGCAAGATTAGCTTCATGGTTAAGGCTCGTTTTCCTTCCTGAGTCTGAAATTTTTTGGTGTTTTCGTTACTTACAATTTTATGTATTTAGGCCCCGCATACGGTGCCACTGAAATTTATTTTAGTTATAATAATGCGACTGATGATATAAGCAATAATTACAGAAAAAGAGTGAAATAATAATTACTTCTGATTTATTTGGCATAGTATCTTATAGTGTGTAAGACGGAGAACACATTTACTATATTACCCTTGTGACATAGGATTTCAGTATACTGTAAGATACGTACCACTTCCATTAATACATATTAACGAAACAATTGCAAATAAAAATAACAGTGATACCAGCAAAACTACACAAACAACAACCCAATGGTGAGGCATGAAATTTTAATTTCAGATGACATTCTTGGGCAGCTCTCTGAAATTCTATAATCAGTATCCAGTAGTCGAGAAAATTCAAATAATGCTTTGTATTAATTTCAAATTGCATAGAGCAATAATAATAAAATCAAATGAATTTCACAACTGGCAAGTAGGTGTTTTTAATTAGTGCAAACATTTAAATTGTGCAGTTTTAAAGTAAAGTTCACTCTTGAAATAACACACAAAACTCGCTTTAAATTTGCCCTGGATTAGCTCTGTTAATAAGGTAGAGTCACAAATAAATCGTTCTCTGAGGGTAGTGTAGGTTAAGTTCAAGAAATATTAAACAGTTAACATAATTTCAGAGTTATCTGGCACTACTTCACCTCAGATAATATTGCGTATTAAAACTGCATGATACCTATACTAATTCACCAACAGGAAAATGCCAAAAACACATTGGTCTTTTTTTTTGCGCTCCTGCTTACGCGGTGGGCCATAAATGAACAAATTATCATTCTTCACAACTTCTATAAAGTCAGTTCACTTAATTTTATATACATTTCAGTAATATGAGTCAGTATCCGTGACTGACCAGCTTGACATGACTTAACGTTCAACATTTTGCCCAAGTTCGTTCTCAAACATTAATTTTTTTAGCGAAAGTTCCAAACTTAAAATTACATGATAAATATATGACTTACCTCAAGGGCACATTCAAATATACCTCCCTGCTTTTGACGACATGCTATACTGCCAAGTTAACCAAGTTAAGAAAAATATAAATGTACATATATTATGTTATCAAAAACTGTCAAATCATAAAAAAATAATCTGCTTTAAATTACATTTAAAAAACTATTAACATAATACAAAAGATGTATATTTCAATATGAAAACAGAATTAATAATGCTGCCAAAATTATACGTGTCACCAACAACTTACATGTAATACGTAAACATAGGCAACTGCCATCATAACTATACCCAAGATTAAGAAACAACACATCAAAATTCTTTGAATGCAAGTTCTGTATTAAAAAATAAATTGAAAAAATATAACATTCATAATTTTTTTTTAAGTATTTAAATTTTTGTTTGTTTCTTCTTTAAAGGGACATATTCAGGGTGCCGATGTTTTTCAGAAATTTGAAACATACAAAGAATGTCGCTGCTTCTCTCTGTGGTTATTTTGAGTAAATACAACCTACCAGAAATGCTATGATAGCACAAACGTCCAGCAACGAACCAAATCTTGGAATGAGGAAAATTCAGGCTAGGTGTCTTTTAGGCCAAATGAGATTTAGGCCAAGTACATTTAGGCCAACAGACTTTCAGGCCTAGTGAGTTATAGGCCAAATTACTTTTATACGAAGTGCCTTTAAGGCCGACTGACTTTTAGGCAAATTGAGTTTTAGTCCAAGAGACTTTAGGCTAAATGCCTTTTGGGTTAAATGAAGTTATGTCCAAGTGACATTTAGAACAACTGACTTTTAGGACAAGTGCCTTTAGGCTAAATGTCTTTTAGGCCAAGTGACTTTTAGGCCAAATGTCTTTTAGGCCAAGTGACTTTTAGGCCAAACTTATTTTAGTCCAGGTGACATTTAGGCAATTTGAATTTTAGGCTCAGTGACTTTGAGGTCAAATGAGTTTTAGGCCAAATAATGTTTGGTAAAATGAAATTTTACCTGAAATTTTAGGCTAAATGACTTTTAGATCAAGTGATGTGCTCCCCACCAACCCCTGGCTATCATTATAAAAAATTCCAAAATTTTAAAAAAATTCTAAATTATCGAATAACATAACTTTAACATCACACTCATCCCATTAAAGAATTGCTTACCAAATTAGAACAGGCCAACTTTAGTGTAGATCCTGCAAAATTCAAATTCGCATATTCAGGAAATATCGTTCCTCCGACATAACATCTCCTCGCAAGTCATTTCCATAAACCCAGACAGAACACATGCTATTAGAAATGTTCTACCTCGACAAGTTGTTAACGGCATTGGCCGCTTTATTGGCGTGGTAAAATTTATCGGAAAATGTTTCCACACTTTACCAAGAAGGTTACATACACCCTTAAACCCGTTGTGTAAGAATCCAGTGAAATTTAAGTGGGATGCAGAACAACAAAGAGTGTTTGAAATATTAACAGAAGGTTTCATAAATCCACCTGTACTCCATCTGGCAGACTTATCATGCCCATTTGGTTTAGCTGTGGGGGCAGTTCTCGCCCAAAAAGTAGACAGTGCTAGACAGCCTATAGATTTTGCGTCACGCACCCTGACTCCTCAAGAGCGGAAATCACATACTATCCACGAGCTTGAGTGCTTAGCTGTAGTTTTTGTCTTTGAGAAGTTTCGCCAGTACCGCGAACATTCTGAACTCCTTCTGGAAATTGATACTTAGGCATTGTCCTAACTCTTGGCATGCCCTAGATAATTAGGAAAAATTGGTCGTTGGTTGACTTTCCCCTAGCATTCAGAAATATTGAGGATTATCAGAGTGAATACCCAGAGTAGGCATTACTATCCAACACCTTAAGTCATATTTTGAACAAAAACCCTACTTTTTGACCAAAGGTGTCTTGTATTTTAAGGCAAACAACAGAAAACGTGTGGTTTCGCCAGCTCATTAAAGCTATATGGTTTATGCATACTTGCACTCTTCGCCTATAGGTGCACACCTTGGCATTTTCAAAACTAATGAGGCTATCAGGCACAATCTTAACTGGAAAGGGATGAACACTTATATTGAAGACTTGTGAGCTATGTGCCATGAGTAACCCTAGTCAAAATTCACATTTATGTTTTTTATCCTCTGAAGTATCCGAGAAAGTCCTACACGAAAGTTATGAAATGATTTTGTAGGTGCACTAGCTAGAAATAAGTCTAGTCATAGTATGCTTTTAGTATGTATTGATGTCTTTTAAAAATTTGTGTGGTTAGTTTCCATGAGGAAAGCTGATTCTTTTTCTACTGTACATGCTCTTAAGATGCACATATTTCTACTTTTGTATCAGATTAATGACCTCAGTTTATTTCCAAGACCTTCAGACAAATGTGTTTCTTCTATGGGTTCAAACGCATCACTTTGTCACTATATAATCCCCCATCTTCGCATACGGAGCGTCTTAAAAGAAACATTCGTTTGGCACTGATTCCCTTCAAAACAAAGGATCAAACCAGTTGAGACAAGAATCTGTCTTGGCTTCAAATGTCATTCAAATACGTTCTAAATGAGGCCTCAGGCATTCAAGAAGTTTGGGCGGCAGCCCTCAGAAATTTTAAACAGGACCACGAGTAGATCTGTGTAAAATACAACAAAAACAAAAAAGATAATCCTTTAAGAACCGGATATTTAGTTCTCTTAAAATCTGACCTCATTAGTAGGGCGGTGCACAAGCATATATCCAAATTAACATATCGTTGAATTGGTCCCTATCAGATGCAATGCGTTTTGATGCCTGTTATAGCCAGCTTAGCTTACCATAAAACTGGAGCCTAAATAATGCGTACGTATATATCCCACCTATAACCTTTTCATTCTTGGGTTAGGTCCTAATTTATGGATGTCCACAATGTTAGAAACTGCAGGTTCTTCCTGTGTGTTGTGATTAGCCCTGTATTCCTATTGGCATGTCCATCCAGGACTCAGATTTGACCATGGACTGACCACCCCCTGGTCTTAGTCTTCCCGGTCTCTCATATTAAGCCCTACATTAATAAATCCAATGTTTTTATAAACTCTTTGAACAAAATCTAATACCTAACTGCTTCACCACTGCACATGATAGCTCCTGTGCCCCCTGATTATTTCTATATGTTTATGGTCTTAGTTTAGTGCAAGCTGTAATTTATAATACATCTTTAAATGTTATAAGAATGTCCCATTAGCTAATAAGGATAGCCTCTTTGAAATATACTGTACTTTCCGCTTGCCATTTCTGGTTGAAAATGTGAACCACTGTTTCTGGTTATCTGTGAATGAATTCCGTGTCTAGCCCGGATATAAAGTTATTTGCTTCACTGAGTTGTAATGCTTGAGCTCATTGTGAAATATATGGAATCACACTCTGTCCTCCTGTCTTCTTATTTTACGACAGTCATGTTGATAGCTGCGAATTCAACCTTTACTCTGGTAAACCTTATATGGGCTTCTGTGACAAATCAAATTTTAACCTTGAACTAATTATTTTTTAATTTGATTTTTGTTATTTGCCACGAAATTCCCTCTTGTAATCACCCTTATCTGTATATCTACTACTGATTCTGTTGGCTCTTCACACTCTGTCTGAATGGACGCGGATATCTTGGTAATACTACTCACTGTGACATAGTTGTGCCCTTGCTTTAAAACATTCGGTTCTATTAGTTCAGTCATACACATTAATATAACCCTGCCCATAATTCCCGTTCCAAAACATTCTCCTAACCTTAAGTCTCTACTGATTTCAAAATTTCCCTACATTACCTTGAATGGCTCTTTGGTTAAGGAACTCAATGCCCTGTTGGCATCCCAACCACATGGTAACAATTTCAATTATATGCTTCATTTTCTCCATCTAGTATATTCCTCGCCAAACACTCTTCACTAAAACCAAGTATCCATCGTGGATTCTTGCAGCCATGCTGTCTTTTGCCTCGTCTTTTGTTTTTGGTTATGGCTTAAATTCCATAGTCTTTTTAGCTATCCAATACCACAAACTAGCTTTTCACATTCCCTTCCTGAAGGAACCATTATGGTTACTCAACCTCCTTCTCCACAAGATTCTAGAGGACAATTTTGGAAGTTATGTAATGAGTAAATTGTAATTGTTTAGGGTAACTTAGTATATAATTTTCTAATATAAATTTTGTGAGATTTTCATAGCCTTTTTTGGCCATGGTCTGGTTTAAGAGTAGAAGAGTAAGCCATTTGTAGTACCATTGGTGTTTATCTTAGGCTTATTTTTGCTACCCATGCTCTTTTCCAGGAAAAGTTCGATTTTGCTGTTCAAAGATTCGTTGTCCCTAAGTTTCTGTTGTTAATTATCTGCTAGCAAATTATTAATTTCATGCTCAAACTTAAACTTGAATTTTGTAAAACAATAAACTAAACTTTTTATTTTGGCTTAACTTGAAAGTTGTTAAAAAGGTAATTTTCATATTTATGTGATTTACTTTTTCATATAAATGGTCCATTGATGTTTTTATTTTCTTACAAGATAAAGCCAATTAGAAAATTGTGTTGTCATCTCGTCAGCTATGAGTTTTCGAAAGGTGTTTAATATTTCAGTCATCAGTTTTACCTATGATTTTTTAACTTTGTTTGACTTTGTTAAGTTGACAGCACATTTATTGTGCTCTATGAACTTTGCTTTAATTGTGTACACCTTATGAGATAAAGTGAGATTTATTTTCACTAATGTAATTATTATCTACTGTCAGGTCTCCAAAAATCGTAAATAAATAATTTGTGCAAAAATTTGCATAAATGTCAAAGAGTATCTATAAACAAAACTGTGATTGTGAACGCGAGTTACGTTTCTTCTGCCGAACCACTACTATGTAGATTTATTCTTTCCTGTGCTTTGCTGTGTGGTGCTGACCTGATTTTCTTCCTTCTTGAAATTTGCGCTATGAAATTGACTCTCAGTTTCTTAAGTACTGATATTAATCTTTTAATTATGTGGTAACAAAACTTCAAGTACCGTGGTTGGTAAGTCAAAATATAAATTGTATTTACGCAGTCCTGTTTTCGTGTTAATATTTTTCCACCTTGAGAGGGGGTGATGGGGGTAACATTCTATGTTTAGTGCGGTCCAAGTCGTTGGCCAACATGATATACTAGCTGACTTCCCGAGAGACTCCGCATGTTACAAAGTAACAATATCACTTTTATTCCTCCAGCCTGATGACAGTGGATCTGGCTCGCGACAGCACCTCTCTTAACGTAAAGTCAGCATGTTATTTATTTGGTATTTTGGTCATTTTGACTACAACAAATTCTCAATTTCTTTTGCAGCAGTTATTATATTTATAATGTTTTTAGTAATTTGACATTTAGTAATTTAGTAATATGAAAACCAGTTTTTACAAATTACCACGAGGCACACCTCTATGACATTATTAAGAAAACCCCTTATTTTTTAACTGTTATACATTCTTGTAATGATTTCATTTTTAAAGAAAGTTTTTTACCCAAACCACAACAACAAAAAAACACTGGTGTATTGTTAAAATACCCAAACCCCTGTTCTCATCTACAAAGAAAATATATGGGAGTCCTGACATGTTTGTTTACTTATTTACTAAAAACATTTTTTTATTAAAGTTTAAATTCGTTTACTTTATTATAACCTTACTTCGGCATTCTGTTTTACATATTTTTTTTATGACAGCTGGTTGTTAACTGTTAACTTTTAAGGATGACTTTCAGACTCGTCGTAGTGTTCAACTTTGTTAACAAACACATACACAGGCACATCTAGTTCCACTCCCTACGTTGTCATCTTCTGTCTGGCTAATTGTGTATTGCTGGAATCAATACGACTCGTGGTAGGTGGTTCGTGTGACTGAGGGTGAATCAATTGTGTGTATTCTATTCAATTGATAATATTAAAAATGAACTGTATCATTTGGAGCAATTGGATGATCGATGTTTGCTAATCTCCTGTTTTCATTTCCATGATATTTAATTTTATTTTGGATTATTTGCTAACATGTCAACTAAACGATCAAGTTAAAATTTTATCTCTTCGTCTATCTTAGTTATATTGATTCATTTAATGTCTATAGTAATATTGGCAACATTAAAAAAATATTTGTGTATGTTTGTATTTGTTCATTTGAAGAATCGTTGCTCATTAAATTCATGTTTATGATTTTCATGATAAATAATAATTCTATATGGAATCATATAATAATTCAATTCAGTTAATAAAGCATAATTATTAAAGCTGTATTATATTGTTTTATTATAATTATATATATTTGAATAAACTATTTGAGGAACTAATATATATCAAATTGTTGCGTTTTATTCCTTCGTCCTATAAGCAAATGTTTAAACATTAAATTTTTAACATGATCATTTAACTCAGTTTTTAAAGCAACACCATTTATTAAATAACATAAATTTAAATTTTTTACATATGTACAAAAATTTTTATCTGGATTACCTTTTTATTCTATAATCAATATTAGAATGAATAACAGGATTACATATTTGGCAATTCATCTATTATACAATCATCTCTAATCTCCTTTCTTTGATTTTTTGCATAATTTTTAATATAAATATTAGGTAATGGAGCAATTTATATATTTTCTGCCTTTATTTTCTTTTAAGAATACTTACCGAAGGAACTTACAAGTTTTAAGTGGCTCAGTCATCTATTTATAAAATGACAACCCTTTAAATATTTTGGGTTAGTAAACCCTATAGTTCGAAACATTGGACTGATTAAATCCGAAGTTGATGCTCCGAATCCGACCTCCACAATGCAGTGCATTGCAAACAAGCTTATTGTACGAGGTTTTCTAGGTACAAGCTCCGGGTAAGGCACGTGTGTATTTGTAATTTTCTTACTAATGTTGCATACGTTTCTGGTTTCATTTATAATGTTATTGCTTTCAAAGAGAAGCCTAGTCCTACCTACCAACTCAGCTTTTAAGAATTTTTTTTTAAAATTAATTGCACCCATGTTGAGGAAAGTAGGCTGAATAGTTATATCAATAACTTCTTGTTTTCTTTACCACAATCCTCTCACCAATATTGGTTTTCCATAGCTTAATTATGTCGTTGTCGTTCTTCTAATTCTTGCTTGTTTAACTGAATTAAAATATATCCACAAAACAGCTGCTAATACGCCTAATACGCCTTATAATAAAATTAAAAATTTTATGAATCTTCCTTTATTCATTTGTTTTATTTTTCAATAAATTATTTATGGCAATGTTAAAGAAAATCGTTTACTTTCTTTAATTTTTATTGTAGTTTTCAATCTGATCTTTAATTAAATATTAATCGATGTATAAGTTTTTTGTTTCATTAACTAGATATTGTATGATACATTTTTAATATTAATTTATGTGAAATTATTTACATATTTTTAATAAACATATATTCGTATTTTTTTAACTTCTAATTTTTATTCCCCAATAAATTTTTTTTCTGATAACATAATTCCCTAAACAAATGCTCTAGTAATTTTTTCACCAATTGGTTTTTATTATCTAACATTATTTATTTAGCTTATTGTTTTAAAATTGTACCGGAATTATGTAATGATTCTAAATAAGTGTGATCTCAGTAAGCATTATCAAGATCTTTACATCCTTCATTAGTTATTTATCACTTTATCAATATGCTATATTCTTTCATCTAATTTTGTGAATGGTCTACAAAAATTATAACCAGGAAAATGCATCTCTGGAAAATTCAGAATATTTAATGGCCAAATGATAACTCCTATTCCATGATTTTCAGAACTCCAAACTAATGTGGGGTAATATTTAAAACTTGTATAAAATATGGAATTTCTTTCGGATTATTAACAATTTCTAAAAAATATATTATTTAATGTTTTCATACATTAAATAATCATTTAATTTATCAATAATACATGCATATTCTTTTGTTATTTTAGTATATTGTTTTGATGCCTTCATCAAATGTTGGTGTTCTTGGTGAATATATATTTTGTTTCTGTTGTGTTTAGTCTTGAGCGATATGATGGTATATTAATATATTTTTAATATATTGCTTTTATAGTATTATTTTATATCCATTAAGTTGTTTATACCGAACATGTTTCTTATACATTTCATTTGTTCTTAAATCAATTTTGTATAATTACCAGTCTTCATTAGTATACTTACTTTTAATTATTTTTTATAATAAATTATTTTGCCCATCTGTTTATTCACATTCTTTTTCACGAATACAAAAATGTTGACCATATCCTCTCAAGACATATTTTTCATTAATAACATAAATTTTTTGAGAAGTAACTTTACCAAGATTAATTGATAATGGCTCGATCCCAAATAAAGATAAAACATAATGATTACAACCTCCGGAGGTGGGACATAGCATCAAGCTTACAACCTCATTATCATCTTCATTGAATAATTTTTTTTCGAATAAAGTTTACTTTGGTGTTAACGGATGGTAGAAATTTTTAGCAGTGACTTAGACTACTGCCATTAAATTTTTATTTTCTTCAGCTTATTCTTTGATTTGTTTTCCAGTATTTTTAAATGCCTAAAGTACAAGCAACTATTTATTTATTTATTTCAAACTCCGTTTCGTGTAATTTTTTTAATATCTAAATTTTTCAGTAAGTATATTAAATAAAGATTTTTTTTCTGGATATATCATTATATATATAGTTGCTATATAAATTAGATATAAAACAATCTAAAGTTTTGAGAGGTAAACATTTTCCTCCTACAGAACGACCTAAGAGAAATTTAAATTCTAATAATAAAAGAGCAGAACTCATTTACCTATGAGTGATGGATTTCCTTTCCTAAATAATGCTTACATACAAGAACAATTTAAGATACTCAAAGAAAGTTAGTGTTGGTTATTATGATAGACATGAGAATATTGATATTTGTTCGAATTTTGTCATAGTTTCCACTATATTGTGTAGAAATATCAAAAAATTTCTTTCCAAATTCATCCGTTAATAATTGTTGATAGGTGCTGATCCAGAATTGTCATCCAACCATTAATTTTTATAAGGCAAATTGTCGATTACGAGCCAAATAGAGATAATTTGATATGAGAAAAAATATACACGAATCCGATAATGTATGTTAGTTTTAATTATTGGTAATTTTGAGAAAAATTTTCCTCGAGGTACAAGAAAGTTAAATTCCGATATAAAATATAAAATTTTATAATCAACAATTAGAAATGACCGATCATGCAGTAGTTGGTTTTCATACTAATGGGAATATGATGATAATTAATATGTGCATCCATCTATGTTCGAGCACTCAGATGTGAGAAATATTTATGTTATGAAAGGAAAGAATTAAATTTTTCCTGATGGGAAGTGGATTAAAGATTTTGATACTGGATTATTTCATGTGATATATCTAGCATATCACATTTTCAAACTAGCAAAATAAAAATTGCTAAATAATTTAGAAACAATGAGCCATACTATAAGGCAACATTAAATACTGATTATTGAATTATTATTATTTTTCCAAGAAGACCATTATATATAATTGTTTGTACATAATGAATAATAATGGTCGTTAAAAATAAAGCAAATATCACAATAAGTGTTAATTTTTTTAAAGCTGTACTGTAGCATACGGTATGTAATGTGGCATCAGTTAGTCAAAGAAATCTTATATATGCTGAGTTAAAAAAAAGAAAACAGAATATGTATAATTGTTTTTTACATTGTTAAATAAATGTTGAATTTGCAGCAAATATTGTATACATTGTTATTAGATAACTTACAACATCTATTATCTTAAATATCTTATCTATGTGTTTACAATTAGGAAAATGTAAAATAATTAAAACCCGAAGGTGTATAATTGTTTTAAACTTTTTAATAAAAAAAAATATTATTCAATCAAATGTGCTGATAGTTTTGCTTAGCTCTATTAACAAATTATTAATACTATGAAAAAAATATTTTTAGACACATTTTTTTATATTAAATGAAACTATATCAGATTATAAACATTGTTGAAAAAAGTATTAAATTGATTTTAAATAATTGTGTGTTAAAACTGGGGTGTTACTTGATTACGAATANAACATTGTTGAAAAAAGTATTAAATTGATTTTAAATAATTGTGTGTTAAAACTGGGGTGTTACTTGATTACGAATATTGATTTTATATGTCAATTGTATTATAATTTAAAAAAATTTCAGTAAAATATTAAGTTTAATGTAGTTTTACCAAGAATTAAAATTAAAATAATTCTGAAGAATTGGAATTCATTATTGGAGTTTATATGGAATACAATGGAAAAATTAAAATAGATAAATTTAATTTTCAGAGTGATATAAAATCTTTGTGATGGAAATATTAACCATATATTCATTAAATCATGTCTAAGGAAAAATATTTAAATTTTTTTACATTAAAGTTATTTAGTATTATTATTATATTCGTTTCACCCTCTTTGGGGTACGATGAAACAGTCATTTCTTTGAATGTTGCTCCTTCCTTTGCACCCAGTTATTTAGTATTATAATGGTGCGAAATAAAAAATTATTATATTGTAAAAACTTAATAATAAAGCTCTATATGGAAAAAACGTTTTCTCATAAAATAGTTATTTAATTAAATTTGAAAATTTTTATTACAATTTTATTACTAGTGACTTTAAAATTTATAATTACAATTTCAATTTAAACATTGAAACATGACATCGTTTTTCATTGACTAATTAATTAAACCAATGTAAACTAAAAACATTTTATTGAGTTTTTAAATTAAAATTACTAAAGCTAATATTTTTTTAAATATAAAACTACATCATTTATTTACTAAATCATAAAAAATTATTAATAACCCTTCTTGTACTAATTTAACACACTAGACACATATTTAAAATGCTTATTCCAATAATTTTGCAAGGATGTAAAATTTAAACTTTACCATGTCAGCTGTGACATTCCAAAAAAAAATTAAATAAATTTTAGGAAGCAGGTGGGTTCGAACTGGCAACTATTGGCTTACAAGGCACTTACACACTCATGTATGATGCCCAGCCTCCATAATTCTTGCCAACAAGAGCTTCTAGGCAAGGTTGTGTATGATGAAAATCTTCTCACATGCACCTAGCTGGGTGATCACATCGCCAAAGCCTATCTTGATCATTTTGCCCCAGACTGACTCAACGCAGCATCCTGGTTTTCTCTCAAATTGATGCAATTCTCTTAAATGGCAGTGCCAGAAAACTTTCCCAAAACAGGAACAATTGTTGTCCTGTAATAACCCCCTAATGACCAGATTTTTATGATTGGGCAACCATTTCCTAGAGTAGTTACGAGTTTAGTTGAGTTCAGAGATTTAGGCGGCTCTTAACAACGAGCTATTGAGAGCCTATGAGCGTGAAATGAGGTGAGAATGGAGCAGCGCCAAAATGCGAGGGCGGGGAATACTTGAGATCCCCCAGAAAACCCGCCGAACAGCGGCATCAATCGGAACGAATCCCACTTGCGAAAATCTGGGAGTGACCGGGCCTGGTACTAAACCCGAACCACCTTGATGGGAGGCGAGCAGTTTAACCGCTNTTGCGAAAATCTGGGAGTGACCGGGCCTGGTACTAAACCCGAACCACCTTGATGGGAGGCGAGCAGTTTAACCGCTCTGCCACCGCGGCGCCTAGAGTGACTACGAAAAAATAAACAAAAGGCGAAGTACGCAATACTGTATTTTTGTGTATGAATTGTGTTCATTATTTTTGTTTAATTTGCACAATAATTAAAAAAATGGAAGTATACTCGAATTTTGAATTCAGGTCTACTGCACCATTGCTATTTAACTTCAACTTCAAAATAAANAAAAAATGGAAGTATACTCGAATTTTGAATTCAGGTCTACTGCACCATTGCTATTTAACTTCAACTTCAAAATAAAATAGGGGCCGCGGTGGTGTAGTGGTTAGACTACTGGCCTCCAACTTAGACGAACGGGTTCGATACATGGTGAGGTTGCTCCCGGAAATTCGCATGGGGAAATCATGCCGGATGCCGCAAGTCGGCGGGTTTTCTCGGGGATTTCCCGTTTCACACGCCCTTTTTTTTCCTTCGCTGCTCTATTCTAACCTCAATCACCCTCATCGTCTCTCAAAAACTCGATGTTAAGAGCCACCCAAATCTCTTCACTCTCTCACTTCAGAACAACAGATTTATATGGCAATGCCCCATATCTCTGAAATATATACCCCTCACAAAAGCCTTCGAGGCAGAGACAGCAGAGACGGGGAGAAGATTTCTCCTCATATTGGAGCCGTCCCCTGGGTGGGAGATTCATCCACGAAAATCAATAGCCGTATATCAATTTATTATTTATTTAAGTTTTGTCTTACACTCGCCAGTGTTTATTTTCAGATAAGAATAAATAATCTGTAATAAACATTTGATATTTTATGACAAGACTAACTTTATTAAAACTGTAGACATAGCAATAACATTTGGTTTCATAATGTACCTTTATTTCATTCTGCCTCAATTTCTCTCATATTATTCCCATCTGAGATGATATATTTTGTGGCAGTGGTGGGATCTTAAATTATCATACCTTTCCGTATTTCTTAAAGTTTGAGAACACAGCATGATAGCTAAAAAACTATGCCATTGTATACCTTAGTTCTGTGGCCACACTGCAATTTCTAGCATGCCCAGAAGTATTGAGAAGTACCAGAATCGTCTCAAGCCACAGCACTAACGATAGGGAAAGAGATGACATTAAAGATTATTCAGAATATTGGATTGGAAAGGTCTTATTAATATCATCCAGCTTATGCCTGAAGGATTATAGGGGATGGCTTACAATCTAAATTATGACCTAACTTAAACTAACACCCATGCCTTACCTTGGATTCTAACCCAGAACCTCTGGCACCCCAAACCGGCGGCGCACCAACCAACTGCGCCACGGGAGATCGGTTACTCAGATCATATTTATAGTCATACTAGCTGTGCCCACGGCTCCGCTCGCTTGGACTACAAAATCATTGTTTAGGTTTTTTTAAAATAAAATTGAATTTTAATTAGTGTTAATCTTCTATACTCTATACATATTATAATACTCAACGTCTTGGTGAATTAAATGTTGAGAACACTTATAAGCATTTCTCTGTTATAGATAGATATATGATACCGCGGAGTATTACTTAAGTATTTTTATTTTACACATTTCTTTACTACATGATATTGTTCCATCTTTAACGGTTTAGACAGCGTATTGCAAGAGAACGCGCTGGCGGCAAACNTTTACTACATGATATTGTTCCATCTTTAACGGTTTAGACAGCGTATTGCAAGAGAACGCGCTGGCGGCAAACTTTTATCCGACGTGATTCACTATTATCGTTTGGAAATTTTTTTAGATATTTTCTTGCGATAAAAAGTAGCCAATATCACTTTTCAGCCCTCCAACTATTTCTGTACAAGAAATTACGCGATCTGTTGCTCGGTTGCGACTTTGCATTGTTATTCCGTTTGTGTACTTTTTTATTTTCCAATAAAGATTTCCGGAGGGAATGAGATATTTTCTCGGAATAAAAAGTATCCTTTGTCACTTCCCGGCCCTCCAGTTATCTCTGTACAAAAAATCACGTCGATCCGTTGCTCTGTTGCGACGTGAAAGAAGGACAAATAAACAAACAGACCCCTTTCATATTTATAATATTAGTTAAGATTTACTCGACATATAGATCGTATACGGTATAGCTTCAAGCAGCAAGTATATTCCAACATTGAATTGGCTGATGTTAACCTTTTACCTAGGTTAAATGGATATTTCTGGAAACATTTGCAAAATATTTATTGCCTTTTGCAAAAGCAATAGAATGTTTTGGATGGACAATAACAGGGTTTGCCGTCTCCTGTAAACTATTCGAAAGTTATTGGAAAAATATAACTTTCACATTAATTTAAGCCAGTAACGTTTTGTCATCTAGTTAAGAAGCTCTAATGTGCCTAAACAATATGCATATAGTATATTATTTAAGTTATTTAATAAACATACACGTTTTGATATAAGACAGGTCAAGCAGTTTTAAGAAAAATCTAAATTTCTTAGTACTCTGTGAAGTTTGGAAATGGCATTTGAAGGTAAACTATGTGGAAATTTCCCTACTACCGAAAATAAATTATACGAATACTTTTCAGCAAACATATGGGTTTTGTTCAAAGTCTAAAGAGCATAATTAAGCAGTTTATAGCAACAGCTCGAGTACATCAGTAATTTGAGATAATTCGTGTAGTTATACGAGAGAACGTATAATTACTTTTACTGCTCGAGCGCCATAGTTACAACTTGCCTCATTAATAGCTGGGCCATTTGGTAACCAAACTTAGAAAATTAATTTGTAGAACCGAATTTAGGAAATTCAATTGCAGAGCATAATGTGGCATGTATATTCCAGTACATGATTTTTTGGTGTGTTTAACCAGCTGCTATCCTAGGAATATGGACAGAAGCAGATACTATTAATTTGTGCCATATGAAATTAAAAGCATTAAATGCTAAATTTTCAGCTTATTGTGCATATCTCAAGGGAAACACTACACTTGCAATACTTAAGGATGAGTAAACCTAACTTTTAAGGAAAGACAAGCTTTGCAGTTTCATTCTCTATGTTGCATGGAGCAAAACTGAGGCACGAAGAAGCATTACAGGAATTCGCTGATAGGTTTGTCAAACTTTGTAAATATATCATCAAACAAGAGCTCCTTAATCAATAGGCTGAGTGCAGAATCTTAGTCGCATTTTCAGATGGTTTTAATTGGTACTGTAGGCATATATTAGGAGGACATTGATTAATGACCTAAGTTGAAACGAATAAAATTAATTTCAAAACTTTAGTTTTTATTTTTTAATAAGGCCACGTGCATTGTATATATA
>NQII01000126.1:668118-761008 GCA_002778355.1 Clitarchus hookeri | reverse complement strand
ATATATATATATATATATAGTTAGGATGTAAATTTTTTTAATCATACTCACATTAGAGTATGTTGTACAAAGATTCACGTAGGAAACCACAATTACATGCAACCACCATGATACAACCAAAACCATAGGCCTGAGGCAGGCCTCTAATAATTCAAGTCTCTGTATATGGCTATAGTAAAGTAACTTCCTACACACTCACAAGTGGTTCTCGCTTACCACTATAATGTAAATTGTATTATAAATGTATTATCCGTGATGATGAGTTTACTAGTTTATTTTTACAGAGTTTTCAGTTCTTTTGTAAATCTATGTGATAAATTTAACCTCGAGGGATCCCCCAAAACAGCCATCTCGCAGGCATGAGCCTTAAAATATCCTCTCACCCTTCTCCCTCTGTAAACTTACTCCTCCCTCAGTCCTGTCACAATACATGTAAGCAGCCTTGGAACACTTTAAAGCTTGACACCCAAAAAGGAATGGACCCGAGATCACAGCAGAAAATACACCCAGAAGTCCACCAAAGTTATACCGAAGATCAAGGAGACAAAATAACAGCACAATGCGGATATATCAGGAAAAGGGGGTCGGCGGAATTTTTCATTATTATTTTACCCATCATAAAAAAACATTCCTCCCAAACCTGCCAATGGAAGCAGCCAAAGCCCAAGCCACAGACATTTAGAAACCATGGTAATCTTCGTAATGACACCCACTAGAAAGCAGAAATCTTCTAACTCACTGCACAGCGACTCATGGACATATATCTACCAGCTAGAAGCAAAAACGAAGTATGAAACCTGGCGCCTAAGCGAGTGCCCAATGCAAACCACAAAGCGATTATTTCCTTCTGTCACTAACCCATGGTGGCCGGCCCTCATGAAACTCTGTGCGCAGCCGCCATAGGATGGTACAGAAGAGCAAGCAATCTAGGATGTCAGCTGGCAAGTGTTCAGGGGATTATAGTGGTCCATGCGTCTGGTCTTTCCGGAGAGTTTTATGGCATCTCTCAGACAAAGTCTCGTCCTCAGAAGTGATAACACAACCCACTTCCTTATGGAGCACCATCGAGGTTAGAAGCTCTACAAATGTGCCATCAACTGCCAGCCTTCCTTCGGATTCCGCGGTGATCACCGGCATCTGCCACAGCGCCCTAATCCTCCAACTCCAGCTGGAGTCATGCAGTGTAAAGCCTTGATATTTACCAGAGCCTGTTCAGGGCACCTGCACCATGCAATACAAACTCGCCCCTACCTGAACCTCTTTCTCCAGTTACATCAAATACATGTACCATCGCTTCACAACCTACACCACCATTCAATACATTGTGTAGTTTTGTTGTTTGTACTTCATAAATATCATCCCAATTATTTTTCGACAGCTCTGTTTGAGAAGTCGCACCAGGCTTTCTTGACTGGAGGTAGTAGGGTGACTAACATTATCTGTCATCGAACACATATCCTCCAGTGTGTTGCCTTATTAATCTTGGAAAATCATTTGTCTTCACATAATTGCTCTGTGGTGTTTTTTAAATATATTTACGACACTTTTAGTAATCAATAATCTTCAAATAGGGGAAGTACCTTTAGTACCTCCAGTACACCACAAACTTTTGTGACCTGGACAGGTGCAATACAATGTGTTCTCCTGCTTCGCATCTTCCAAAGTTCAGTGCATATGCACAGTATTTACGCATTCTATAACATAGTTTAACTCTTGTCAACCTAAATGCCCCTAATAAAAATTATTCCTTAATTTTGTCTACACCTTGCATGCATAAGGAGTTCCGCCAGTGAAGGGGAAATTGGGTTTAGGGTGTCACTGGGACACCAAAGTGAAATACCCACATACAGAAATACACATTGTGAAGTCAGCCTTGGTATGTCATCCTACTGATGTACCATGGGGCAGCCACCCATTAAATTCACTCCAGACCAATGGTGGGTTATTTTACCAGGTTGCTGCATCACTACATGTTTATATTTCATCATTTCAAGGCCATGGAAACTTTCTAGGGGACAATTGTCTCTCCTGTCTACACTTAAGCCAGCATAGTTACAGTGATTGTCCGAGGTAAAATTAGCTTCCCTTTTTACTGACTGTGTTGCTGTGAAGCCCATAAGCCGAGACTGTATGTCAGAGGTCATTGGCGACATTTATTTTAAATACTGTGACCAGAGAGATAAAACTCAGCTTGCCCAATGTCAAGCCGTTACCCCCCCCCTCCCCACTATTGTTCGTCCAAAAGAAATCTTTGTCTAGTGGTCAATGCCCCAGACACATGTCATCATTACCCAGGGCCTCACATTCCCATTGACCAGTCAGCCACTGCAGCCTATTCTATTTGGGGTATCTCCAACTTTCCACTACATCACCATCGCTAAGAATCTACTTCCCGAACAACGACTCGACCACTTGTAAGTGCATAGTCACCCACAATAACAAACATCAGTCCAGAACTCTAAAACTGAAACACATTTCGAATCAACGACCACTAAGAATATCCAGATTACTAAACCAAGAGCAACCAGGCTCACCCCAATTGTATTACGAGGTACGAGGCTCCTTGCCATGTCTCAACACGACATAACAGTGTGGGCAATCCCATTTAAATAGAGCGAAGAATTGTGCAGTTTTCAGCTCAAAAATTTAGTCTAACATTTGCTTTGAACTGTTGATATTGAGTTATCTGACATCAGCTATAGATGGTATGGAATAAGGAACACTTGTTACTACGATATTTCATTGTGCATCAACATCATTTCCGAAACACCAAGTCCCCTAAATGCAGAACCTTGGCTTGCTGAATATAAAAAAAAAATTATAATTTAAAAAAATCCACAGTGTCTATGATTCTGTTCTTGATAGTGCTGTGAATGGAGACGAGCAGCTACAGCAGAATGTTTTTATAGAATATTTGTGTTTGTTGCAGCTGATATCTGTCTGGAAAGCCGACACCTGTCCGGAAAGTCGAAATTTTATAAGTTTGATATTTTATGGTTGCTTTCGACCCTTTTGAGCCTACTTTCCGAAGAAAAGAAAGGTTTTTAAGATCACTTTCCTGTCTGTGTTAATGTGTGTATGCACGTGTGTTCGTGTGTGTCTGTAAATGTGTGTCCCCCCCTTTCAAATTTTGAACACGTTAACCAAATTTCACCAAACTCGGTACACATAATGTACTATGTAAAGACACCTGAATTTTATAGTTTCGAACTACACCGAACAGTTAATTTCGAAATGGTGGACATTATAAAATCTAGGGTTATATTATATCTCAGAAAGCATTCAAACGATTTAAACATACACTTGTATGCTGACAGCCCATGTTGTAAGCATTGAATTGAGAGGTTAATATTGTTGCTGGTCCACCATTTTGGAATATATCACCACATTAAAATTAGTTTTATGTTATATCTCAAAAACTACTAAACCAATTTTTGACAAATTTGGTACGTAAATTCTACTATGATAGCCCAGCTAAATGTAAGTAATTTAACTAAATTATACACTTATTTACAAAATGACAGCCATACAAATATTTTTAATTATATTTGGTATAATTACTATACCATATGACCAATTCAACCAAATTTTGTATGTTTACAATACCTTATACAAGAATCATAGAAAGATAAAAACCAATTTTTTTGCCATTTTCTAAGATAGCAAAACATGAATTAATGCAATTTCTGAGTAATACGTCGGGAAGCAATTGACATATTGCTACCAACTTTGGGAAACAAGTAGTGTTGCAGTAGTTGATATATACAAATATATTTCAAGTATGTGAGACACATTTGTTTTATTGCCACCATCTTTATAGCATAGTATAGTATGGTATATTTTTGAAACCAAGTAATCAATTCCAATTTAACTTTGTATGCTGGGAGTATATATGAGAAACATAAAATCTGTCTTACACTGTGCCTCTTTTTCCTTCTTTTTTGTAAGATAGTGCCACACGAATAAAACATTTTTTATTTCATATCTCGGGAAAAAATTTACAGATGCCTACTAAATATTGAAAATGAGTAGTAATGCAATAGGCGATGCTAACTGATACAATTTAGGTATGTAAGTTACTTATTTTCAAAATGGCGGTCATATAGCTTTTTAGTTTTAAGTAATTTCTCGAAACCATGTAATTAATTCTAATAAAACTTTGTATGCTGACTCTATTGTGCCCATGTACGACCAAAAGGTAAGAAACGAATAAAATATTATATCAACTTGTAACAAACACAGAAATGCCCCGAATCATTGGCACCAACAACAAACAAAATAACACGAAATCTTAGTAAACTTAGTGGCATAATAAATAAACAGAATTACAAAGGACTCGGCACAAACAAACATAACAAGGAGCGATATACACAATAAAATAGCCTCATAAAATGAAAATAGGAAGTGCTAATAAATAATGATGCTGGGTGACCGTGCATGGAACAAAATAGAGAGAATGACTTAAAAATAAAAATACAGGAAATACTTGTATGTTTAAACAACATATAGGCCTAAAGGGAGACTTAATAGTATAAAATAAAAAATTTCACTTGTAAGCGAGTGAAGATATTTGCGAAATTATTTTCTTTTCTCTCAAAAACAATAATGTAAACAGTAATTATTGTCCTTTCTTTCAAAATAAATTAATGAGAGTTTAAAAAACCATAAAATAAAGAACGCAATACAACATTAAAAATCAGTACTCAAAAATAAAAGCCACGAAATTTGACTAAAAATCTTTTGAAAATCACCTTCTGATTCAGTGAATAATATCTATAACATTAAAACCAAATATTCATCAAATTAAAAGTGTCCGTCGGGGAACAAATTTCAAGCATTTTCCTAAATAGAAATTAAAACAATTAATACTAAAATGAGGCCCCTGGGATGCAATCCTTTTAACTAATTATGATGCATTTTATTAAATTAAAAAAGGGTTTCAGAGTAAGGCTTAATGCAAATCATATATTATGAGCAAACCAATTGTTCACAGATATTACATTAACACTCAACGGACAATATGCCTTTAACAATTATATATGTTAAGTATAAAATAATACCCCAAATTTGAAGGTCTATAATATCAAAACCAAACAACCCACAACCTTGATTAACCAATCAAATGAACCGTGGAACCGTGAAGTTTGTTTACCATACATTCATAAATGTTCGATGTGATCACCATGAGCGGCCCGAACGATATCTACGCGATAATAAAATTCCTTCCACGCTCTTGTCAGTATGTCCGGTGTTACGGTTTGGATGGAGTTCGTAACTCTCTGTTTGAGGTGGTGAGGGTGGAGCGAGTTGGCAATCGACACGTCAATGTGAAGGGGACGGTCTGATGTTTCCATTATGGTGTGCCACCCCATTGGCACCTAGCTGTTCGCGGATACCTGAAAGAGACGTTGCCGGTCACCCCCTCTACGACTCCTACACCGGCGACGTGCACTGGAGTGCACCACCCCTCTGCGACCATCTGGGTACTGCTGGAGTCAGGTGACCGCCCCGCTGTCACGCCCTCAAGAGAGATCTTTTGAGGGCGTGATAATTCTGGCTGACTTATACTGCCAAGAGACATCCCCAGTAAGAATACCGCCGGGGAAATTAATGCAGCGTGAGGGACACAGTGGTTACAGTTTTCACAAAAATCCTCGTGTACCCCCTACCGTTACTGTTTACATCCCCGCGTATGTGGTGTGCGTGTAGTGTGACTGTGTAATGTATTCAGTAATTTTTGGTCTTCAATAACACGTAAACAAACACCATATTTTTTCGCCACAGTAAATATGGGCTTCGTAAAAATATGTATTCGAGCATGGCTAGCCACACCCCTCCTGGGGTCATAGTGGATCGTCCACCGCGAGCCACCTGTTACCACCCTCAAATTTCCATAAATTAGGGTGCAAGTGATTGTTGCATAAATAAAAATAATAATGTTAAAACGTTAACAAACCCAACGTACACACAATAGACTGGGAGAGAGAGCCTAGAAGAATATTTAAATTATGTTGCTTATCAAATATTACCAATTCAATTTATATTTATGCTAAATCTGCTCACGCAAATTAATAATGCCAAGTGTTATAGTATTTGAGTGACGTGCAAGTGTGTTTTGAGGTATTTGTTTTTCCAGTAAATGTGTCAGTGCATTTTTTGGTACACTTGGCGCGCTTTCGAGCAGGGGACCCTAGCGGGCCCGCCATACTCTGCCAGTTGGTTCTGCACGCTTTGAGATAACGAGTGCGCTCCGCGCGCCCCGGGCTCTTCAACACCTTGTACCTGTCTTTAGTGTATCAATAATTATTTATTTTATTCTAGAACTTAATTGTCTTCACGGAGACCATCGTGCTAATATATATGCTTAGCTCACCATGTTAACCAGCCCCGAGAAGCATTCGTAGCTCACTGCACTGTTGTGCAAAATCAAACAGTATGCAGCAGTGATCGCAAGTATGTTTTCCTTAGAAACTATTTGGTTTGGATTTGTCGGAAACCAAAAGTGGTGCCTTTTCACGGAATCTTTCCGGGCGCAGGCTGGGGTAGGACTCGCGCATGTAGTAGGATTTTTCATATTGCTAATACATATAATACAGCAGTGTCAATCCTTCTTCGTCAAAGGAGGTGTTCAAATTCATGTATGGATAGTCGTCACTATTCAAAATTATTATTTGTTCAGGACCTTGCAGTGGTTTAACGTCGATAAGTCGGCCGATATGCTGTAGTGCTTGCTCGTAATAAATGCTCAAACGATGTGGCAGGGTTTTTCCAGGCTTGAATATTTCTTCACAACTCAGTGGTTTCGTATGGCGGAAAACAGTATGAGACAATTAACAAATTCCACATCCTGGTATAGTAGCTTCACACATTCGCGGGTGCTCAGAGCCATGTGGGGAATCAAAAACTTATGTTGGTCAGGGTCACCGCGAATGACTCCAGGTTTTATCTGGTTTCCAACATTACATCGCGATGCGTTGTTGCCATCATTATCACCATTTCTTGCTTTGCTCCTATAGTTATCTTTCTATAATCACTGGCGAATCCCAGTAACATCGACAACGGCATGCTCACCTCGAACTTGCCTTATGCAAAAATGGGAGCTTCGTAGCCATTTTTCCTTCCCCAGCCTGCCGTTTTTAACATGTCGAGATTTTTTTGTGTGAGTGGCAGGTAGTTTTTGATAGTGGTGTTTATGGCTACACCTCATGATTCGTCAATAGTAACACCATATAGTTCCTACATATTCTTCTTGAAAAGCTGGAGTATACCATTGCGAAGTAACGCGGTAGTTGCGAAGTGGGCCCTGTCCACTTACGTGAACATACAACTGTTGAGCAGGAACTATTGTAAAGGCAGAGTGTAAATAACTTGATGCTCTATTGGGATTTAAATCTCTCGCCGGGCATAGGGACCGGTCAGATAGGGCTGGTAACAATACAGCTCAAACTCATCGATTCTTACGTCGAATTCTGCCCACTGGGTTACGTCCAATATGTTCTCATATTCAATGTTTGTTCTATTTAAACCCTAGGCTATGTAGAAACTTCTCATTTGCACATGTTAGCACACATATGTCTCTAGCTCTACTGTTCGTGAGTTTGGTGCTGTGCTTGACTTTAGATAGAGTTTGTCTCGCGAAATTCAATCCTATAATTTCAAGTGAAAGCGTAAAGTGATTTCTTCATTTCTGAAATCTATGTGTTTATCGATCTGATCTATGATTGTGACATCCACGCAGTGTACAATCTCCGCGACCACGGGAATGTAAATTATGTTTTTGGAACTTCAACCAGTTCATATACTGGTTGGACCATTGGTGCAATATCATGCAGCATAATGCTGATATTGCTGTTTAAGTAGCAGCTGCTGGGCAAAAAGCAGTTTATTTATATTACATTCACCATAAATATGTTAACAGGCTGTGATGATATGTAATTTTTTTCAGCATCACAGATTTGCGACTCGTAGCCTAGCATGCGCCTGAATGGATCCGGTTCGGTGCAATCGGCAAAGGTACTACAAAATATTTCTGTCTTCAAGATGTTAGGGTTACCATTAAGTTCGAAAGTTAGGATTTATTGATTGAATGGGCAATGTTCTTTAGTTCATATGCCTCGGAGGGAATCCTGAGTTCTTTCACCTCTCCAGCTGCTATGTACCTGAATGTGTTATTCACATTTTCTTCTATCTTAGATATGGAATTGTAAGTTTGAAAATCTGACAGTCCGCCAAACCACTCACCATCCAGCTCAAGGGGCGGGTAAAACATCTCCCTCAGATCGGATGAGCTAACACATTTAATGATGGACAGCAACATACTGACAGATGAATACAGGCATGAATGCGTATTATGCAATTTAAAGATTTCTTGATTCACCTATATTCCTTTATTCCACCACACCAAAAATTTAAGATACAAGTGTCACCAGTTCCACGTGTTTGGCATCTGCCACCATCTTATAGTTGTAAGTCAGCATAGTTTCTTTATAGCACCACTGCATATCGGATGGAGGACGCTAATTACCGAAACTCTCTTAGTATACCGCATGTTTGCCATGTTTGAGGAAAGTTACCCAGTGTGTACTGGACCCAAAGTCGCATCGAGATTTATTATGGCATATTCATCATGTTTAGATTTGAAGAGAGTAGAGGGGCATAGCATTTCGCATGAACATGCTGCAAAAATTCGGCATCTTAAATTTCCGCACAAACAGATCCAAAGTAATGTTCATGAGCTGCCATTTCGGTAAAAAGTTCATTATCGACTCTTCCTGCTACGATGCTTTTTCTTTCTTCAACCTATGCCTCTTCGGTATCGTCGGCATACTTAAAGTCCTTGGCCTATTTTTTTACCCATGGTGATATCCAGTTTACGGTTGTGGCGACAGTTTTCCTCCAAATACTTTTATTCTTTCGAGGCTCGTTTCACAGTGCTAGCGTTACGTCCCTAGTGATACCACCCAGAGCACCGATTTCAGGTATCAAGGTGCGATGGAATCCTCTGGTATTTTTATTCTCTCTTTTGTTGAAACATCGTCTTGCTTTGTTCACCCCTATGCCCATCTTCTCCTTGATATGCATCACATTGTAAATGCCCCAAGCTGTTATTTTTAACCGAGACCGGATTCTGGTGTGTGGCTTATTTCATCCGGCCTTAAGTGTGGCAAATATCTTGTATTCCTGGTGCCTGGCTTGTAGATCCTTGTTGTGGAAATAGGGAATACCATGCCACTTGCATGCATCATCCAGTATCTTGTTGCCTGTGTCGCCACATGCCAGCATTTCAGCTGGCTGGTTTCCTGGCCTGCAGAACCTGTACCCGGTAATGTGCAGCTCGAAAGGTAGGTTACTGGTCAGCATATTGAATATCATTCTTCCAGATTGGATCTTTCTTCTACTAGAACATCGCTTGCTACTCTGCTACGAACCTATATATACCCGCCTTTTATACAATTTCATTTCAGTATCATGGTCATAATAAAGCAAAATGTTAGTCTTCCCATCCACATCACTGAGGACAATTACGAAAACCTCACATGATGCATGTCATGGCATACTATTTTCCCAATACGATGACAGGACTGATTTTTTAACCATCCGTTTTCTGCAAGGCGAGAGTTCTGCAGAGTTTTCTCAAGGAACTGAAAGGCTTTAGTTTCGAGAACATGTACCTGTACTCTAAATCCCTTCAGCAAATGAAATACCAGAATCTGGAATGTGCACTTGCGGGATGTGACTGGTAATAAATATTTTTATTGCAGTGATTATGATGCTGTTGTGCAACAGAGCATGGTGCTGCCGAAATCTGTTTTCGTCTTCCACGATGTTGCATTTGGAATCAAACCTCCATTCAAGGATAATTTAGCATGATACAACATGCGAACATGGTCTGTGTTTACTTGAGTCAAACTTATTCGTGCTTGCCAAATGAGTTGCTTTATGATAGTGTGAATTTCCTTGTGTTGTTTCGCATGGACAGTATGAATTTGTGGTATGCAGTCAACAACCTTGTCAATACAGATATTACATACGCAGAGTTCAAGGATATGTGTTATTTGAGCTGTAATGAGTAGTACAGTATATTGATGATCGATTAGGATTTGCCAGTACACAAGGGAAAGTACAGCCTGGTTTCGATCAGTTTAATGTAAGTTGCCGATCATGAGTCACGACACTATTTCCAAGTTCGGACATTGTGTATTCTCCGATGACGATGGGAATCGATTGCCACAATCTCGTCTCATAACTCTATACTGGGGCCTGTCGCTTCTTGGGCCAAAATTCGAGAACTTGAAAAATCAAATGTGGAAGATTTGGTTGTCTTCAACCATTGCATAGGTGGGCCAGAGGCATGGATAATAAATCTGATCAACGTGTAGAATGCCCAGAGACATGACGAATTGAAGTCCTTGTAGAATACAATGAGGTCCAAGCAAATGAGTATTTCCTGCCTCAAAACAAAAACTGATGTAGCAAGACATAGCAAGAAGGTATTGGATGCATGCATCGACCGAATGTAGAGGACCAGAAATTCATTTTCCTCAACTCGAGAGTGAATGAATGTATATAATTGTGTGGTTGTGTGATTATTCCATTCTATCAGTGATGGTGGAACGAACAGAACTGGTGAATGAGATGTAGCGAGCTATCGAAGGTGTTCGCACGAAATATCTACTCACGAAAAGTAACAGACTAGCTTTCGAGAATCAAAGGAAAGATGCTTACAATCCGATCACCAGCCACCTCGACGAACTTGGTCAACAATGCCAGGAGGATGTTTTGCCTTGGCTGGATATCAAACGCGATATAAATGTGGAAGGGCCGACCCGACATGTCAACAGAAAGGTGATCGGAACTGCCTGAATCGGAAGGGGACATCACTAGTGACGAAGATGATCTGCCCCTGATGAATTTATTGTATGTACGGGAATGGAAATATACTCTAGAGTGCTAACCTGAGGTGGACACTACATCACTTCCTACTCCAATCAAAACAGTGATGCGATATATGGCTTGCAGCACCACGACAAAATTCGTTTCTTAGAAACAAGCAAGTGTTATATTTTCCATGAGGATTGATACAGATCGGCAAGAGCAAGGCGATAAATTCGCAAGGGCTGTGGGAACTTTTGTTTCATAGGCATCCTGGACACTACACCGAATCGGATTTTCGGAAGTACAGCCACCTGTCATTCTCATTATTCTAACGATAATCCTGCAACACAGTGATTTAAAGACATGATGCAAGCAACATTTATAATTATCGCATGACTGTTTCCACAATTGGCCAAAACCATTGGACTGGGTCTGCTGCAGAAGATCGATGCCAAATGATAGTCAGATTACATGTTTTGGGACAATTCGAACGAACTCGTCGATAGACTACCACTACTGGTATTTTCGCAGTTGGTAGGCAAACAGTCGCACACCAACGATATTATATCCGTAATTGAATAATTCCTCGAAGCTGGCTATGTCGTGCGATGACGAAATGTGCCATTTCTGGGGAACTGTTAAGGTCGGCAAGAAATTATTATCCTCGGAGAATGTATATCATGAAAGGGCTAGATGATTTTTTCCAATCTAATCTGATCGAAATGCAAGACTTCGCTCCCGCGAATAAATGTCACCTCTACACTTTCACTAGAATATACATGTTTCCCAAATATGTGTGGGCCAATATGCTGAAGCCGAAGAATGCACACGATGTCACCGAGGCCATGGCAGATGTGTTGCGCGAAGGTTCCGTACCAAAAAATCTCCAAACCGAAAATTGTAAAGAATAATTTAACGCATCCTTCCATGCACTGATGAAAATATATGTTATAAATCACTATTCCATATACTCTGGGCTCAAAGCCAGCACGGTCGAGCGTTTTCACTGGACTCTAAAAGTCAGAATGTGGAGATAATTTACCGCAACAGGAAACTACAAGTGGCTGGGGCTCTTATCAATGCTCATCTGCGAGTTATTCTACCATTCATACCTCAGACTACAGTGGGCACGTGAACGCCGTCACTGGCATGCTAATTGACATAATGTAGTGTTTTCGGACGAGCCCCGCTTCAACCTGTCCTACAGTATTAACCGCATACATGTTAGATGCTACTGTGGTGTTCACAATCTGGCAGCCTGCATGGTGGAGTGGCAAAGCAGTCATACACTAAATGTGATGGATTAAGGGGCCATTGGATACAACATACATTCTTAAGTCCTACATATTGATGGCAATCTGAACAGCAACCGCTACATCCGGGAGACTTTAGAGCCTGAGGTACTGCCCCTTGTTCAGGCGACTCCATATGCCATACTTCAGCAGGACAATGCCCGGCCACATGTGGCAAATAATGAGCAAGCCTTCTTCAATGAACGACGTGTATCACTGGTTACTTAGCCTTCACGTTTTTTGCCTGTCATGTCGCACATTGAACATGTCTGGTATATGGTTGATCGGCAACTTGTTCGTCACGGACCTCCAGCAACCAATGTTGAAGCTTTGTGGACTCGCATACAAACAACGTGGAGGGAGATTCCCCAAATGTTAGTGTATATAAAATAAAGCAATGTTTATATTTTCTAAAAATGATATCATACAACTTTTTACTGTTTGTGAGGATGTTAATAATGTTTTACTGGGTAACACGAGATACATTGTCTGCGTGATGTAAAACTTTGATCTAATACTTTAACGATATTGGCAACCATTCGTTCGTGTAAAGTGATGAAATGTATTAAATTTTTAAAAAATTTATTTTTCAGCATTGTTGATATGTAATAGCTTAAAATAAATTCAAAATGCGGCAATTTTCGAACTTAATTTTACATGTTAACAGCGCATGAATTTATATTATATAATATGTATCTTAAAACACATGTGTTGCATCTTGCATAAATATTTCCTCATCTATGTCAGTAAATATTAAATGCCCATCTTTTTCGTCCATCTCTTTTCCGATAGCTGTCGCACACCTCCACATTAAGGGTGCTGCGTATAGTCAATTCATGGTTACTTTAAACTTTTCTGAAGTCTTGCTTATGATGTTCTTCCAAGATTACTCACACAAACAAAGCTTAACTAAGTCTAGAAAATAATGCCAAAATGACAATGTTCTTTATTTGTGCATACTCACTTTAATAATATTCCTTACTAAGTATTACTAACACACCTATGTTTACTCTGCATTAATTCGTATTAATCTATACGTATTATAAAACTCAACGTCTCTCTGTCTCTCTGTTAGTGAATTGATCACTCGAGAACCACGCATCCGATTTATGTGCTTTTTGTAATTCATAGCTATGTTATATGGCCAGGTTTTAGTACACATTTTGTTTCGTAAAGGAATATAAAAAATAAGCAGTGACGATAATAGCGAATCAAGTCGGAAAAAAGTTTGCCAGCAGCGCACTCCATTGCAATACGCTGTCTAAACCGTTTATAGATGGAACAATATCATAAAGTAAAGAAATAATTGTGTAGAATAAAAGGACCTAAAAAAAACTCCGCAGTAGTATATATCTTTCTATAAAAGAGAAATACAAATGAGCGTTTTTACCATTCAATTCACCGATACGTTGAGTTTTTAATATGTATAGAGTATAGAAGATTAACAATAATTAAAATTCAACTTAAGTAAAAAAAAATCTAAACAATAATTCTGTAGTCCACGCGAGCGGAGCCACGAGTACAGCTAATAATGAATACAATTTCAGAAATAATGAAATTTAACCACTAAAAATAAGGCACTTGACACATATAAAATACTCGCGATACATGATATTTTAGGAAACAACCGAAGACATTAAACACATGAGGTAATTTTTCAAATGTTTGATTCAAAAACCTATCCTTGCAATATTTTCAGACCATTTGTAAATAAGTTATTATTCACTAGCGAACCGGCTCGGCTTCGCCGGGTTGAGTTTTACAGTGATACACTTATAATTAAATTAGGAAAAGACAATTTATTTATGTGAAAAAAGGATTTTAAAATTATGGTAGGTTGGCCTAGGTTTTTAACTGATTACAGCATCCCAAAAGGAAGGAAATATTTTTCACCCGATAGCCAAAAAGTAGGGTATTGTTTTTTAAGTGTATCTGTGCAATTTACGTGTGATTACCACATTTCCACATTCAATGTACGAAAATCAAAATGTGTGTTTGATCAAGTTGTAACTTTGGAAATAAGTGTACCTAGATACTCCTTTCTGCGCTTGACTAAGGGATTTTAATCGATCACCAAAGTTAAGCAACATTCTCAGTGGCACACATTTGAATGGGTGACTGTTTAATAGCATAACATCTGGATGCTTCCGGGCTTCGGAGGACACGTCAAATATTCGGTCATGGTTGTTATCGATAGAGAGCAGTCGTTAAGCCACTTCAGAGGTCCTTGGGTGGCCAGATCAACTCTGAAACCAGAGGAATAAAATTTTCGGTCACGTTCCCAGCTGTTGCAGACTTAAGTTTTGTTGTTATTTGACAGGAACCGTACAATTTTCTGGGATAAAAAGTATTTTATGTCGTATTCCAGGACCTAAAGTACGTACATACCAAATTTCATCAAAATCTGTTCAGCCGTTATGGAGCTGAGGTTGGTCACTTTCACAGCCGTTGCAGAATTATGTTTTTTTGTAATTCCACATGACCCATACAATTTAGAGGCATAAAAAGTATTGATGCATGCCGCATGGTAGTAATAGAAGCGCTGCTGTCACCGCCCTCCTCCCCCTAAACGTACCCACCACTAGCACCATCGGTAAACATGTGCCGCGAGACACGTGCTGCTAGGCCAGATCGGCCTGAGAGGGCGGATAAGCAATTAACACATGCCAGGTTATGCCGAGTTAAACCAGCAAATCGCTGATGCATCGAGGAACATGTGAGAACATGGTCATGTGTCGAGGTTATGCTGAGTTAAGAACTGCCGAGAAAATGCAGAGGTCAGCGAGAGTTTCACCGACGCACTTCTAGTTAGACGAGTAAGAAGGGATAACAGTGTTTGGCAGTATTGCTGGGCCCAACCTCCTCCCCCCAAAGAGTCTTGACACATGGAGGAAGTAGTAGTTGTTCGCCCCCTGCGAGGAGACCCGGGGGAAAATGCTGACAGCATTGACATGTGGAGGATGCCGGAATGGGAGTTCAGTAGTCCCGGCACATGGAGGAAGGTAGTTAGTTTTTCGTGGGTCTCGCCGCGAGGCGGAAGGAGAGGAGGTGGTCTGGGGTGACATCGCCCAGAAGAGCCATGTCGGTACGAGGGAGTAAGTCAGTCAGTCAGTCGAGTCAGTTGAGTGAGTCAGTCAGCCGAGGCCAGGGATCGGACCCCGGCAGAATCAGTTATGTGAAGGCCAGTAATAATCTGTGCCAGAAGGCAACAGTCGGGTGGAGGCTTGTGAGGAGCTCCATAAATAAACAAGTCTAGTCAGTCATATCACCATGCCGGGATGCGAGTCAATCGAGTGAGTCAGTCAGCCGAGGACGGTGATCTGACCCCGGCAGAATCAGTAATGTAGAGGCCAGTAATAATCCATGCCAGAAGGCGATGTTCGGTTCGAGGCTCGCCAGGAGCACCACATCGTGATGTGGAGTGCGATACCGCAAGGGGGAGTCGAGTGGTAGCCTGAACGAAGGGCGCCATGCGGAGAGAAAGCAGACGGCACTGTAAGGCGATGGTCGGGTGGGGGCTCGCCAGGAGCACCACGTAGGACGCAGAGTGTGATACCAAGAACGGGAGTCGAGTGGTGTCCTCACAAGAGTCACCACGCCGAGAGGAGAGAGGATCAGTTAAATTGTGAAGTCGCCAAAGAAGAGCCATCATCGAAGCCGGAGGGTCAGGAATGGAAGGACACCAGCTGTATCCACTACGCCAACGAGAACAACCGAGGTCCTGTGAAAGGCCGCCCAACTTACCAGACCTGAACCTAACGCCGGATCACCCACAACTACCAATACATCTAAGTACCAGTATCGTTGCCCATGGACTTTCCCCACAATGTCGGTAGTAGTTAGCATGAGTATTTTAATTTGCTATTAATAGTAGGGTCATTTAACATGAAAATGTGGACACACCAGATAAAAGCACCACAATTTTTCCAGGTACTAGTTAGGTACTTAGGTTTAAAAAAATTTTGATAGGAACCAACTCCGCCATCGGCCATCTTGAATTTTATGGTGATCATTTTGAAATATAGGTATATTATCAATATCTCGGCTTCTAAAACTCGTAGGACCACAAACTTCAGTGTCTAAGTATACATATTTGGGGTCAGGGAGATCAACTACACAACTTATTAATGTATCAGACTATATATTTATTCAATAATATATGTACCAATTACAAACTGTTAACCAATTTTTTTTTGTCTACATTTTCAAAAAAAATTTTATATTTAATTTCAGATTGAAATGTAATACTAGATGGATTGGAACAAGTGTGTGATCTGTCGAAAAGAACTTCAGAAAAACTAAAATGTCCACTCAATGCACGTGAAATCGAACACAAAACAACATCAAACTGGTCTTTCTAGAACAATAGCAATGAGTTTAGAAGCTTTGAGTTATTGCTAATGAAACTAAATTTTGGAGTCGACATGAGTGCGTCTGAACTGGTCGAAAACCATGGTGCATGTCATAAATCTTGTTAAGTCAAGTTCAGCAATTTGAAGTTAGATAGAGCTAGAAAGCGAGGAAATACTTCAGGAGGCAGCACAACTGTGGAGAAACGATTCTGGCGTGAAGCGAGTGACAAAATGGCGTGTTTTTTATGTCGTGGAAGCGATGGACTCCTTCATGAATTTCGGACATTAACAACTGATACGACCATACGAAGAATGGCAACATAACTGCAATAAACCCGGTTGTTGGCAGCATTAGAAGGTGATTATCTCATTACCATTGACACCAAATATCTGCAATGTTATGCAGCACTCAGTAATCGCTACCGGTCTCACCTAAGGAAACTACAGCAGGATTTGGTGGGAGGATCTGCAGAGGAAAGTTAGATAAATGCAAGAGCACTTGTGGAGCTTTATACTTATATAGAGAACTGTGTTGAAGATGGGACCTTCTACTTTAAACTCACAAAGTTGCATGAACTGTATGAGAACCGATTAAAAATTCTTGGCATTGAGAATTAGGATAACAGAACTAGAATGAAGGAGAAATTGCTAGCTGACTTTCCACATGCGGAAGAACAAAGTGATGGAAAGTATAAGGTTTTGGTGTTTGAAGAAGCAACTACATCAATTGGGGCTCAGCGTAAGCTATAACAGAGTTCTTCAACTTGAGAGCAACCTTGCAACTGCTACCTGTGGTGATTTTCGTGAGAAAGGAGCAGTGGTTCCAGCTCAGCTAAAAAAACGACTATTAACTGTGGGCTCACTTGACAACTTGGACCACTATCCTTCAAGTATGATCGCTGTGGAATTATTTCATGGCACTGGTAAAAGTCTGTTCTAGTTTCCTACATTGTCTAATTTAGGGGTGAAGCAGAGAGAGATGTGTCTGTCTTTGGCTGTTAACAAGAATCATCAGTTGCCAGAAATCTTCACCACTGTCCCAGCTGTGACTTTGAAGACGAACGATGTGTCTGTTCCAAAGTATTAAAATGATTCACAACAGAAGGTAGGACAACTAGAAGTTGCAAAATTGGAGCAAAGCAATTGGCTCCAGTATGCTTGCAAACTTCTGAAGAAAGATGTACTTGAGAAAGGCGATACTGTTTTCTGGTCAGTTTTTCACGCCTCCCAGAATGTATCAGAAGATCATCAAACTAGCCTTAGTCAGATGTTACCCCTTTTCTATAAGAAGGCAGATATGGCCTCCATGGTGAACCATGGGATGAATGTCTTGCGTTGGGATACATAAAATCTAAACTCTGGATAGATACCCGTTTTGGCTGGGGATGGACTCAGCAAGTAGACAGTGCATCATGTGTTCCTGTATGGAGCATATTACCTATTGCTTGAAAGGCATGTATTGAGTTGGTTAAATGTAATTGTAAGAGTCAAAGAGGGTGCACTGGTAGGTGTGCTTGCAAAACTGCTTATTGGAATTGTACTGAAATGTGCAAATGTCAATGTTCGAATACGACATAAGCAAACCTTCATATTATTCAACATATTTTATATACGATTTTATAGCTTGATTAATTTTATTTAAATTGCATAATAATTTATTTTATACAATTTTTCATGAATTATTTGAATTGGTGAATACTTTGTTAATGGCAGCATATCATTAGTAATATGTGTAGTGAATACTATAAAATTCTTTACGATTGTATAAATTTGTTAATTTTCAGTTCATTAGTAAATAAATATATAGTCTGATACATTAATAAGTCGTGTAGTTGTACACCCTCACCCCAAATATGTATACTTAGACACTAAAGTATGTAGTCCTAAGTGTTTTAGAAACCAAGATATTGAAAATATTCCCATATTTCAAAATGGCCGCCATAAAATCCAATATGGCCGATGGAGGAGTTGATTCATATCAAAAATTTAAACCTAAGTACCTTACTAGTACCTGGAAAAAATTTGGTGCTTTTATCCGGTGTGTCCACATAAACGTGAAATTCGACATTAAGGGACACCACTATAAGGCTCCCAACTTGCGGTGAACCATCTCGGAGTCACGTATTTACGTTTGTATTATAATTGCCAAAATATATAGCTTTTTAAGATCATCGCTGAGAAACCAAGTCTTTATTAACCCCTATTCAACATCCAAGGTGCTCATAGTCTGCACCAGAAAGGTAACTCGTGCCCTACGGAACACCCTGTATACCACAGCTGGTTAGTAGCGTCAATATCGCATGTTCTATTCCAGGACCTAAAGTACCTACATGCCATGTTTCATCCAAATTCGTTCAGCTGTTATGGAGCTGAGTTTGGTCACATTCCCAGCCGTTGTCGAATAATGTTATGTTGTTATTCCACAGGACTCATGTATAAAGCATCATATGTCATATTCCAGTACCTAAAGAACCTACATACCAAATTTCATCAAAATCCGTTAAGCTGTTTTGGAGCTGAGTTCCTTCGGTCACCTTTCCAGTCATTGCAGAATTACTTTTTTTTTGTTTTCCCCAGTACCCGTACAATTTACCACGATAAAAAGTATCGTATGTCCTATTCCAGGACCTCAAGTACCTAAATATTGTCCTTCTCATATAAGTTGGCGAGATTGTGACAGTCAGTGAGTGACAAGTTGATGTATACGAAACAAACAATGTGCCATTTACAAAATACTGTATCAGTTCATTCACGAAAGAACAAAAGTTAATATTACATTGGCTATTCTGAGTGCACTGTGCCGACGCACATTATATAGGCGGATAATACGCGATAAGAAAGAGTTCCTAGATTAATTAATACATTTTATTTTACGAGGTCACAAAACAGTGGCTGTTAGTGTTATAAACCTAATTTCGTGATAAAGTAGTAATGTATAGGTGTTCAATATGAAATGCGTAGTAAAATGATCCGTATCCAAATGAAACGCTACTTCAAAACCTTTTACATGTCGTATCCCCCCTCCCCCTCACCTTTGATTTTCATATGTGCTTGATATTAATTCCAAAAGCATATAGAAATATTGCATAATATTGTTGAACAATATTTTCCAATAATATGACGAAATATATTTCAAATTCGTGTCGTTTCGAGCCAGTAATAGAGGAACATTACACTTTTAATAAGACACTATCTATTCACCAATGCAAACGGCTCAACCTCGCTCTGTCATGCAGTGCGCGCCATCTATCTGCTCTTTCCCGATGCATTACCAGCCAGAAAAGAAAGCTTTCATGCTAACAAATTTATGAACAGATACAAATAGTTTTATTTTTGTGCGAGCTCTGCATAATTTTTAAAGTAATGTCTATTTATTGTAAAGCGATTTTGAGTACTTGTCATTTCTATTCATCCGGTTATCTTTCATCTACGTTAATTATACGCCATATTGTTCTCCCGAAAACCCATTTCCTTTTTTCCGGAGAAAGTGGGACACACGTGAATGGTTTTAAGCAATTCTGACGTTATTCCACATAACATATTTCCAACTCGAATATATTAGCTATAACGTCCAAAGTGTGACAATAGCTACAACTACCGTCTCGCAAATGTTATCCCAAATTCACTGTCTCGGACAAATTAAAAAATAATTAGCAAATATTTAAATTTTTGCAAGGTTTAATATATTTTTTTTACTTTTACAACCTACTATTTTTTTAGACTGATGCCAGTCTAAAATATCTTAAAATTCGTTTAGCATTACAGTAAAATGGCAAGTAGATTAGCTGACAACATGTTGACAAAAAATACAACCTACACTTGACGCACCAACTGATAGGGAAAGGATTCATAAACAAAAAGTAAACATTGGCGCTACTTTCGTCGAACTGTCAGAATCTCGCCAACTTACATGAGACAGACAATACCAAGTTTCATCAAAATCCGTTCAGTCGTTATGGAGCTGATTTCGGTCAAGTTCCCAGCCGTTGCCGAATTACGTTATGTGTTGTTATTCCACAGGACCTGTACAATTTACTAGGATTAAAAGGATCATATGTCGTAATCCAGGAACTAAAGTACCTATACACCAAATTTCATCAAATTACGTTCAGCTGATATGGAGCGGAGTGATAACGAACATTCACACACATTCACACACACATACTTTCGCGGTTATAATATTAGTAGGATGAAGTTACCCTATTTGCGTACATCGTATACACTTTGGACGAAGTTGGTTGAAGACTTTTCGAAATATATATCACATCCATAACTGAGCTCTCGTACATCTATAGATATAAAACAAAGTCGGGTTAGTTACACCATTTATAACTCGACAACGGCTGGACTCGGAGATGCCACATTATTACACACACTTGGAACGCTTCATCGAAGAAATTTCAACGTCGGAAGCAAGGCGATGCGGTTCCTGGTCATCCGGATGTGCGTTCTACTAATGCTCTTGGTTGTATTTACACAGTTCATTCGAAAAATGATGAATGCTTCTATTTGCGGTTGTTGCTGGTGAATGTTCGAGGGCCAACATCATTTGAATCACTACGAACTGTTAATGGTATAGTGTGACCAACATTTCATGCTGCATTTCAAGAGCTCAATTTGCTTGAAAACGGTACTCATTGGGACACAACAATCGCTGAAGCAATTGTTTATGCAACTCCAAGTCAGATACGCACATTATTTGCTATTATCATTTCGACATGCTTCCCATCGAATCCACGTGACATGTAGAACAAATACAAAGATGACATGTCAGAAGACATTTTACGTAGAATTCGTGTCAGTTGAAGAAATCCCGATCTTGAGGTGAATGATGAGATGCATAACCAGGCTTTGCTCTTGATCGAAGACATGTGTTACCTCATGTGCGGCAGTTTGTTAGTCAGGTTAGGAATGGCAGCGCCAGATCGAGGAATGAATGACGCATTTAATCGAGAATTAGAACGAGAACGTGAATATGATCGACTTGAATTAGACCAATCAGTTCAAACGAATGTGCCCCTATTGAATCCCTAACAGAAGGAAGTGTCTGATACATTAATCAAGGCAATTGATGAGGGAAATGGTGGCTTATTTTTCCTGGATGCCCCCGGTGGAACTGGGAAGACATTCGTCATGTCATTGATTTTTGCCACTGTTCAAGCGATATCCAACATTGCGGTAGCAGTTGCTTCTTCTGGAATAGCGGCCACATTGTTAGAAGGATGCCGTACGGCTCATTCAGTGTTTAAACTGCCGTTAAACCTTCAAACTACTGAACAACCAACGTGTAACATTGCGAAACGCTCCGCAATGGTAAAGGTTTTAGTAGAATCTAAAATCATCATCTGGGACGAATGCACAATGGCGCACAAACGCGCATTAGAAGCACTTGACCGAACATTGAAAGATCTGCGCAATGACTCGAGATGTTGTGAAGGCGCAATGATTTTGCTGTCTGGCGACTTCCACCAAACACTGCCAGTCATTCCAAGATCGACTGCTGCCGATGAAATAAACGCTTGCCTCAAATCATAAAATCTGTGGCGCTATGTGAAGACACTTCAGCTGGCAACAAACATGAGAGTTGCATTGCTGAACGATCCATATTCTGGAGATTTCTCCAAGCAATTGCTNAACTTCAGCTGGCAACAAACATGAGAGTTGCATTGCTGAACGATCCATATTCTGGAGATTTCTCCAAGCAATTGCTAACTATCGGTAATGGCCGTGTTCCTGTCGACGAATCGAGCAGATTGATTTCATTTCCTCCGAATTTTTGCAATTTCATCTCATCGAAAGACGAGCTCATCAAGAAAGTGTTCCCGAACATCATTGCTAATCACAAAAATAACAAATGGTTGAGTGAGAGAGCAATTTTGGCGGCCAAGAACAAAGATGTGGATGACTTAAATATAGTAATTCAGAATCAAATCTTTGGTAATGTGCATTCATTTAAATCTATTGACTGTGTAATAAACGAAGACGAAGCCACCAACTATCCAACTGAATTTTTAAACTCCTTGGATGTGCCTGGCTTACCACCGCACAATTTACAACTGAAGGTTGGCTCGGTAGTAATAATGNACAACTGAAGGTTAGCTCGGTAGTAATAATACTTCGAAATCTAAACCAACCAAAACTATGCAATGAAACGCGTTTGGTGATAAGAAAACTGATGACCAATGTGATTCACGTGACGATACTGAAAGGAAAATTCAAAGATGAGGAAGTTCTCATTCCGAGGATTCCTATGATCCCAACCGATATGCCCTTTGAGTTTAAGCGACTTCAATTTCCGATTCATCTTGTATTCGGCATGACGATTAACAAATCTCAAGGCCAATCCTTGAGTGTTTGTGGTCTGAATCTAGAAAATGCATGTTTTTCTCATGGTCAATTATACGTGGATTGTTCACGCGTCGGCAAACCATCGGCTTTATTTGTTCTTGCGCCTGATAACGAAACGAAAAATGTATATCACAAGGTGCTTCACTGAAGAAAATTAACGCGAGTACAACCCATGCAGCAAAATACAGCTGACACGCCATTGAAATACTTGATTTTTGTACTTTTATTGATTTTTAATTTTCTTTATATATATATATATACTATTGAACTTTATAAATGTTGAGTATTAATTTTATTTTACATTAATAAAATCCTAAATAAAGCTAAACTAAAAGTTAACACGACATTAATTGACTGTTAGGCGGTACGAAGTCCGTCGGGTCAGCTAGTAGCTTATAAAATGCATTTTATTCGCCGCATGTCAGGTAAGGAGCCTGCCTACCTGAGCTGTGTTTCAATGTGTTTAAATAGAATCTATTATATGTGATTTCGATGTAAGTATGGATGTCATATATTATATTAATTTATTTTCATGCCACTAATTATTAAAAAAAAACACAAATGTCTTTATATCTCGGCAGGCAGCGGCCATGTTTAATGCAAGACTGCATTAGACATATGTATGTACGAGTTCAAATATTTTACTTACCAGAAAGCGAATACAGTTCGATTACAGACTCCTTGGCTCGCAAATTGGAACATGCTATGTTTTGCTGCTCAGACAGATACGTAGTTTGGGGCACATAGTGTAATTTTTTTGGTTTCGAATTCTTAGGCAGGTGAAAATACGGTCTGCTTGCTTCTCGTTTGTATATATCTGTGCAAGCCTAGCAATGCAATTTCAGATATGAGGAATGTGACGGAATAATATTTCGTCATGTACGATTACTCAATGCATGTTTTGAATTGTCTGGAATAAGGGGTGTTTTTTCAGGTGAAATCACGTTATATTTATTTTTGTTCTGGACAAGATGCCAATTTCCTCTTTCTTGCCAAGCTGCCAGGCAGTGTGACGTTTGGTCATACCTCTTTCAAACTGTGTAACCCAAGAAAAGCACGTGGTTGGCAGAGGGATAAGCATGTCCACCGACCTCACAGATAAGGCACGCCCCCACCCCCCTTGCCAGCTGCTACAGCCTACTGTAGGTAGGTGAGTAATTTCCCAATAAGAATCATTATCGAATGGAAAGGGGCGTGGAGGCTTGCAAACTAATTGGTCTAGCAAAGGTGGGAAATTGGTGAAGCAATTAAATATATTGGAAGAGGATAGTGGGGGGTGGGGGTGTATGGGAACCGATTAATTATTCAATTAGAATTATTGATGAGGGGAGGGAAACCGAGTAATTAACCAATGAGAATCATTGGTGGGTGTCAGTCATCTACTGGACGTGATGCTGTGGGTACATGCGGAATTACAATTATAAATAATAGTTTTTTAATTATGTTTTTATTTTTATAATTTACTTGTATTTTTAAATACAAGTTTAATATTTTTTATACATTTTTTAATAAGTTCTTGGATTTTTTTGAATTTTTTTGTGTATTCAAGTTTAAAATTTACCGTGTCAAGGTCACATACATCCAACACGGCGGAAAATGTCACCGCTGGCTGATTGGAATGACGGAACATGAACATCTTCTAGTTCCAACGCCCTGCGCCATTGCACCAAACTCATCATTATTCTACTACGTGATAAATGTTTTTTTTGCAATGAAATATTATTTGTATAAATCAATTTTCATCTAAAAGAAAAAAATTCAACATTTTTAATTTCTTGTTTTGATCGAGAGTCCGAACAATAGCAATCATTATCGTCAGCAAAATTGTTTACAGATTTCTCTTAACTTGTGGTTATAAATCCACAGGCTGTCGATAAAATAATACCCCACCTTTGAAGGTCTATACAATCAAAACCAAACAACCTACAACCTTTATTGACCAATTAAATGATCCGTGGAACCATGAAGTTCGTTTACCATACTCTCATAAATGTTCAATGTGATCACCACGAGCGGCTCGAACAACATCTACGCGATAATCAAACTCGATCCACACTCTTGTCAGCATGTCCTTAATTCTCGTTTTAAGGACGTCAATGTTAGGCAGCAATGGTGGACGAAACACTTGATAATTTATGTACCCCCATAGAAAATAATGGCACGGGGTAAAATCTGGGCTTCTTGGGGCCAGTGATGAAGGGTCTGGTCACCAGCTGCTCCTCGACCAATCCAACGTAGCAGCAACCTCTCGTTTAGGTAACCGCGAACAGCTAGGTGCCAATGAGGTGGCGCACCATAAAGGAAACATCAGACCGTTCCATTCACATAGACGTGTCGAATGCGAGCACGCTACCCCCTCACCACTAATGTTGTCAAATTCAACATTTAAGAATGTATGGTAAACAGACTTCACGGTTCCATGGTTAATTTGATTGGTCAATCAAGGTTGTAGGTTGTTTGGTTTTGAAATTATAGACCTTGAAATTTGGGGCATTCTTTTATACTCATACTGTAGAAGAATAGATGAATTTTAGGTTCATAATTATATTTTGTCACAAATTTTTTTAACAATAATTGTTTTCACACAAATATTACATTTTCAATAATATTATAATAACAATTTTAATTACACTGAAGAGCCAAAAAAAAACTGGTACACCTGCCTAATATCTTTAATGGCCCCGCGAGCACGCAGAATTGCCGCAAGACGATGTGGCATGAACTCGACTAATGTCTGAAGGTATGCAGGAGGCAATTCACACCATCAATCCCGCAGGGCAGTCCACAAATCTATAGGAGTGCGAGGCGGTGGAAATCTCTTCTGAACAGCATGTTGCCAGGCATCCCAGATATGATCAATAATGTTCATGTCTGGTGATCTAGTAGGCCAATGGAAGTGTCTAAAGTCAGAAGTGTGTTCCTGGAGCCACTCGGTAGCAACTTTCGATGTGTAGGGTGTCGCATTGTCCTGCTGGGATTGTCCACATCTGTCGGAATGCACAATGGACATGAATGGGTGCAGGTGATCGGGCAGGATGCTTACGTATCTGTCTCCTGTCAGAGTCGTATCTAGACGTATCAGGGGTCCCATTTCACGCCAACTGCACACGCCCCATTCAATGAGATAGCCTCCACCTTTTTGAACAATCCCCTGTTGACATGTACGATCTGTGGATTCATAAGGATGTCTCCATACCCGTACACGTCCATCCACCCGATACAATTGGAAACGAGATTCTTCAGACCAGGCAACATGTTTCCAGTCATCAACAGTACAATGGCTGTGTTGTCGGGCCCAGGCGAGGCGTAAAGCTTTGTGTCGTGCAGTCAACAACGGTACACGAGTGGGCCTTTGGCCCTGAAAGCCCATATCAATGATGATCATTTGAATAATTGGCACCCTTGTACTTGTTGATGCCCCAGCATTGAAATCTGCGCCAATTTGAGAAAGGGTTGCATGTCTGTCATGTTTAATGATTCTCGTCATTCGTCATTTGTCCCGTTCGTTCAGGATCTTTTTCCGGCCGCAGCGATGTCGAAGATTTGTTGTTTTACCGGATTCCGTATATTCACGGTACACTCGAGAAATTGTCGTACGCGAAAATCCACATTGTATTGCTACCTCGGAGATGCTGTGTCCCATCTCTCGTGCGCTGACTATAACACAACGTTCAGACTCACTTAAATCTTGATAACCTGCCATTGTAGCAGTAACCGATCTAGCAACTTTGCCAGGCGCTTGTTGTTTTATATAGGCGCTGCCGACAGAATCGCGTTACTCTGATTGGTTCCATACCTCTGTTATTTGCATACGCACGCCTATACCAGTTTTTTTGGCTCTCCAGTGTACTAACGAACCAGCCCGGCTTCGTTCGGAAACAATTTAGTTTTTACAGCGGTACTTTGAAAGACAAAAATGGTTACTATGGGTTATCCTTAAAAGATAAACATACGCTCTTGCGGAATCTTCTGTAGACCTTTTTGAGAGCTACAATTCTGTAGTACATTAATTTGATGTATATCTTGTTGTTTAGTCAGCGCTAGCTATGTAAGCGCCCTAAAAGTGGGTTTTTACGACTTGATTACAACGGTTTGAAATTTCTCTACTATCCTTATACTAAATATAAATGTATTATACACCAAAACCTTCCTCAAGAAATTCTCTAAATAATTTTGAAAACCACATAAAAACCAATTAGTTAGTTTAGAAATACAAAGTGTTTACACAGACAGATGCTGATATGCGACATTGTTTTATACTATTTAGAGATTAGTGGCGAGCAATCGAACACGGTCTTCAGATTTTCACCTTAGGTAAATACTGTACAGAACTTGTTGTCTTGTAGATCGTGTGCGAGCGCGGACTGCCGCGAATGTGTGTTATTTCAAACCCTTCACTCCTACATGTGCTGGTAATGTAGTGTGAGATGTCGCACATCAACACACATCGAAGACAAAACGGGTTATGCAAGAAGTTGTACTTTACAAATCATTATTTGTAAAGTATAACTACTGGAACAAAAATAATACAGGTCAGTGATTGAGTGAGCTGCAGCAAGGTAGCCACCGTATAAAGTAATAATTATAATTAGTACTTTGTACGGTGGCTACCTTGCTGCAGCTCACTCAATCACCGACCTTTATTATTTTTTAACTGTAACTTTTATTTTTCCTTAGCTGTAAGCCGGTGGAAGGTGTACGTGTGTGTGTTAGGGTGCATATGTATACTGAGTTTCGACAGGCACTTACCTGCATGCTGCGGTGGTCTCGTGGTCAAGGCCTTTGACTGACGGGCCAAAGGTGGCAGGAAAGAAACCACGTACCTAAGGCATTTTATGAGCTCTCCTGCATCGAATAATGTGTGTAAGGGCGATGGTCACGTCTGCTACACATCAGAATTCGACTTTAATCCTAGCACTCCTGGCGGATGACTTCGGAAACGATGATGGTGACCCTGTCTCATAGATGACAGTGGTGCTCGTCACGGGCAGCAAGAGAAAAGAATATGGCCGATGACTGCAGCGTCCCTAGCAGACGACTGAGGGGACGAAGTTGCCGGTGGTAGCACTCCTAGCAGACGACAGTGGAAACGACGACGATGATGAATGCAAATGGGCGGCCCCCCGAAATGTACGCTGGCAGGCGACGAAGGTAAGATGGCGGTAGAGGGTTTTTGGCATAGGTGATTAGCATTGCGTTGCGTGACTGGCATAGGTGTCATTAGTATAGTTGTAATAAGCATGGGTGTACTTATCACAGGCGCGATTAGCATAGTCGTACTTGACATACATAGTAGAATGTGCTTGTAACAAGGTGTAGTGACAGAGCCTGAAGTAGCATGACAGGGCGATGGACTGGAAAGTTCTTGAGACAATATGGTTGGTGTTGACTTGGAATGATGGAGCATAAGGTGGTTGTAAATGTTTGCTTAATGCGTATGGTATTCGCTCTATTTCAGCAGCATTCTGCCGCATTGGGCAAATGATCCAAATGTCAGCCGCATTGATTAAAGGGAATATTGTGCGGGAAAATTAGGGAAATTCGGGAAATTCAGAGAGAAATTCTAGTGAATTGAACACCATTTGAGGGTAAAAGGGAAATTTTGAGGGAAAAAAGGGAAATTCGAAGATGGCAGCGGTGGCACCCGGGCACCCGATCCTGGATCGTGCAGGTGCTCCTACATTTTGTAACTACTGGGAATTTTTTATTTTTTGGCATCGCTATTAATTTTTAATGACTATTTAATTGGAAAATTAATTTATTCCATGGAATTTAAACTTGTGGGAATTAAAACTTATCAGCCAGTACATTTTCTGCATTTTAATACAGCTCTGAGACTTTGTTGTACAATCTGACAGCCGTGCAAGATCTTGCAGCCGAGACAGTGTATAGCAGACGTGTTATCTCTACACCATGTTATTTATATGTACACTCAAGTAGATGAATTCTATTCGTCTGTTAATAACCGCTCAGTATGCTGGCTACTCTCGCGCGCTACTTGATGCAGCACTGCGCTCCTTTGCAACAAAACTTTGTAATTTTTTTCCCAGTCTTATTTCTCTGCGTGAGATCTGCAGACCATGTACCCGCCAGTCTTTCCTTTTTTTTCCAAGAGTAGCCTTCGATTACCCGTTTCAGAGGCCCATGTCCAATCTAGCAGCAACTATAAGATATATATCCCGTCTAAGCATTAGAGGTTCTCACACCACCGTCAAGTGACCAAATATGTAAATAAATTTTGTTCCTCCTCCACGCTACTAAATAGCCACCGTCAGTATAATTTACAGGTTCGTGTCCCACCTTTTTAAAATATAAGTTTGCGTTGCGTGAATGAGGTGGGTATATTGGTGGAAACTTAGACATATTTGTTCGATCTCAGTAGTCATAATTGTGCAATCGCTTAAGGAAATTTAATTTTTTTTTAATTTAGTCGATCTTATTTTACAATAATGTAGTTCTAGTGCATGCGGAAATCACCCTACTTCGCACTACAATGTAGCCCTTCAGGGCTATTCCAACACAATTATGGTTCGTCTCATTATTTATCCACTTCCTCCTTTCTCGAAACCCGAATATTCTATTAATTCAGCTTAATTTGTGTTAAAGTGGGTACATTGAGTCCATCACAGTTCAATGAATCTACGACAACATGGAATTAAGAACTTTCGAGTCCTACAATTTATCATATTGGCCAGACTTAGACCTGTGAAAGTTGCGGCATTAAATAAGTCCCATTCGGCTAGTTTTCAATATTTCTTAATATGTCTCGGATTCTCCTATTTACGACAAAAATAATGCTTTGGCATATCGATTTTTTAAATTCTATTTAGATCTTTATAAATGTGATTTGCAGACAATGGATATTAAAAACTTTTGTCTGATATGATTAACAAAATTTGCAATTAATTAATTCGAAGTGGACCAGGTAAATTAATACAAAGGAGTAACTTTCGTCTGGTAGCTGGGGAAACTGGTGGCCATAATGAAAACCTTATATTACTAAATCAAGTGTTAATAATTTAATTTTTTTAAATATATTTTTGGATTCTAAAAAGCTGTACTGCGGAATGCATGTGTAATATGTCAAGAGTTAATACATATAATTGTTTGTTTATTCAATCTACTGTCTAGTTGCTTATGTGTTGGTGTACCGGACAATCGAATTGTTTTAAGAATAAAAAAAGGTATTTCTTTTGATTTAAATTTATAGGCAGTTTAGTTTTCCTTTGAGACTCCCCAGTTGAGATCCTTTAAATATCTAATGTAATCTTAAATGCTTCCAAACAGCTCATCTTGATGAACATATTAATAATAAGGAAGGGGATTACAAATGACATAAGAAAATTGTTTTACATTTAAATGGTTAATAAAAGTTCTCCCATCTTACCTTTGGTATGTACTGATTGTAATATTTACTGTAGTTGCACGATTATTAAAGTAAAAAACAATATATATGGTCACTTTGGCACAGTTATATGGTAAAAGGAGTTAGAATCCATCTGCCATGATGACACAGGCACGGTCGGCAGCTTTGTTCCTCACCCCTCATCCCACCCAAACCAACGTCAGATCATGATCGTCCCTCCTACTCACCCCGTCAACCTTAGAAACTATTTTAGTAAAAATATTATATTATAAAGATTAATTTGAAATCAAACTAATTTGATAAAACATGTCTCTAAAATATTGATTTAAAATAATTATTGCCCGTTTGCGTAAGAAAAATAAATGGGAACAGTGTCACCGAAGATCATGTTTCTTTCTTTTTTGCGATTTATGTATTAGCTTTCATAAATTAAAAAAAAATTAAAGAGAGTTTTATTGCTACGACGAATATGGCACACATCATCATTGGGGTACATTGATACCCTCCACAACGGACAAGCTACACTAAGGAGTCAATAAAATAAAATAATTTTAAAAATAACTTTTTTAATAAAATTAAATTTATAATAAAAAAATTTTAAGACATAAGTAGTTAATGCTATGTATCACTGAACTCGTATTTTGAATAAGGTTATTATCTTAATGTCACAACTTTTATGTAATCTAATGACAGTTCTACCACATTGGATTAATGAAGTATTCCCCACACTCTTCAAACTACACGCCACCTCCTCACACTACATTCAGCTTGCATAGACTTGTTCGCGCGAGGCAGGTGGATGGTTGGCCTTGTCAATAATAATCGTAAAATGATCAGTCATTTTGGAACCGATGCATTTATTAATAATTGAAATTATTTTATTTAAATGTATTATATCTAATGTTTAAAAAATTTCGACAACTTTAAAAATTCATATAAATGAATCGAAAATTTATTTTTAATACGAAATCGGTTTACCAAATTTTAATTATGTAAAACTTGATTGGTTTATGGCAGCTGGTACCAATTGAAAAAAAACTTCTCACGGAAGATTTGGGATTCGATCAAACAACCTCTTGAATTGTAGTAATGTGCTCTTATCACTGGGCTACACAGATTGCTGCTTTATGGTTTAAATGTTGTATATTAGAAGGTCAAACATTGTCGTTGCATTCCCTCTTACAATTACATAAATGAATTAAATATTTTGTTATGTAATTTTTATATTTATTTTCAGTAAGCGCATATAAGGCTTATGAACACTAGTATCTTGGAGCTGTTTTTTTTNTATGTAATTTTTATATTTATTTTCAGTAAGCGCATATAAGGCTTATGAACACTAGTATCTTGGAGCTGTTTTTTTTTATATTTATTTAAAGGCAAGCAATGTATAATAAGATCTCAGTATTTTTCAGTCGGTGTCTGACTTAAATTCGTTTATGTGCAAATACCCACTTTGAAAGTTTTTTTTTTATTTTCATTAAAAATAATTATGTTGTGAAGCATATTTTTACAAGTCATGNTATGTAATTTTTATATTTATTTTCAGTAAGCGCATATAAGGCTTATGAACACTAGTATCTTGGAGCTGTTTTTTTTATATTTATTTAAAGGCAAGCAATGTATAATAAGATCTCAGTATTTTTCAGTCGGTGTCTGACTTAAATTCGTTTATGTGCATATACCCACTTTGAAAGTTTTTTTTTTATTTTCATTAAAAATAATTATGTTGTGAAGCATATTTTTACAAGTCATGTTGTAAGCAAGCAAATATTTACAGGCATAGTCGAATATAATTTGCGAATTCTTAGTGCCAGGCTCATAAAATTCAGTTTGCAAGCATTATTTCTAGCTACAGGTATTTGTATTTGTAGAAGCCCTGTAAAACAATAGTGTGAGCTGAATTAATAAAACGAATAATTTATTAATTATACCATTTTTTAACGAAATCAGTTTATGAGAGGATGGGAACGATATAGAGTTAAAAAAATTAAATATTCGATGTTTTTATATTTAAAGAATTAAAATATATGATTACAAAAGCACTCCGAAAATATTCATTTTCGTCCATGCACAGCTCATACACTTATGCTCCAGCTAGAGCGTCCACACATGTGCGCACAGGTGACTAACTCCACCCTAGACTAACTATACCCAAGACTAATTCTACCCGAGACTGGCTCTACCCAAGACAAACTATACCCAATACTAACTATACCCAAGATTGACTGTATCCAAGATTGTCTCTACCAATGATTGACTTTACCCGAAAGTGACACCCCCCAAGAGAGAATCCTGCCACACCACTCACCTATAAAAACAAACGATGATTAATAATATCGAAAAAAAGTCTCCTTATAGGAATCTTGTAGCTAACCTCTTCCCACAAAACATCCGCAAAACATCCGCAAACATCCGCAAAACATTTCTACCAGAAATGGCCATACCAAAGGGTCATACAAACATGTCAATCCAACATACCAGGCTAACTGACCAGACCAACCAACTAGATGCGAAACACTCCTCAGAAGTATCTTTAAAATACGTTTCTCATTTCATTCGTTCGCCATATAGAACTCAGTCGATTTTAAACGACCCGAGAAAGGCATAACATTACAGATAAAACCATAGCCCTCGTCCTGCATATAATCATATAAATAATTTCCTAAATCAGACTATCGTTATCGATTGTTTACACCACTGATTTAATAAATCCTTCAGAGTCGCAGAAGGGACTTTACAAGAAATTAAACACAAATTACTAAGTATATATAAAATTAATTTATTAACTTATTATATATATTCTTTTTTTCTAATTATTTTGTTCATTCGATCTCTACATTTCTGTCATGTTTACAGATCATGGATAGTTGTCAACAATCTCATATGATATAAATATTTTCCTTCAGTTCATCGATGATTGAATATATCTTAAAAATGTGTGAAACATCCCCGCGTTTTTTACGTAAATCAAATGTCTGAGTCTATTAACAAGTTCATTCGGTTCTTCGGGATATATGCAATGAGCGTTCTTGACGCCTTCTGCCTTCTTCAGACCACTTGTCGAAGGAAACTCGTTGGTGAAATGTGTGGGAATGTCGAGAGAATCATTATCTTTTTCATCAGATACTTCATAATCACTGTGGTCATAATTATTATTATCAATCCTGTCTTCGTGATCGTCTTTACCGCCCGTTCCATCCTCAATATCAAGTTTTCTTTTCTTCGTGGGAGTTGCATGGTCATAATTAGTATTTAGAGTCGACAATAATTTATTTTGAAGTTCGTCAACTTCGAGGGAACGTTTTGCAAACATTCCACATATAAGGACTCTACCACGCCTCGTAGATCTCACATTCCATCATAAGCATTAAATCTTTCGTTATAATAGTCTGTGGAATCAGTACTTATCAATACCACAAGGATTATTGACGATCTCACTTGCTGGCTCTCAAAAGACGAATCCTTGCAGTTCCTGATGTGGTTCTTCAATATGTGTCCTTGCATAAACTGCATGTCCCCATAGTCGTAATGCTTCATCGTGTGAAAATGACTCTTCGTACAGGTGGTTCTCTCATGTCGCCGAGCATGGCAATGTTTGCTGAAGTTTTTTCCACTGTAGCAACACTTTTTTCCATGTATTTTTGCAACAGTGGGAGAAGGTACATCCATAGAGATATGCTCTACAATAGGTTTCGTACAATGATTGGCTAGCATCATCTTCATGAAAAAACTGAAGTCCCTTCTACAGTGGCAACATGCGTATCTACTTGGCCTAGCTATTACTCCCTCTTTCCCATATATATATTTATATATATATATATATATACAATTACTTACATATTTCATCAGTGAGGTATAAGCATATCTGTGCTTCAATTCAACAAAACATTTTATCTAGATCTTTGATCATATTACCATGCTTTTATATCTTCAACCGTTTCTTCCGCACAAGTTCTTCGTTCAGCTTGAACTCATGGTCACTCTTAAACCATATAACTGAATAATGCCAGACCGACCCCTCACAAGACTGAACTCCCTGATCCGCAAATGACCCCCAAATTATCTCTTATTGACCCCTCCTCCTCCACAAATGACCCCGAAATGTTCCCTTCTCCTCCATAAATGACCCCTAAATTGCCCCTCCTCCTTTTAAAATGACTCATAAATAACCCCTAAATGATATTTCCTCTTCTGAAAATAAGCCCTAAATGTTTCCTCCATAAATGACTACTAAATTATCCCTCATAATCCACAAATGACCCCAAATAACCTGTCCTCTACCGCAAATTACCCTTAAATGACACCTCCTGCTCCAAAAATGACCCCTCCTGCCATGCAAATGACCCCTCATGCTCCTCAGCTGATCCTTCATGCTCTGCTACTGACCCCTCACTCAATCCAGGTTTTGCCTTTTTGTAGAATGTATTTTAAAGACGGAATTCACAAGTGTTTTAAAGAATATAAATATGCTAACATGTATAATTTTTATAGTGTATAATGGAAGGCGGGTAAATGTGTTTTTGAAAGTAAATTTAAAATTATTTTACCTGACTGATTTTTAATGTATTTAAAGTTTCAATTTAAGAACTAGTAATGAATTAACAGAAATATACTATATGCATCTTCGTTTTAGTCGCATTATTATATTCTATAACATTACTAATACATTTATAGAACTATATATTCTATTTTTAATAGTTGCAATGTATAAAATATTTTAACATCATGGCATGCAATTATAACTTTTTTTTATAATATAATAAAGTGTTTATATTTCAATATATATTGTACAATTATAATACTTATGAATTATATTAATGCATACAATTTTATTTTTAAAACCTTTCTTAGTTTAAATATTAGAGAACTGAATTATAGTTACTTCAAGTCACAAACTGAATAGAGGGTGGATTTGAGGAAAATTATATAAAAGTAGAAAATCTCTTATTTTCTCTGCTTATGTCGTTGTTCGGTTAAATTTTTGTGAAATTAATGTATGTCTCTTTTTCAGGGTAGATTCTTTAAACATCCTGGAGATAAGGCAGCCAGAAGCTCTGCATTGCTGCAACTTAAAATGGATGTATGTGATCCTGCTGGATGTTTATCTGAACTGTGTATTCAACTTGCCATCATCATGGTTGGAAAGCAGTTTTTTAATAATTTCCTTGAAGTTTTTTTGCCGTGAGTAAATATGAACAAAAAAGATAAAATAAAAATTATCGTATACTTAGGTTGCAAAAGATCATTTATTATGTCTGTGTAAATTGTAGTTAACTACTTCTAAGTACACTGTTGGCTATTAAAATTGCATCGCCAAGAATGACAACCAGATGTATTGGGCAGAGTACCCATCACACAGAGGTGACATGATTTCACTTGCAGCTCGGTTTGACGTAAATAACATGGGGAAATCAGTGCTGTGCGGCACCACCCATGGGTGGTTACAAATGCGACTTCACGACTCGGCATTGAGAGGAAGAGACTTTGAATGTCTCTTTATGGTATCTGCTACTTAGATATGCACAAATATCATACTTTATGTACACGGGTTTCCTATAGCAGACCAATCATGGTTTGACCATGGAATACATGTTTTCGATTGGTAGAGGTCCAGTGAACATTCAGGTGAAAGAAGCGGTGTGACATGATTATCATCCATAAACCATCGGACGAAGAGTGCTATATGCAGTCACACATTGCCCTGTTTGTACAGGGTCCCAGTGCCTCGAAGATAGGGGACACAGCAGGCTCCAACACTTACGAAACGTAATGGTTGATGGTCAGCATTCCAGCGATTCGGACTAAGTGCAAGCGGTATTGGAATCCGATGGCATCCCAAACCAGAACTCCAGGTGCTGAACAGGTATCATGTTGCATAATGCAGGACTCTGCCAGGCGTACGCCATAGTGCCACCTTATATGGATGTAACCTTTGTAGTGCTACAAACGCAAGCATGATTCGTTAGAGAAGACGATGACATACATTTAATCCCTCCATACCAAATGATCCATGTTCTATTGTAGCCGCAGTTCATGCGGTTAGCAGTCAGTGACAATCGCAGAAATTGGCACCTGGAGATGATGTCCTGATGTTGCAGATGGCGACGCACCATGTATGCGAGCACCGATTCATGTTTCACATGCCTGCACTTCTGAACGAGGGTGTTTGACGCGGCTGCACCACATGCCTGTCTTCGCGCTCAATGGATCTATGCGTCTATTGCGAGAACCAATTTTGCAGTAGGAAAATCCACAATGTCGATATACTACGATCCCACCGCTATCAAAGGCGAAACTTTTTGTGTGGTTGTCATGTTCTTCGACTTTGCATGCTCACTCCGTCTTTGCACATTAACAGTGATACAATTTCACTAGCTACAAACAATGGCACTAGCACTTAGTGACTCTCTAACCTATACTGATATACTGCTTATCACTGTCACAATTGGTGCACATTGCTGTGCCAATCGGCTGAACAATTAATCATTTCGTTCTTCTTTCCTGTAGTATGGATTTCCTTACTGTAAGTTCCTTCAGAAGCATCCTTCCTAGTGAAGCAATTTTAATGGCTAGAATTGTATATTGTCAGCCAGTCGCAAAATGCCAGCTCATTGTGGCAAAGAATTTTAAGTACCACTTCAGGTGGCTTCGGCAGTTAACAATCAACTTACAAAATTCCAATACTTCCGTGTTACACACGAATAATGTGGGGCCCTTAGGTTCCAATAGACCCAACTCACTTGAGAATTTGATTATTTTAAATATAATAATACTTATATTTTGTTATCTGTTGTAAAAAATCGCATGAGAAGGTCTTAAATTTCGGGTTAAAAATCGGTCTCAAAAGTACACCTGATTCTATAGTGAGTGCATCAGTAATAAATCTTCATGAACATTCATGTTACATTCAAAGCAACAAATAAATACATTTTGATTTAATAGGAAAAGGGTCTCTGGTGTCCCAATAGTTCCTCTTATAAAAATGTTGAAAGTATCATGAGCAAGTTATTACTATTTAAACATGATTTGTAAATAATATAGAATGGCTTAAATATATAATTTAAATTTTACAGTGACCCTTTATATTTAGGGGATCAATTGTTCCCTTTTGCACCCCCTTTGCACTGGCTCATATCACATCATGCTTTGCTAGTTAGATTATTTGACATTTATGATATCTTGAACGATAAATATATTTCTCTAGAAAATGACTGTAGAAACTAATAGAGTAGACAAACATTTCTGTTAAACCACTTCGCAGCATATCGAACTTTATACTGTGATACTTCAATTTTTAATAAGTGGAAGTTCATGGCATTACAATTATTTGTACGCCATGTCAAATAATGATGGGGAGATTTTTTGTCGTTAAAAATTCTTATGGTAATCATTGGAAGGATAAAATAAAATAAATAAATATTACCTCGCAATTATGGGAATCGTGTTGAAGATTCTTTGATATTAAAACCTCAACAGGAATGACGGTTTCAATGAAATCCTGCAAAAGGCTAGTCTCTGTGTTCCGAAAATCGGAACAAGACAGATGAAATTTGTAGTACTGAGTATTTATATCAATGACACATTGTAAATGTGTAACCATATTTAATAACCAATAGGGAGCGCATGCTTTCGCGGCAGTTGTCTTTTTATTCTAGGCTTCTGGATCTGAGCAGCGTCAAATATTTTTGACGTGGTTCAAACCCAGAAGCCTGTGATATGTTTTAATAATCAAATGCACAAAATAAATATTAACAACAAATTAATTAGAAAATTATTTACTAGGGGGCTTAAATCAAATAAATATCACTGTGTGAAAGTGTAAGCAAGGAACCCCATTGTCTATTATGCAAATTTGCATAGGCAAAAACATGTATAAAAACTGTTACTATAGAATAGTTTTGCAGTTTGTAGAAGTTAAAAGGCACGGACTTGTTCTAAAATTTTCGAGGAAGAAAATACATAATTTATTTTTGGATTTATTTTTAAATATATATTTCAGATCAAGTGTTATTAGTGTATTGGGCGATAATCGTTTAAAACTTGCGTATTACCTAAACAATGCATGTATATTTAAAAACTCAAAAATGTATTTTCATTTGTATGAAAAGTTTTCATACCAATTAATTTGTGCTTCGTAGCAAACGGGGTACTAAAATGTGAATCAGCAGAAATTACCCAAACAGAAAAGTTCTCTCTAGAGATATGATGCTCAGCCTTAAAAAAGTACAAATCTTCTTAAAATAAGAAAAATATGAATGCTTTTTTTAAATATCTGATATTTATAATATTACTTAGTGATTTTGTAGGCGTATCGTATGTTTACTATAGTNGAATGCTTTTTTTAAATATCTGATATTTATAATATTACTTAGTGATTTTGTAGGCGTATCGTATGTTTACTATAGTAAGAATATTTCTCATAAGTGCTACTGTACAGTATAAAGCCCAATCTTAGCTATTAATAATTTCAATTATGATGTAAAACTACAAATATATTGGGTTTTACACAATTTGGATAACTAACTTTTACATTCCAGCCAATAAAATTACCTTCCATATAATCTGATGATATTTATCGTGATTTAAGTATGAAAATAAATTTTTTTTCAACACATGTTTGGTAGGAAACGTACAAATACGCCGAGCTATTGCGTGGTGATTTGTGTCTACGAGTGCCAGGATTCTTGTCTCGTTCCTATAAGCAATATGTTGTATTTGAATATAGATATATCTTTCGCCAACAATTATTTGTTCAACGTTATCTTACAAAATAGTAATCTGGCGTAACATGTGTTTGGTAGAACAGGTGTTTAGCCAAACAATCTTACTACCAAAAAACCTATTGCAAAAATTTCCTCGGTGGCACGACATTTGTGCGAAAATGTCTCTCTTAAATCAGAGGTAGGGTAGGCGTTTGGAAGGAGACATTTGACAGCATATTCAATTGGCAGAACAGGAATTTCACCAAACAGGAATTTCGCCGAACAGACGTTTGGTAGAACAGTCATTTGGCCGAACAGACATTTGGCATAAATTTCCTTGGGATTCCAAAAATCCTCTTAAACTGACCATTCAGAGTTGCATCAAAGAGTCATTTGGTGCAACGGGCATTTCGCTTAAATAGAAGTTTGGCAGAAAAGGCATACCGATATACGAATTTATGTTAAATGAGGAAAACACCTGCTACACTTCCGTTCTTCACGCCAGCACTGGAAAACAGAATGAATAAAAAGTTCATACTAAAAAAGTTAACCTGGCCTACTTGTAGGATGTAGAATATGTTGATACCTGGTCGTGAATACAAAACAAGAAGTAACTGATATTACTAATTGGCCTACTTTCCTTAAAATATGTGCAATTCATGTGTAAATAATTTCTTAATAGCTAATTTGGTAGGTAGGACTTGCCTTGTTAACAGCTATATTATTAGAGATGACACCATAAACATATGAAACAGTAGTCAGACAATTGCAAATACACATGAGCATTACCCAGGATTCGAAACCAGAAAACCTCGTACCATAAACTATTGTGTACTCAATTGCAAAACGGTGGTCGGATTCGGAGTATCAACATAAAATGTAATAAGTATAATGATACGAATGATAGGGTTTATTAACCTAAAATATTTATAGGACCGTCATTTTGAAAGTAAATGACTGAACCACCAAAAACCTATAAGTATACATGCCCTACTGTAGAGCTACTTGTGTCAAGACTTTGGTGAAAAAAGGTTGTTAGTCTCCAAAATATGGCATAAAACCACCATATTTTCATGTGACGATCTTCATAAATGAAGGACATAAAAGTTATGTATTAGCACATTCGATGACTGTAAACTGCCAGTAGACAGATTAAAATTAAACTCTATTACATAATTTTGGACATATAGCACACAAAGCTACAGCTATTTTAAAGCCACCACTCGGAAAATAAGTCTATGCCACATTCAAATAATACATATATTTATATGGCATACCTCAGTACAAATTATTCGTCAAATTTGGTAAGAATGGGTTGATTGTTTCCCGAGATATAAAAACTTAATTTTACGGCGTAACTAACATATAAAATGAGAGAGAAATAAGGTTTTGTATAGAAAATTAAGTGGCTCTCATAAATACTACCAGAATACCAAGTTAAGTTGGAATTTTTTTCTTTAATAAAATATGTGGAGCCAAATTATTTATAATGCTACCATTTCTAATTTAAGCAGTATATATACTTAAAACATACCTGTTCACACCACCTGCTACAGTGCTATTAGCTGGCCAAATTTGTTAGGAATCTGTCAGTTGTTTCCCGATATATTATATAAAATCAATATATTTTCATGTGGCATATCTTACAAAATGTAAGACAAAAGATACTCCGTTAATCGCATTTCACAGTTATAATATTTACTGCCAACATAGAGAATTAATTTGGAATTCATTTCATGTTTTCGACGATAAAGCAATTTAAACTAAATTAACTATAACTCAGTCATTTTTTAAATAAGTGTTTGTCCTCCTTAAAATAAATAACTTTTCATTTTCCGTCACAGTACTATTTTTTGCCAAATTGGGTAGGAATCGTTCCATTGTTTATAATGATATGACATAAAAATGGCATTTCAAAATTTATGACAAAATATGCTGTGTGTAGACATTTTTGATGGGCATAATATCTACTACTAGCGTACAAAGTTATGTTGGAATTGATTACATGGTTTTGACGATATAGCATTCTAAGATAAGATGGCTATATGGCTGCATTTTTTAACTAAGCGTCTGACATATCTCAAACATACAATTTTACATAATCTGCCGCAGTACTACTTGTTTACCAAATTTGGTAGGGATCGGCTATTTGTTTAACAAGATGGCATAAAAATGTATTTATTCATTTGGCACGATGTTTCAAATTGGCTGACAAAAGTATGTCTGTGATGGCATATATGCGGGATGTAATAGATAATTTCAGCGTACAATAAGTTAAATATTATGGTAGATACACAGAATATAAATAAAATATTGGTTTTGCTGTAAATTTAATAATAAGTACTTAATAAATTTGAATCACTTACATTAGCCTTAAAGGGTTTTTATTAGGTGCTATATTCCAAAAATGGAGGATAAGCAACAATATCCACTTCATAATTTAGAAATAAACACGATGCTCAGCCAGAATATCAAATTTGGTTTAAATTGGTTGAATTGTTCCCGAGATATGATATATCACCGCAGATATTACAATTGCTGCCATATTGAAAATAAGTGCCTGGCGTGGTAGAAAACTATAAAAGTCACGTGTAAGTACTATATGTGTACCGGGTTTGGTGAAATTCGGTTAAGGTGATCAAAATTGTAAGGGAGGACACACGCAGACACACAAACACATGCACACACACATACGAACACTGGCACACTGGCAGAAAAATTATCTAATAGGCAGTTCTTTCCTTCGAAACATAGGCTAAAAATCGAGGGAGCCAAAACAATGGGCAAACACTGATACTCAAAAGACTCGCATGGCATAAGGCATCAACAAGTAGTAACTGTTATATCTAATGAGCCTACTTTCCTCAATAATGGTGCAATACATGTTAAAATGAGTTCTGAAAAGCTGAGTCGGTAGGCAGAACTTGACATTTCGTTGAAAACAATATCGTTATAGATGAAACCAGAAACATATGAAAGAGTAGTGAGACAATTACAAATACATGTGTGGCTTATCCAGGACTAGAAATCAGAAAATCTCGTACCATAAGTTAACTTTCAATCGACAGCATTACAGAGGTCGGATTCGGAGCATCGAATTAAGATTTAATCATTATAATGATACGGAAGATAGGGTTTACTAAACTAAAATATTTACAGATACGTAATTTTGAAAACAAATGTCTGAGCCACTTAAAATATGTAAGTGTGCATGGCATACTGTAGCGCTACTTGAGTAAAGTTTTTGGTTAAATCGGTTCATTGTTCCCTGAGATATGCCATAAAAAATGTAATTTTCTTATTTGGTGCTATCATACAAAGATTGCCAAAAAAGGCTCTTTATACAATGATTCTAGTACATACTGTCAACATACAAGATTGGTTGAATTTGGTTAAATTGTTTAATATATGTAACAAACTTATTTAAATTATATTTTTGAAGCCGCCATTTTTAACATTGTTGTCTGACGCACTTAAATCATGTAAGTGTTACATGGCCTTCAGTAGCATTTATGGTGTGCACAGTTTCATGGGAATTAGATAAACACTCTCAAGACCTCGATGTTACGAGTCGCCCAAATCTCTTCATTAGTTGAACTGTTCCAGAAATATGGCAGGTTATTATATTTTTTCTACTGGCAGCATTCAGCAAATATATTGGAAAAATTGGTTAACACCATTAAAAAAGGACTACTGCGCCTGAAACATGCCAGTTTAAATACCGTAATATAAGACTACTTGTGTGTAACATTTGGTGGGAATCGGTTTGTTGGTCTTTGAGATATGTTGTAAGACCTTCATATATTTCTGGTGACGATCTCAATAAAGGGAAGACAGAATGTTATTTATTAGCACATTCATTGATTGTATACTGCCAGTATACAAAGTTAAGTATAATATATAACACAGTTTTGTAGATATAGCACACTAAGCTAAAATAATTTTTTTGCCAGCAGTCAGAATATAATTCTCACACTATAAAATACATATATTAATTTTGCCTACTACAGTGCAACTTCTTTGCCATAATTTGAAATTAATGAGTTAATTGTTTCCCGTGATATGAAACAAATCTTTTTTTTTTTATTGTGTAGCTATCTTACGAAATTTTAGATAATTGAGGCTTTGCAAAGACAAATTCGATGGTTGTAACACACTGCCAGTATACAAAGAAAAGTTTTAATTTGTTTCGTTAATAAAATATAATGTTTAACAATATTTATATACCTACCATTTTGTAAATAACTACCTGAGCTACTTTAAACGTACCAGTTTACACCACCTGCTACAGTACTATTTGTATGGCAAATATTGTAGGAATCCGTCAATTTTTTCCCGAGATCTTAAATCAAAACTTTACATTTTCTTGTGGCATATAATAGATGATCTGCTGAGACGCATTTGATATTAGTAATATATACTGCCAGCATTAAAAAAAGTTGGAATTTATTCCATGAATTAGACAATAAAGCACAGTTCTCTCAAATGGCTATGAAGTCACCATTTTGAAAATAAGTGTTTGATCGTCTTAAAATATACCATTTTACGTCATGTGTCGCTGTACCTTACTATTTGTTTGGCAACTTTTTTACGAGTGTGAGAATTGTTTTCCCTAAGACATGACATAAATTTTTATTTTTGCTTTTGTTGCTAACTTACAAAATGGCGGACAAAATATGTTTCGTGTAAATACAGTTGATAGTTGTATTAGCTACAGCCAGTATACACAGATACGTTGGAATTTCTTACATGCTTTCCATGCTGAGTCCCACAGACCTAATTAAATTTTTTTTTTAATTTCAAGATAGTGAGAGAAAGAGAGGGGTCTACTACATAAATAATAGTCAATACTCACAAGATTTGTAGATTAAAGAAAATATTAATGTAATTTAATAAATAACAAAAAGATAATTATTACTGAAACGGATTAACAAGATGACTTGAAAAAAAATTTTTATCTGTGATGAATTATATATATATATAATGAAATACATTAATTAAATATTAAAGCTCTACCTGTTTATGGCAGTCTTTATGTTATTCACTTTTGTGTCCTTTTCGGACATTTTATGGCAAAGCTTGGTTTACCCAAACTTCTTGATTTCTTTTTTTAGCCTACTTTCTAAAGCAATGATAGGCTTATGCAATCATACGAATGTCTGTCTGGAATGCATGTCCCCCTCAATAGCTTTTTAATCCAACAACCGAATTTCACAAAACAAGGAACACATATATTATTTAATAAGGACTTCTGACTTTTATGGTTTTCAATAATGCTGGGTCCTTATTTTCAAAATAGGAGCAATGTATGTATTTATATCATTTTATTATATCTCGGGAACAATTTAAGCTATTTATACAAAATTTGGTACGATCAATATGCATGATATTAGCATTATATCTATAAAGTGACAATGCTATTTATCAGCAATTTTGGATGCTTGTGCAACATGATAAATAAATATTTTATGTTATATCTTGGTAACTACCCAACCGACTACTGGCATGTTCAAATAAACCATTTCAGTGGATCAAGGACTTATTTTGAAAATGGCGGCAGTCGTAATATTTAAGGTTAATTAAAAATATTAACCATACAATTTTGAAGTCAGCAGATACTCGGCCAGGGGCATCAATCAGAATGTATCTACAAACTGCACCGAAAAAAGTCTCCCTGCTGCTTCGAAAAATTGATAATTTTCTCGCTTGTATGTGGAATGATGAAGATATCTTTCGTATCCTATCCTAGCTGCCAGATGATGAAATTCTTGTCATAGTCTATATTATGGGGAAAAAAAAACTGTGAGTTTCTTTGGTCTTCGGCGCAGTAGATTAAAGCTGATGCATGCAGTCTCGATGTACCGCTCACTGAAGTGCTCATGGTCCATCACATTGTAATATCCTACCATAAATACTGATTCGCAGTAGCATCATCTCGTAGCCTGTTAATAGATTGCATTTTCAGATGGTGTACGTAAATATCGTTTACCCGATTGGGATTCTCCACTATCGCTTCCATGAAATGCTTCTCCGAATCCGGCCCCTTATACAGTACTTGTTCTTTAGGCAGTGACTAGTTGAGCGATTCAGAAATTACATTATTATTGACTTGAATATATATTCAATAGCTGCATGCCTCGTTCTTTTGGTAGGTGTATGTGGTTTAGTGGTTGCGTTGCGGTTCACAGGTGGGAATGGGCTTTTTCAAGGCCTCGAAATCCATACACAGTGATCAGTAATTTATTAATTTAATGGTCATTCTTGAATCTCAGTAATAGAGGTATTACATGTTTCTCCAGCTGTGGTATCTTGATTCTTGCTGGACGCTTTTTCTTGCAGTATTTTATGTTTTATTCTTAACTAGCGAACCGGCCCGGCTTCGCCCGGTAACAATTTATTTTTTAGAGCGATACATTGAAAGACAAAAATGGTTACTGTGGGCCATCCTTAATAGTTAAACGTATGCTATCGCGAATTTTTCTGTAGACATTTTTGAGAGCTACAATTCTGTAGCACATTAATTTGATGTATATCTTATGATTTAGTCAGCGCAAACCATGTAAGCGCCCTAAAAGCGTTTTTTACGTCTTGATTACAAACGGTTCGACTTTATCAACTATACTTAAATGTAATAGAAATATTTTTATACACTTAAACCGTCCTCAAGAAATTCTCTAAATTATGTTGAAAACAGCATCGAAATCCATTAAGTAGTTTGAAGTACTATGCGAATACACAGACAGACGCGGATAAGCAACATTGTTTTATACTATTTAGAAATACTGATTGGAGGACAGACCTGATTTTCTTGGCAGGTCATGGTTAATTGTAAAGCACCGCTTGCGTGTATGCCTTATCTGCTTGTGGGCCGATGCATGGGAATGCATAATTCGCGGATAGTTCTTAATTTAGGCACAATTAAATTTTCAATCCTCAATTGTCAGTAGCAACAGTTCGAAGTGTTTAGACTTCTCTTCTTCTAAGAGACGTACGGGCACGACATTTTCCTCGGCGCCGAGAGAGTACATGTTAAGAGATACAGCAGAATTATTCTTACCGAAGTATTCAATTTGACGCAGCAGTGTTGAGATTTCTAGTCTGAAAAAATCTAATTTTGTTTCCAGGGCTTCATAGCACCGATTGACTCGTTTGGGATCTGTACCTTCCACAAAATTTGCCATAATTTCTTTCTTAAAGCATGTGTGGTTGCGGATGTTTTCTGTGTTGATGATGGCATATTTCCTCTTGATTGTTTCTGGCAGCTTGGTGTAAGATGATGCTCGGAGTGTTCCAGCTTGTTGATTCGGAGCTGTAGGTGATTAACTTTTCAACACATAACCCATTACATGCTCTTTGTATGTTCATTCCTCTCCGCATATTTTTCTTATACAGGATTTCACGACGTTTTTTTATTTCACCAGTCTCATACACAGGTACATTAGCAGTTTTAATTACTCTTTTGTCCTTACCTTCCATGGAAGGATTCGATTTCGCATAATCAAACTCGAGCCACATATTTAATTTATAGCGCCTTTCTTTCGTACTTCTTTGGTGAGCTGTCTGAAGATATTTTTCATCATGTGAGGTATAAATTTACATATATCTTTTGACGAACTTCTATTATTTTGTCTGGCATTTGTCTTTTAATTGCTAGGAAAGGATTTTCGGCCTTCACGAAAGCATTGGCATTAGTNTATTTTGACGAACTACTATTATTTTGTCTGGCATTTGTCTTTTAATTGCTAGGAAAGGATTTTCGGCCTTCACGAAAACATTGGCATTAGTTGTCCCAGACCCTGTCACGATTCTTGGGTGTCCCTTAAACTTACATAATTACGTAATATATGTTTTATTTATTGGTTTAAATGGCGATGCAGACTGAACACAATACATTGTTGGAGGCGAAGGACCTGTAGAATTACAGGTTTTCATATGATTATGCAGATTATAGTTTCTATAAAATGTCACTCGAATTGTATTCATTATGCAGCCATTGTTTTCATGTCTTCGGGCATCATAGTTGAGCACGAATATGTATTNAGAAAATGTCATTCCGCAATTTTCGCATTTACAAGTCACTCGAATTGTATTCATTATGCAGCCATTGTTTTCATGTCTTCGGGCATCATAGTTGAGCACGAATATGTATTTGCAGAAGCGACATAGGTTTTGATGTATCGCCTTTTCAGATATGGGCAATGGTGGAGAGAATAACATTTGCGACGACGTAGGGAACCCAGATGGATTCAGCGATGGTACCACCAAATGCTAAGTCGGGACGTCGGTCGCTGGAATATCGTTAAATACACGCTTCATCTAGATATATGCAAGACAATAAAAGAACCGAATTTATAGAAAAGAATTGTTTCGGATAACCATAATAAATTTATTTCATATTCACTTGACAGGAAGACAAAAAAAATTATATGCTATAAAAATATTAAAAAATTGTGGTTTATTAGATTAACATCTTTTAAGGCTCCGTGTCATATGGCATGGAATATATACTTCAATGGATTGCTGGTTCGAGCAGGCATTAAAAATTGTATCAGATTTGTACTTTAGTGTGAGCAGATATATTTCATACATCCGAGCACACTTGGCATATGGCAGTGGAGCAGTGGGCTAGCCACCATCTTGGAATGCCCTATTTTCCCTCAAAATTTCTCATTTTCCCTTAAAATTTCTAGTTTACCACAAAAAAACATTTAAAATTCCTAGAATTTCTCTTATAATTTCCAAATTTTCTTCCCAACCTGCAAAATTTCCCATTAAAATTTATTTTTGTACAATGCGACCGACTTTTGCACAATGCGGCTATATGCAGCTCGAATTGTGTAAAAGCCAACCGCAATATTAACAAGAACATTCTACTAATGTATTAACTAAATTTTATCCCCATCGGCCATTTTCGATTCCTAGAGCTTGAGGTTTCGGTGCCACTTTGGAGTGCATCACTACTATATACAGGATGATTCTAAAATCATGGGACAAACATTGAGGGGAAACACAAAAGGCACAAACACAAAAATAACACATGAAATGCAACACATTGTTTATTTACAACGTCGCCGCTAAATGCCTTTTTACAGCAATGTTTATGATAATTGCTCAAAATAGCTACCACCGACAGTAATTAAAGCTTGTTAGCGTCGGTGGAGTGATTGGCGAATATATTCAAATACGCCTGGTATTTCACGCACGCCACCATTGTCAGCCAATCACGCCATATGTAGAGGTCGCCAAGCATGCGTGGCTGTTGGTTGATGCATTTCCAGCAATTGTTTTAACATTTTCTGTACAGAATCACTCGTTAAGTATGCTGCAAATGAACATTTGATGTTTCCGTTAACGTGTTATGTTTTTATGTTTGTGCCTCAACGTGTCACTTCCGCCCATATACTCCTATACAATAATTGTTTGTTTTAGTGAGCTCTACCACCTCTCAATGTTTGTCCCATAATTTTAGAATCGTCCTGTAGTATTGTGTTACGGCCACCATTTTGAATGATTTTGANGTTGATGCATTTCCAGCAATTGTTTTAACATTTTCTGTACAGAATCACTCGTTAAGTGTGCTGCAAATGAACATTTTATGTTTCCGTTAACGTGTTATGTTTTTATGTTTGTGCCTCAACGTGTCACTTCCGCCCATATACTCCTATACAATAATTGTTTGTTTTAGTGAGCTCTACCATCTCTCAATGTTTGTCCCATAATTTTAGAATCGTCCTGTAGTATTGTGTTACGGCCACCATTTTGAATGATTTTGAACATTGCTCTCCATCTTGGATTGCATTACTGCTGTGATCTTGCATGTCACCTTCGAATCACCTAATGCTCTGTCATTCCATGTCAACATCATTTATTATGTTTATAAACCTTTCTGTACACCATGTTCTACGATGACATGTCGTCCATATCGATTCCAGACTTTTCTAGATATAACTTCATGCTCTTTCATTCCTTCTAAACTCATTCTCATTCTTCTTGTTGTTTGCTGCTGGAGGCATCCGTCTTGTTTACTATATTTCTCTTGTCACCAGGGACTCACTGATCGCCTCTTGGCAAAATGTGCATGTTATCCTTCCACCGCCATCATTTGTGAAAACTGTTGAATGAGAAGAGTAAGGAGACGAACGGCTAGCTGACAAAGTACTACCATCTGATTGGAAATGCGAATGGAGGAACGCACAGCTGCTGCCCATATTGCGTGCATTGTCCTAGGATCGCTTACTGTCTACCTTATAGAATTTAGTTTTTTATATATTGGCACACTTGATTGGCATCCAGGGTATATAAGCGGGAGAAATCTATGAGCTCCTTAAGTTGCCACCTAGAGGTCCGATCGTCACCATGACTCCATTCTGTCTTACAAATATTTTACATAAATGCCAGGCCAGACTGTGTTAGTGTGGAATATTGTTTCATCGCAGAAAGTGGATATCTATACACNTCTCTCAATGTTTGTCCCATAATTTTAGAATCGTCCTGTAGTATTGTGTTACGGCCACCATTTTGAATGATTTTGAACATTGCTCTCCATCTTGGATTGCATTACTGCTGTGATCTTGCATGTCACCTTCGAATCACCTAATGCTCTGTCATTCCATGTCAACATCATTTATTATGTTTATAAACCTTTCTGTACACCATGTTCTACGATGACATGTCGTCCATATAGATTCCAGACTTTTCTAGATATAACTTCATGCTCTTTCATTCCTTCTAAACTCATTCTCATTCTTCTTGTTGTTTGCTGCTGGAGGCATCCGTCTTGTTTACTATATTTCTCTTGTCACCAGGGACTCACTGATCGCCTCTTGGCAAAATGTGCATGTTATCCTTCCACCGCCATCATTTGTGAAAACTGTTGAATGAGAAGNTCACTGATCGCCTCTTGGCAAAATGTGCATGTTATCCTTCCACCGCCATCATTTGTGAAAACTGTTGAATGAGAAGTGTAAGGAGACGAACGGCTAGCTGACAAAGTACTACCATCTGATTGGAAATGCGAATGGAGGACCGCACAGCTGCTGCCCATATTGCGTGCATTGTCCTAGGATCGCTTACTGTCTACCTTATAGAATTTAGTTTTTTATATATTGGCACACTTGATTGGCATCCAGGGTATATAAGTGGGAGAAATCTATGAGCTCCTTAAGTTGCCACCTAGAGGTCCGATCGTCACCATGACTCCATTCTGTCTTACAAACATTTTACATAAATGCCAGGCCAGACTGTGTTAGTGTGGAATATTGTTTCATCGCAGAAAGTGGATATCTATACACNCATTTTACATAAATGCCAGGCCAGACTGTGTTAGTGTGGAATATTGTTTCATCGCAGAAAGTGGATATCTATACACCAACACCGATACCTGCTACCTAAGGGCCCGCACTGGCGAATTGCAAATTTTACAACTGCCTACTAACCATCGCATTTCCAAGGGGCCTTCCGGGGTCATCAACCAGCGTCATATTCCACATAATGCTGCAGACTTAGCTGCCCTGCACCATGGACGAAATCATCGCCTTAGCCCAGACTCAAGCTACCATGCATCCACCGAACTGTGCCATGGAGCTGCCCTATGTGGGGCACAAACTATCTGTCCGTTCCCAGCATCCAGGGTTCAAGGATGTTGCCAGCCAGATGACTAGACACTGCCAAGTTTATCGTTAGCGTGAACTCCCAAGGCTGCTCTTTCTGGTTCCACCCCCAGCGAAAGGTCTGCTTTTGATGGACATGATACTGGTCCGGCCATTAGCGAGGCATAAGTTTTGGTGTCGACTGTTAAAGAGGAGAAGGATATGCATTGCTGTGATGATCATCCGAGGATGGTGATGTGAGTGGACGAGACGATATACATCACTACGATCTTGAGAATTGTACGGTGTTCCACAAGAAGCTGTTGATTACCATCAATCGTGTACATGTTAGCCTTTTCATGTGACATTCTNGAATTGTACGGTGTTCCACAAGAAGCTGTTGATTACCATCAATCGTGTACATGTTAGCCTTTTCATGTGACATTCTACAAAGGTAGTGCAATGTGTACACAGTTTATTTGGTTAACTAGAAGCAAAAAAAATCAAGGTGTTAGAAATTGAAAAAAATCAAGGTGTTAGAAATTGAAAAAAAAAAAGCTCTTTTCGGTATAGCCTGTGCAATAATTAGCTCGTAAAATTTATATTTCGGTGCTTTATTATTATTGCTTTAGTCATTATTTTCTTAATAAAGTTAAATTTATCGTAGAGTATTTAGTAAATTCTTCATAGTAAGAATAAGCATGTAACCAAAATATAATTTCAATAGGCATAAATGTTTTAATTAAATATTTTTATAAATTCCTAATGGAAAAAATGTTATCTATCGGAACAAAGCATGAATACTTTCAATGCGTTTTTTCAATACTTTTTCTTTAAAGTTTTTCATTTAATGTATTTATAAGTTTGTTAGTATTATTGTTTAATAAAAATTAAAAAGTATATTTACGAAAAAAATATACTTTATAACTGACTGAAAATGTGTGCGACACGCCTGGCAGCTGTAAATCAATTTAATGTAAAATAAGTAAATATATGAATATGAAAAACTTTAAGTATAATTTTTTTTCTTATATTCAGTGTCTTTATTTTTACATTACTTTTCTATTTTTGCAATTCATGTTCTTCATTGTAGCTACCTGCCCTTCATCTGGTTTTGGGGTCGATCTTTCCCCTCTTCCTCCACATCCATCTCGAGCGGGGACATGTTCAACCTCTCTCATAAACCTATATATTCGGAACAACCATCTTCTTCTGGCGTTCAAAAGCTATCATGTGAACACTTTTCCTGACACTGATACCACTGACTATACAGTACATTTCTTCGTAACCACTTTAATTTTTGGAGAAATTTTATAAAGTTATTTAAGTAATTGTATTTTGCAATTTTTTTCGATATAACCGTTTTCTTTTTTTTTTAGTGCAGCATGACCATGCTATGTAGGTAAGGTTGCGACACAGAACAGAAAACTTCCTATCTAAAAAATTAAACTAAATCAAAGCAGGTGAACAAACGCCAAGAAAATAAAACAGAGACATGGTATAAAGAAGACAGCATAGAAAAAGAGAGAGAGAGAAGGAAGAAAGTGAGGGGAAGAGAAATAGTAGTTAGAACAATGCCACCTCCAGAATAAAGCCACAATTTTACTTTAAAAATTCTAGGAAGTATAAGTGTTGTACACCGCAAAGAAATCACAGTTACTCTGGGTCGGAGGACCATTATAGGTGCCAAATCCTATTCGCAATAATTGTGTAAGTTAAATGATTGACATATCGTATTAATAAAATAAATTTTTTTTCACAGTCTCTTGCTCTATTACATTTACTATTATGCAGCCTGACATAACTTTCATGTTGATAGTTTTTTTTTTTTTCGTGAGAGGGGAGTAAAATCGCTTCACATTTGACATCTTCGACGCGAGAAATTGCCTATTTTCGGACTCCGACCTTATTCACCCTCGCCCATGGAAAGGTGTATTATTTATAACATAGTCAGTTCCATTTCCGTAAATTTTATCTCATTTTCGTTATTTCTGCTTGTTGGCCAGGGGGTGTGCAATCGCTTCAGATTTTACACCACTTAGGCGAGGAACTGCCTTGCATCCCGACCTCAGTCACCCTCATCCAGGAAAAGGCATGTATTAAGAACATCTTCTTTTTTTTTTAGCATGAGAAGAATATGTATGTCATCCTTCCTTGAACGGGAGAAAGCGTCGATATTTTGCATAGGAAAAATCGTGAAAATAAGATACAGGCCCAAAAAGATATAGTCCACAAACAACATAGCAAGGAAGAAAAACCTTGTGTATAATGTCGAATAGTCGTTAAGCCAATGCAGCCCACAAAATTTTACCATTGCAGAAAAGTAAAATATAATACGCACAAGACAAAAGACTTGTATAAAATTACCTTACATTTCACAAATAAGCATAGCAAGTTAGATGAAAAAAGCCTTACGAACAATACCAAAAAATCTCGAAGAAAACACAGTAAAAACATTTTCATTACACTAATTACCAAAAAAAAAATTGCAAACCAAGGAAATGCATATCAATGTATTAAAAAAATGTCATAAGACAATGGAATTAAAATACCTCGAATAAAAAGTAACAAGGCAAACAAGCGCCGACTATACACACCGTAGCGCCTGGTCGTCTGGGCGGCAGCATCTTTGGACCTAGGATGCTGGGAGTGGACCAATGACTTATGCCTTGCCTTGGGGGCTGCATGGCACAGTCCAGTATATGTATGGTAGCTTGAGTCTGGGACTATTGAGATAATCTGTTCCGTGATCCAGGGCAGTTGAGTCTGCAGCATCATTTGGAACACGACATTTGCAGATATACCCAGGCATTCCACATGGAACTGCAGTGGTTTTCAGTTGGTTGGAAAATTTGCGATTTGCCAGTGCTGGGCCCCTCTGCAGCACATCTCCGTGTAGGTGCGCAAATATCTATTTTCTGTGATGAAACTATATTCCACACAAAAATAGTCTGACTTAATGTTTTTGTAAATGTACGTAGGACAGAATGGAGTCATGGGGACGATCGGACCTTTACGCAGCGACTAAACGAGATCGTTGATTTTCCCCTCTTACCTACTGTGGATGCCAATTTGGTGTACTATAATACAACAATTTAATTATACTTGTATATCATAGCCAATTTGTGCCACTTCCTGTCTAGTCGTAGGCAGCCAATTCCCGGTCCAAGGACGAGGGACACAATTTGGGCAGCAGCTGTGCATTCCTCCATGTGCACATATACAATCAGGTTCTGACCAGTTAAAGATATATCACAGCTGGTCATTGTAGTGTTTCGTCAGCTTTTGCAGCGAAGTACAGCCGTACATGAACTGCACATCTATGATTTTCGCAATATCTTTGCACAAGTCACTCAGCCATTTTCCTACTCGGGCCTCGTCACATAAATCAGTTCTTAAGAGTACTGCATCAGCAAGTAGCGCAGCAGGTTTCCCAACTTATCGTACAGAATCTTGCCTTCGTCCCACCCCAGTCCATGATAGTATTTAGTTTTCTCGTCCAACAATTTCCACCAATAAGTAGGGTGGAAGGAGTGCGTACACATTTTGACATCGTCGTTGTAGGACACTGCGATCTCATTGAGCATGTAGCTGCCCGGTCTATGGAAACTTGCAGATTACAATACATATAGGAGGGAAAATGTAAGCTTAGAGGCGAACAGGAAGCCATCCTGTTTATAAACAAAATTTCCTATTTATCTTGACCACCTACAATAACTCTGTACCGATGTTCCAAATGAAAAAGTGTTTCATACAAAAATTGTATACCTGGAATGGGGAAATAATACTGCTGGGGAGTCAGCCTTATAACATTATTTATCATTGAGATACGCGTACTAAAATCAGTTTTTGAAAGGGCGCCATGTATATATTGATCAAAATTCAATGAAGCTCGTCAAGATATATTTTAACATGTAGCTCAATGTACACTTGCATAACATGAACATTAAATACGACACAGAAAATGGGATCTCTACTGCCGGTTTGTAGTACTTTCCATATGGGTACTGCGAGGGGTAGAACATTCACAATAAATGTTCAAAGTGGTGACCATGGAGCGATACACAAGTTCAGTCGCTGGATGAATAAAAACCCCGATTCCTCTAGTGTGGCTTGCTGAAGAGCATTACAGGCACGCACAACACACATTACGTCCCTGCATGTTCACTGAGATTGTTGGTATATCTCGATAGACAGTGCCTTTGAGATAACCCCAAAGGAAAAAGTCCAGAGTGTTATTGTCAGGATACCGAGCTGGCCACTGAACTGTTCATCCTCGACCAATCCACTTCCAGGATATTTTCGATTCAGAACACGATGTGCACAAACAGCATAATTGAATAGGCATCCATAATGCTGGTACCACATTATCGTTCTGTTCCTTAGAGGTATCTCCTCCATAATACCAGAAAGAATTGTTTGTATGAAACTGGCATACTCAGGCCCATTTCTATTACCATTCAACAAATAAAGCCCTATAACCTTATTGCCAACCATTCCACACCATACTTTAACCCTCCATTCAGGCCTATGGTCCACCTGTCGAAGCCATCGTGGGTTCTCGATAGCCCAATAATGCATGTTCCTCGTATTCACTTGGTCTGAGTTGGAGAACGACGATTTATCGATAAAAAGAACATCCGAAATAATTTTCCGTTTGGCGATAATTTGATGCTGTACCCATTGACAGAACTCTACCCGATTCTGGAAATAATTCCTATGAAATTCGCGGTGTAAGTGTACATGGTAGGGATGGATGAATGTATGACGATTAAGAATGAGATGTGCACTTGTTTTCGGAATACCAATTTCGGCTTCAAGTTGGCATGTGCTGACATATGGATTAACCGCTACAGCAACGAAAGCAGCAACCTCAGCAGCTTCATCTGTGCGAGTTCTAAGATGATTGCGTTGCTGTGGGTTCAAATTGCCCGTTTCACAAAACTTCACAACGAGATGGGAAAACATCAGTCTGGATGGTGATGTCATATCAGGGTATCGCACTCTCTAGATTTTCCCCGCCTGACTAGCATTATGCCGACCTTCAACAGAATGAACTACTAGTGAAGAAACCATCCTATTAATAATAGTAATAACAGAACTGTGTGTGTATCAGTACAACTCACTTGAATGTACTTCAATATACTTCTATCTGCTAACTTACATTCAGTGACTTATTTCTTTCTTTGTCTAGATCAGTAGCTTCAGGTTGTCAAAGGTGCCCCGAGTCTATTTGAAAATTCACCACTCTTTTTCGGCCAGGGTTACTGGAAAAGGCTCTAGATATTCTCTGGCTTCCAACACTGCGCCGAGATGCGAGGTGACTAGCATTATAACCAGTTCTTGCTTGGTACCTATTATTAGCTTCCTATAATCTTCAGCGAAATACAGTTACATCGACAGAGGCATGCTTTTCTCGAACTTGCTCTCCGCGAAGAAAGGAATTTTGTAGCCATCTCCCATTCCCCAGTTTGCCTTTTTTACAATGTCGATGTTGTTCGGCATGAGTGAGAGGTAGTTTTATTTGGTGGTGGTTATGCCCACATCCCATGTTTCGACAATAGTAATGCTGTTCAGTTTGTACATTACCCTCACGAATTGGCATAATATGCCATTGCAGATGAACGCTATGGTCATGAATTTTTGTAAACATACATTGGGTACGCAGGAAGAACTGGGAAGGCAGGATGATAATATCTTGGCATTGTATCTGGAAGCGATCCTCTCGCTATAGGACATATGGACTATTCAGATATGGCTGGCAGCAATGCACCTGGATTTTGTTTATTCTGTCATCGAATTCTACCTGCTGGGTCACATTCGATACATTATTGTTTTAAATATATGTTCACTTTAAACCATATGCTACATAAAAACTGTGTATTGGCCTGCATTGGTACACCAGTGTCTCGAGCTCTACTGGTAGCAGGTTTGGTTCTGCTCTCGACTTTATGCACATTTCACCTCCTGAAACTCAATCCCATCATTTTTGGGTGCAAAAGCGAAGTGATTTCTTTATTTTTTGGAATATGTCTACTTATTGTTATGATCAGTGATTGCCAATACCTTTTTGTGCATGCTCTTAGTGATCACAGGAAATTAAATTTTGCTTTTCGGAACTTCGACCAGTTTATATCCTGGTAGGACTGATAGTGCAAACTCGTGCTGCTTATTGTTGTTTTTTGCCAACAATGTAGTAACCACTCGTCAAATTGCAGTATATTATTATAATGTTCACTGTAAATATGGTCACTGGCCGCGAGGATTCATGCATTACTTCAGCTTCGTAGATTCGCGACTCAAACCCCAGTCTGGGCCAGATGGTATCTGGTTTGGTTAAATCGACATCGGCACTGCAAAATATTTCTGCCATCAGCATGTTTGAGTTACCAATTAGTTCAAAGGTCACTTCCAAAGATATGGAATTAGTGATGTATTTCGGTTTATATGTCCTGGTGGAAAAATACTGATTTCCTTCACATCTCCTGCCACTACATACCAGAATCTGGAATTCATGTTTTCTTCTTTGTCGGATATTGAGCTAAAAGTTTGAAAATCTGTCAGTCTGACAACCGGCTCACCATCTAGCTCCATGGGTGTGTAAAACATTGCCCTCAGCTCGGCTATCTTAACACTTACGATGTTGGACACCTTCATACTGACAGATTAATTCAGGTGTGAACATATTTTATATAATGGTTATCAAATCTTTTTCGTCATCACAATTAAATTATTTTTTATTACAATGCACCAGAAAGCAAAAATACAAGTGTCTGCAGTTCCACATCTACTCCATCTCACAGTTGTATGTCAACATCTTTCCTTTCAGGTATCGCTGCGGTTTGGGAAGAGGATGCAAATTACCGAAACTAGTATAGCATACTCATGTTTCCCATGTTTGACATCAGTTTCCCTTGTGCTTACTGGGCCTTACAGTTGTGTTGAGATTCATTATGTTACTTTCGTTATATTTTGGTTTAGGGGGCAAAGAATCTTGCATGAACTTACTACGAATATTGGGGATCTTTAATTCCTTGCAAACAATTCCCATTCCCTATTTGTGATCAGTTGTTTAGTTTGAGATTTCATTTATACATCTTCCTGCTGCACTTTTTTTTTCCTTGCACCTTTACCTCTTCGGTAGAATCATCGTATGTAAAGTCCCTGTCCTTTTTCGTCCATGGCAAAAACTTCCAGTTTACGACTGTAGCGATGGTTTTCCCCCAATTGCCTACATTCGTTCGAGGCTCATTTCACCATGCTAACAATATTTGTTACGGCCTTGGTAATACCTCCCAGAGTACCAATCGCAGGTATCAAGGCAGGAGGGATTCCTCCTGTGTTGTTCTTCTCTTTCTTCTGGAATAATCATCCAGCTTTCTTCGCCCTCATACCTATATTCTACCTAGATTTTGTTGTATTGGAAAGGCTCCACATGGCAATTTTTTTACTGAGTCTGTTGTCCAGTGCATGTAATATTTCATCCGTCCTATGAGCGAATATCTTGTGTGCCTCGTGCCTGGCTTGTATATCCATGTGCTGGGAATAGGCGATATCTTGCCACTTGCATGCCTCAGCCAGCATATTGATGCCTGCGTCACCACATGCCTGCCTTTTAGCTAGCTTAGTTTCTGGCCAACAGAACCTGTACTTGCGAATGTGCAGTTTGTAAGGTAGATTGTTGATGTTCTAATCGACGATCTGTTATGCAGATTTTATCATTTCCCTACTAGTCACCACATGCTGCTGCACTATGAACCTACTTAAACGTATCTTTTATAAGTTTTCACTTCAAATTCACAGAGATATCATCAATGAAGATCTCGAAACCTCATGCAATACACATTATGGCACACTGTTGAGCAAAACCGTGAGAGGGATGTTTTGCGGGCTATTGGGTTGCGGAAAGATGTGCGTGCTCCTGAGTTTGATAGAGGAACCAAATATTCTTAGTTTCGAAAACATGTATTGTATTCCATATACCTTTAGCATCCGAAGTATCAGCATAAGACACATGTAATGCAGGATGTGGATAGGGGGAAATAATTTACTTGCAGCGATAATGATGAAGTTGTGCTACCGAGTGAAGCATTGCCAAATTTTGTGTCTGTTTTCGATAGTGAGGTATGTGAGAAAAATACTTGCATTCAACACTTATGTATGGGACGGCATGCAAACATAGTGCGTACTTGGATTGAACATATTCGCACATGCCAAAACGGTTGCTATGCAATAACATGAATTTTCTTGTGCTGTTTCGCATGGAAGATACGAATTTGGAGCATGCATACAACGACCATGTCAATATGGACAATATTTCCACAGCGATAAGTGTTTTTTGTGCTGGAACAAGGAATAATGCATATTGGAGATCGATAAGGATTCTCCAGAACATAAATGAAGGTACAGACATGTATTCGATCACTTTATTGTAAGATTTTGACGATGAGTTCCGACAACATTTGCAAGTTTAGGCATAAGGTAAACGGCAATTATTATGGGAGTGGGTTCATGGAAGCTCACCTCGTCGCTATTCGCAGGTATCTGTCGCTACTTGGACAAAAGATTGAGAGTGTAAAAAATCAAGAGGGTGAAGATTTAGTTGTCATCGACCAGTGGGGATGTACGCAGAGGCATGGACAATAGATCTGATCAATGTGGAGAATGCGCCAACAGGAAGAATTNATATATATATATATATATATATAATCCTCAGAAACTCTTACGTATAGGAAATACAGCATACGAAGTGTATTTGGTGGAGAAGGTGCTGAAACGGCATAATGGTCGTGTGTATGTGAGGTGGCTCGCACTTGAGGCACAACTACTCCTGGTCGACGAGTTGAGTGGAGAGATTTGGGCAGCTTTAACAATGAGGTCTTGAGAGCCTATGAGGGTGAAATGAGGTGAAAATGGAGCAGTGCCAGAATGGAAGGGTGGGGAAAACGGAGAACACTGAGAAAGCCCGCCGACCAGTAACATCGTCTGGTACGATTCTCACTTGCGATAATCCCGGAGAGACCTGGCTGGGGATTGAACTCTGTTCGTCTTGGTGAAAATCGAGCAGTCTAACCGCTCAGCCACTGTAGCCCCCTGGGTTGACGAGAAAGGCATTCTTAAATAGGATGTTTTAAAATACAAATATTTTAAAATGAGGGTGTATACATTTTTTAATGAAATGTTTAAATTTTAGTTTTGCATTTACTTTTCTTATGCCTCCTCATGCATTTTATAATATACTGTGAAAATGCTAACACTGCTTTTTCCAAACGTGCAGACGTCAGGATTTCCCAGTGCAGTGCATGTGTGGACCTGTGAAAATGCTAACACTGCTAATACCAAGCATATGCATGCGCAGACTCTAGCTATTACACAATGAATGTGGTTATATTTTTTCTACTTCGTAAACGCCTGCTGCTTTTCATGTGTGCTTGTTCCGAAATGCTCGCAAGCATGTATGTACTGCATGCTCACAAGGCATTATGGTGTTAATTTATAAATTAGATTTTTCCTTGTATTCCATAAAGCACAGGGCTGAGGTCTGTGTATCATTACCTATTTTTTATTCTTAATACAGTAAAACTTATTGTAATAAAACCAATTTTTTTTAAAACACAAAAACAAACTTTATTGAATTTGATAAACAAAGTATTAATTATGATATTTAACAAGGTTCTAACTGAAAAATACAGTCGATTTTACAACAAATAACACACCATTCTAAACACTTTAAAATATAAATTATCTACTTTATATTCAAATTATTGACATTTGAATGTGTGATTAGGTTAAGACATAATCTAAATTTAATTTTGCTAAAATTGTAAAAAAATATTACAAGATCGAAAGAAATGAAAGATTTTTTTATTTACCTATTGTTATATTTATATAACTCTTTTATACCTTCTCATGTATTGCAATAGACACTTCGTCTCTAAATTCAGAATGGAAAAAATAAATATACACACTGCTGTGAGGAGCGATAGGCAACACCTGCTCACTCTAGCGAGATATATCGGAAACAAAGATGTATGGGTCGAACGAATGTGAGTAATCAGGTGCACTCTATCAGACGACAGTCGAACTTATAGGAAAACATTATGGCGGCCTACAATATATGTTAGAAACACATGACAAATGAAAAACCACGAGATGGCTGCCTTGCATGTGACGACATGGCGAGTGAATCCACCAATACCTGCAGGGGCATGGTGGCTGAGTGGTTAGACTGCTCGCCTCCCATCAAGGCGNCATGGCGAGTGAATCCACCAATACCTGCAGGGGCATGGTGGCTGAGTGGTTAGACTGCTCGCCTCCCATCAAGGCGAACTCGGTTCAATCCCCGGTTGGTTCACTCCGGATTTTCGCAAGTGGGAATCTTGCCGGACGATGCCAGTGGTCACCGGGTTTTCTCGGAGATATACCGTTTACCTCACCCTTAGATTCCTGCGCTGCTCCATTCTCACCTCACTTTACCCTCATCGGCTCTCAAGACCTTGCTGTTAAGAGCCGCACAAATCTCTTCACTCACTCACAACCTGCAGCCTGTGCCCCAGGATCGTTTATTACCATCTGCTGAAGGAGGAGACTCCACTAGCTCTAAATATGTACTGCTGGGCTGTTTAAGTTAGAAGGAAAAATAAATATTTGGATTAATTAAGGAAACCCCTGGTGAAAGGAAATTAAAAATATTTGTAAAGCGAGTGTCATCAGTCTAGGGAAAACCATGGGAAAGAGTTAATAGGAATTACACACCTGTACGAGGCAAGAGTGCGAGTGGGCCTAGAGAGAGAATTGTGGGTTTGTTTCCTAACGTTAGATATCATACAGAATATATCAAGTGAAGAATTAAAATAATAAATGTGGTTATACAGTATAGGAAGTGCACTGGGAAAATGTCACTACCGCTGGAGAGGGGAGAGAGAAATTAATTTTGGAATCGTGGTAATTATTTCTGGTCTTGGGTAAATTTTAGAATTTTGAGTGTCATATTTGATTCGTGTAGATGCCTAAAGCGCAAGGAAAATGTATAGTAGGCGGAGTAGCACGACGATGTGGTGGTGCTCAAATATATTCTGGACTGCCTGAACTAGCGATGGTTGGACAGTGAGATGTGAGGACCGTGGACACAATTTCTTGACGTGAAAACTGTTAATCTGTTCGGAGCATGGCAGATTAAGTTTGCTGCCAAGAGCAAGGTATGGTTCACTCATCCTTTTACACAATAGTCGGGTAAAGTGTGTGTGCACCTGTCCAGAGCATTGCGGAAAGAAACGATGCTATCTCTTGTTAGTTCCACGTGAGCATATGGATGTGTTTATGTTAGGTTCAGTAGAGGGTGCATTGCTGGTAATCGGGTTGGTGGATTGAATACTCGTCGTCTGCAGAAAGAGATGCAGGCTATCTCAGATACAGAACCACTCACTGCTGAAGGTAGGATGGCTGTCTACAGAAAAAAATTGAGCAAAAGTTTTGATTTCTCAGGTTTTTTTTNCCACTCACTGCTGAAGGTAGGATGGCTGTCTACAGAAAAAAATTGAGCAAAAGTTTTGATTTCTCAGGTTTTTTTTGTTTAATTTTGTTGTGTCAGTGAAGGCGCCCAATGTGAATGTTGTTTCCTTAAAAAACTTCAGGTTCCTAATTTTTTTTTTTGAGTGGTGCGATGTGAGTTTCTGAAATGTTTATTTTAAGAGCTGAAATTACTATAATACCTATTCATAAATGTGTAATATGTGAGAAGAGCAGTGTTATTTATTTTGCGTTCGACGTATCAAGGAAATTTATGACAAAATTTCGAGTATTACAGNCCACTCACTGCTGAAGGTAGGATGGCTGTCTACAGAAAAAAATTGAGCAAAAGTTTTGATTTCTCAGGTTTTTTTTTTGTTTAATTTTGTTGTGTCAGTGAAGGTGCCCAATGTAAATGTTGTTTCCTTAAAAAACTTCAGGTTCCTAATTTTTTTTTTGAGTGGTGCGATGTGAGTTTCTGAAATGTTTATTTTAAGAGCTGAAATTACTATAATACCTATTCATAAATGTGTAATGTGTGAGAAGAGCAGTGTTATTTATTTTGCGTTCGACGTATCAAGGAAATTTATGACAAAATTTCGAGTATTACAGTGACCTCTGGTAAAATTAGAGCATGAGGAGAAAAAGTTCAATTCACTGGAAGCGCGAGGTTGACATTAAACCAACTGGAAGGATAATCTTCAGGCAACTGGAACTAGTGATTCTGAAGACACCAAGTAGCAACCAACAAGTAGTTAACATTTGCTCAACTGTTGGCAGTGGTTGCAAACATTCGCATTTATAGCTGTCGGCATTTCTTATATGTTCGTTACCATAAAAATGAATTGTACCTGTTTTATAAAATAATCTTAATGTGAGCCAATGCTCTCAAAATAATTTATATAATTTAATAGAATCCCCACAAGCACACGATAGACAAAATTGTGTTACTTTCTGTTGAGAAATTTTTGCATCTAGTTTATGGCCCATTTATTGCATGCCAACTGTCGCTTACAACTGGGGAAATATTAGCAGCAACATTATAGGCTACATATAGCATGTCATCTGTCACTTTATCGGACGTATTAGTAGCATGCAAATGAACCACTTATGGCATTCCAATTGCTGCTTAATGCTAAGTACATAATAGCAGCAAGTTGAGGTGCTATACATGGCAGCCATTTGGTTTTTACTACTGGTAAAACAGTATCATCAAGATTTTGTGCCATTTATGGCATGTCAATTTTTACTACTGGGAACATGTTAAAAACAATTTCGTGGAGCATTTGGGTCATGAAATTGTTGTGAAATAGTAAATTGCGTAAGTGAATTCCCTTCGTTTTTTATTTCAACCATATGTTAAGTTTAATTATCATGTGACATTACTTAAATAGTCTCTAGACTGGAAACATGCAGAGCATAAATTATAATACAATGTATTATGTATGGTGTCTGAGATATGGTGTATATATGTAGAAATTAAAATGGCACCTGAAAGTAGTACAAAGCTGAAATGTATGTATTTTAAACAAAATACATATGCCTCAGTATTGACCTGTGATAATAACATAATTTGTGTCTGTAGCATAGTTAATAGTGCAACTTTCATGTTTAAAGAGTATTCAGATTTACTTAACACGGCTCTGCCTGAATACATGGAATATAAGTTTGTAGCATTCGAGACTATGAACTCAATCATTGTGAGTTCAATTCTATTCACTTCAGAAGCAATTTACCATTCGTGAAATAATTCTAAAGTTAACATGGGAAGTAAGCAAATTTTATTTGGGAAAAACCAAATTATTCTTTGGTTTTGAAAATACATGGCAAGTTGCCGTTAAGTGTGCCACAAGTGGCCAATAGCTGGGCTGTATGTGGCAAATAGCTGGGCTACAGATAATCAATAGTTGACTAAATCTGAACGGTAAACAGTTGGCTGATGACATTTAATTCATGGCAGACCAGAAGGAATATGGCAATGGGCCACTACTACCACTCATGTCCCACTGATGGTGCGAGAAAGTTTAGGTTACAGTTGGCTAATCAGAATCGTACCGCTTAAAGGCATTGTATTTTGCTACATGGAAATTGAGAGGACAGTGGCCCGGATGTGGCCAACTGCAAACAAGAGTCAAGAGGCATTATGTGGACCAAGTGCACTTGTTTATGTGCTGCTCGTATACATGCAGAATTTCCCAAGTAGGTCAACTGATGTTTGCAACTTGGGAATATCTATGTGGAACCGAAATCGTGGATGTGTGTAAAAGTTATAAAAGGTTAAATTTGGTTTTTTTTTTCCAGAGAAATATGTCTCAGTGTTGCTCGATATATTAAGTGAATATTAGTAATTTTAAGTGATAAGAGATTCATGTCGTGTTTTCGGATTTGTGTACTATTTTTTAGTTGTACACAGCTGCTATTCGTCGATCGGAACTCGTGATAGTGTATTACTGTAGAGGCCACTGGTGCTGTAATAAATTACTTTATATGGTGTCTTGTAATAGTTATCTGGGCTGATGCCTAGAATAAAAATAAATTGTTTTGCTGTCATATTGTAGAACTCCGATTGGCGAGGCAAGGGCTTGATATCTGTTCGATCGTTGCCCCTGGGCACATGCCGCCTTTTATGTCTGCTGTAAATGTGTTTGAATTGCTCAATGAAAGAATAAATTGCCTGGGAAATACTGATTCTTTTTTTTTGTGAGCGCTGTTTCTTCTGAGATAAAAAACTGCTAATATAGATTTTCTTGAAAACAGCGAGAGGGCCATGCAAATGGTTTTTTTTTTTTTAGGTTGGTCATGTTGACTTTGTTAAACACGAATAATGATATGTGAACCAAGAGAGTGATGATGAAATATTGAAAAAAAAACATAAGCTGATCAGGTAGAAGTTTTTATGGAGAAATAAATTGATTAACATTTAAGTTTTATTATAATTTGTGAGAATTTTATTCCGAATGAAAAAAATTTAGATGATTAAAACGAAATTAATGTGTTAAATGGAAGAGTTAAGTCTTACTTATGCATGCTTTTTCAATATGGATTTGTTGTTTTAAGGTCAACTGGCTGTTGACGAGAAGGATACCAACCTATATACCATGCTAAGATTCTCATAAAAACAACACNATTTTAAGGTCAACTGGCTGTTGACGAGAAGGATACCAACCTATATACCATGCTAAGATTCTCATAAAAACAACACTAAGAATTTTGTCTGATAGTGAAGATTTTTGTGGAAGTACTTTATATTAGATTTGTGCTATAAGTGAAGATATTTACAAATTTTATTCATAAGGTTTTTATATGTGAATTAGTCAGTTTATGCCATAATTTAAGTTTGATTTGTTGTGTTGGACTGTTAACTATTGCAGGCTCAAAATTGATGCTTTCTCCTTCCCNGTGAATTAGTCAGTTTATGCCATAATTTAAGTTTGATTTGTTGTGTTGGACTGTTAACTATTGCAGGCTCAAAATTGATGCTTTCTCCTTCCCTCTTTTTCCTAGCCTTTGAATACAATAAAAAAAAATCATTAATATATTTAACAAAGTTAAGATCTCAACACAAGGTAGCACTCTTTACTGTCAACGTACATGGGTTGGTTTACTCCCTTGGCCAAAATAGAACTGAAAGAAAGGCTGGTTTTCAAGAATTTTATTAATGAGGTCATGGGATGGTTATAGTCGTTAATTGCTATTTTCTTAATACTCTCTCATTTTATTTTCTACTGTGCTGGCAAACGTTCGGAAGACAGTGTATTGTCATTGGGCAAGTAATGGAAGTTTCTGTCTGAAGGTCTATGACGAAACCTTTTTTTCAAATTTTGCTTTGATTGACCCTCCCAATTTTCAATATTTGATGGTCGGACTTAGTGTACAGATCTCTTAGCCTTTTGATAGCGAAGACATGGAAACTCTGGAACTTATAGAACTGATTAGACTCCGTCCCTCCTCCCTCCAACTGGTTGTGTACCTGTGTATTATATCCTTTCTTCATGTTTGTTTGTGGCGTGGAGATGTATGGAAGGCACTTTTTAAGTATATCTTGAGAGCCTATGAGGATGAAGTGAGTTGGAGCAGAGCGGGAATGCAAGGGTAGGAAAACAGGAGGTCCCGAGAAAACCGTCGACCAGTGGCATCGTCCGGCACGATTCCCACGTACGACCCCGCCAGGAATAAAGCCCTGTTTGCTTAGTTGGGAGATGAGTAGTCTGACCTCTACACCACTGCAGGCACTCCTGTTTGTTTTTCTGGGGTGGGTGCGGTGAAGCTTTGTTACTTAAATAAGGCGTTAGCTAATAATTCTAAGTAATGTTATACTTAAGTTTGTTTACATTTTTTTTGGCATGAAGATCTGCTGACTCTTATAGTGCAACCTGGCATTGAGACACCTTAGAAAAAATTGCTATATGAGAGAGAGAATGGTTATCTTGTAACACCTAGCAAAAAACTTGGTGATTGTGGCACATATTCCTGGAAGCGTCTGTCTGGTTATAACTCCTGTCCAGCCGCGTTTTCCTGGGTTAATGTGTCTTGGCGGTTGCTACTGTGTGAAGCGGTGGAACGCCGGATAAATTTTTCTAACCTTTGAAGTTTAATTTGAAAATAGAGCNGCGGTTGCTACTGTGTGAAGCGGTGGAACGCCGGATAAATTTTTCTAACCTTTGAAGTTTAATTTGAAAATAGAGCATGAATTTTCTTTAGGTTAGTGAACAGACAATAATAGTCATGGACACTGAATAGAAAAAAAAAATATTTCAAGTTTATTCTATTGCAAAGAAAAATTAACTTTGATAAATCCTTTTTTGTNAACTGAATAGAAAAAAAAAATATTTCAAGTTTATTCTATTGCAAAGAAAAATTAACTTTGATAAATCCTTTTTTGTAAGAGCAGAAATTTTAAATAAGCAACTCATTTAATATCTTGTGAGGAAAGGGATCTCTTCAATCGAGAGCGCTGTAGCCGAGTCTGATCATAAAGTTTTTAGGATATCATCTCACGGAAGCTTCTGTTCCACATGCACATTAAATTTAGGACATTCAATTTCAAGGGGCCACGGTGGTGTAGTGGTAAGACTACTCACCTCCCACCTAGGCGAACCGGGTTTGATTCCCGGCGGAGGATTTTCGCATGTGAGAATCGTGCCGAACGATGACATTTCTTGGGGATCTCTCGCTACCCCCCACCATTATTCCAGCGCTGTTCCATACTCACGTTGCTTGACACTCATCGGTTCTCAAGACCTNCTCTCGCTACCCCCCACCATTATTCCAGCGCTGTTCCATACTCACGTTGCTTGACACTCATCGGTTCTCAAGACCTCGATGCTAAGAGCTGCCCAAATCTCTTCACTCGCTCACTCCTATTTCTAAGGTCAAACTAGATCGTTTACAGTCACTTACTTTACGCATGTTTCAGGCTAGCTTGTGGCACATCCGGAGAGATGTCGCTACTGAAATAAACTGTTAGATGGTTACGCTAAGAATTTTAGTTGATTTCTGAATGTCTCGCTATAATGGAACGGAAGCTGCGTAGCAAGTTGCAGTGGAGAGGCGGTCGACTTTAGGTAGCCTTGCAGTTTTTTGAGGGGGTGTAACTTCCCGCAATTGCAGAGCTTTGGCATAGCTACAGGTGGGCGTGCACTGTGATTTAGAGCAGGCCTAGGTGCTACTGGCCAAATACAGGATTTCTGAATGAAGTTCTTATCTCAGCTATTGGGCAAGCTCGTGGTGACACTTCCCGAAACGGGTAATGCGGAAGAAGGATGTATTCGCGAGTGCTGGAATGTAAATTCGGGACCGGGGCATTTTACCTTCGCCGAAGGCCGTTGATTATAAATTAAGGTGTTGGAATGTAGTGTGACAAAACCAGGCGTAATGTTAAAAATGTAATTAAGGTAAAATTTTGTCATCGCATTATGTGTACATTATTTGCAGAGCGGCTGAGCCTCGGATAGCTGAGAGTGATATCTGAGGGATTATGAGAGTCCGCAGGCGTGGGGACGTCGCTAACAATTAAATACTGTTAGTGTAGATTCATTGCATATTTTATTCATAAGATTTCTTAGACGTAATTGAGTTTGTGGCGTAACTAAAATATAATTTGTTGGGTTGGACTGTAAACACTTGTAGGCTCTCAGTGGAAGCTTTTTACCCCCCTCTTTGTTAATGATTTTATTAGGTCTTGAATTAAATTCTTGAAAATTAGTCATTCATTCTATTTTTTGTAAGTGAGTAAAGCAACCGTTGTACGTTGACAGTAAAGAGAGTTACATTGTGTTGAGATGTTAACATTGTTAAATAAATTATTAAATAATTTTTCTATAATCTACTGCCCTAAGTTATTTTAGCAGGGTAACCCGAAATAGCCATGGAGAGGCCAGTGTTTCATGTCCCTAGGGGATGGAAACACCCCCTCCAATTTTAGTGTGAAAAGGGAACACATGNATGGAGAGGCCAGTGTTTCATGTCCCTAGGGGATGGAAACACCCCCTCCAATTTTAGTGTGAAAAGGGAACACATGAACCGAAAGAAAAATATTGTTGTAGGAATCATAATTATGAAGCCGTTACCCTCCAAAACAGTTAAAATAGGGCAAACAGTCTGTTTGGTTGTGGCTACCCTACAAATATTGTTAAAGGTCTATGGTAACGCCAACATTACATATTGTAAAATGTCAGTGCGTCACAATTCAGTGACGTCATTACTTTCTATATAATATGATATTGCGATTACAAANCATATTGTAAAATGTCAGTGCGTCACAATTCAGTGACGTCATTACTTTCTATATAATATGATATTGCGATTACAAACGAGTAGGGTTCTGACAACGATCCAGTATGTTATTCCCTACAATGCTGCTCTGATGTAGCTACATAGCTGATTATGCACCCAGCAGTAACATATGGTAGTGCTAACAATCTGTTCCGTTGCCTTAACTGAGCAGCATGGTGGCCCAGAAAAAGTGTATAATAATCCTGACTATCTGCTCTATTGCCTTTACTGAGCGGCATGGTAACCCTCACCATCATGTGTGGTCTACTGTAATTCCATCGTCGGCTCATGGGATGAGATTCTATCAGTATTTATTTTTCAGAACTTGAAAAATTCCGTGTGGAAGCAGGAAGCCTCGAATTGCTGGACCATGTATTGATAGACGGACGTCTTAGACAGCTCGGCTATTATATCAGTTATGAAATTGTGGTTCTTAAATGTATTTTCTTAACATTGTTTTAATTAATTTTAAAGCATTTTATGTAATGTGTCTGCAGACGAATCTCGACGCAACGAATTCACATATGAGTTAGCTTTTTTATTAAATAAAATAATCTTTTCTTTATGTTATGTATATTTATTTTATACAAAATTTTATGTCCTCTGATATAAAAATGTTTTTACATGTATCGTTTGTGTAAACAGGTTTTCCTTTCACATCAAATAATTCGTAGTGGCAATAAAAATATGACGTAAGTTATTTGTTTATGTCCTATTTGTGTAAGTGCTATACGTTTTTTAAAAACAAATAGGACATTCCAGCACCCTTGTTGTTATTATTACATTTAACGTCTAACATGTCGGTGTCTGCCAACACTTTAAAGAGTGCACAGTAACCTCACAGACTGTCAACAGTTTCCACTAAATAAATATTACTTCACAATAGCACAATTTGTTTTATATTCTTTTTTGTTAATTCTGCTATTTATATAGTCTTTAAAATAATTATAAGGTGCCTTTAACAATCCGCGACATTGCTGTAATTACCATACTTGTTTGTTAACGCTACAATTCTAGTTCTGTAATACTTTAACACAATCAGATGGTACCGCAAACAATCCGCGACACTGTTGTAATTAATATACTTGTTCGTTGACTCTACATTACCAGGTGTATAATCTTTACAGAATCGGACGGTTCCTCCAACCGTCCACGCTACTTTTGTAATAACCATACTTTTTTGTTAAATCTACAATACTAGCTCTGTAATCTTAACAGAATCATAGGGTACCTCCAACAGTCCACGACACTGTTAAAGCTACCATAATTTTTCTGTAAACTTTAAAAAAAAAAAAGAGGTCATTTCTACAGAAAATATTGTTGCAGTTACTAAACAGCACTGTAAAAATGCTGCGAGATCGTGTTCATAACTACGTGTATAGTTCCTACTAGAGAAAAGACTCTTCCCGCTACAGAAAATATGGTTCCCACAAAATAATAACTTTTAACAATATTTGACTGTTCTGCTAACAATTTGGATTGTAAAGTATTACAGAACATTATGTTACTCGTACTAAAGTTTAGTTATCGCTTAGATNGATCGTGTTCATTACTACGTGTATAGTTCCTACTAGAGAAAAGACTCTTCCCGCTACAGAAAATATGGTTCCCACAAAATAATAACTTTTAACAATATTTGACTCTTCTGCTAACAATTTGGATTGTAAAGTATTACAGAACATTATGTTACTCGTACTAAAGTTTAGTTATCGCTTAGATAAAATGTCTTTACAGAAATGTTTTTTTTAATTCTCTCTGCTGATTTTTTTCAGTGTGTTTTATAGTGTCCTCTAATAATTGGGGGTGGAATGTACTAATGATAACTCCAGCTTCTGTGGTCAGATATGAGGCCGACGAGAGATTTTGGTGGTGGAATGTTTTTTCTGATAACTGCCCCCCGTAGAGGGTGCGCACACAGATGACGTGCAGTTACGAATACAGAGAAAAATAAAATTGTACTTCCACAAAAAAATGTATACTAGTTTAAAAAATATAGTTAACCCTACAAAAAATCTTTGAAAACTTTGCAAGAAATTGCTTTGCAAAGTGTACCGGATATATTCGATTTTTCTACAAAAAAATTACTGTATCCTTCCAACACATATCCTATAGAATTACGTGTGCAGTAATTTTCCAATTTTTTTTCATGTATAATAACAAGCTAATATTTTAAATCCTACAAATTAAGTTTTTTATGAAACACGGTAGTTTTTATGAAACAAAAATTATTTTTCAGCCAAGAATGCATGGAACACGTCTTATGCGGCCCAGTCAGTCATGTCCCAAGCCAACTAAGATTTCTGAAATTTCTAGAGTGGTGACGAGAATTGAACCCAGAAGCACTGCATTATAATAATGTACAGCAGCCGCTATGCCACATATGCATCTATATGTAGTGTTCCATTTCAATAACTTAATCTCGTGTTATTATGCGGTATTTAGCCTTCAAAAGAGAACACCAAGTTTTTAGTGTGCTGACAGCAGAACTGTACTTATTCTGACATTTACGAGTAGTATGTTGGTCCCACATAAAAAAGAGTTAACATTGTAAATACAGAAGAAAATAAATGCTGGGGACAACTGTTGAATTTTTAGGTGAAGCTTAATTATCTTTATCCCTGCATTCTGTTGCTTATTTGTGTCACTTACCATCTTTTATTCAAAGGAATCCATGCGAAATCATGTGAATATACTCGTATTTTGCAACACACATTTTACATTTTGCTATCTAGAGAAACATTATTGAATACAAAACCTGAATTAAGAAATAATTCTGAACCTTTTTTTTTTAAGATTTAAAGGAAAAGTACATTATTTTATTATCGCAGAAACAATCACATAAATTTACAAAACCTGGTAATTACTGTAAACAAAATTAATTTTGCAAACCCGTAACTCGAGGGAAACGTTCTTTTCAAACCATTCAAAATGGACTTTGCCCTGTCATCCCAGGTAAAAAGTAAACCTCATTATAAGTGGATACTCGCAAGTAATGACTCATTGACCAATAGCACACATCTTAACTTGAACTTCCTAGATGGTATCATCAGTTTGCTGAAAATCAATATTTCTACCAGAATTTTTACATATCAGTACTGCTGTTGATTGCGTTAGTGTACGAATATAACAGAAAATCAACTTTCGCCGTTTAGGAATCAGTTGGGAGCACTATTGTATATTTTACGTTTCATGAAATTTATTGTTTTTCTCTTGTAATTTTTAATGATTTTAAAATTTTTGTTGCTTGTATATGATATTATTTTATCATACCTATAGTAGTTTATACATTTTGGGTCTTGGAAGAGTATTTTTAACATAAAATAGACACATTTTATAGTTATTTAACAAAATATATGAAAGTGAAATTTTGATAAAAATCTGGTAGAGAGGAAGGAATAATGATTTTCATAAAGAGGTTATTTTGTTGTTTGATAAAAATTGTACTTATAAATCAACTTTAAGCTTTATATTTCCGAACTGATACCCACAATATGTTACAATAATTTTCGTTTATTAAATAAATTTAAAAATTATTGGTTTACTTTTTTATAAAGTATGTTAACAAAACGACGTCGTAGAATATTTAATTAATTTTATCATATTAATTTTATATTTGTATTACTGAAAATATTCTGCATAAAAAATACATATTTTTACCCATCAATTTTAGTCCCGATTTTCAAGTTTCTAATTTTTTGAATAAATCTATGATTTAAACTTTATCTATTAAAAATTAAAAATAACTCGCTACCTACTATTTTGTTCAAAGTTTGCCTATGAATAATCTTTAAGCTTAAGAAATCCGAATCAGTACCTACAAAATAGAACAAAAACTTTTTTTTCTTAATAAATTAATTTATATTTAATATGTTCACTATTTTAATTAAATAATTTTATATGAACATTATTACCTCTTCGTACTGATGTTTTTAATATAAGCATATACATGGTTTCTTTTGGTTTAAGTTCAAAATCCTCTGGAACGAATAAAATATATTTATATAAAACATTGCAAAGGTCTTAAAATGTGTCCAAATTTTCAAGTTATACATTTCCCGAACATATTTGTCAATTTAATTGCAATTGATAAACAGTTATATAAATTTGATTGTTCATTATGCGCAACAGTTTAATTAAGATTTGTAATATTTACATTTTATAAAATTCATAAATACCATAATTGTTAAATATAACTTAAATAATATTCGCCCAATTAGGTGTTATTTATTAAATGTAGATATAAATTATGTGTTTGTATCGTTTTATTTATCCTCTAATTCTATGTTTTATGAATGTTCAATTATTCGCATTAAACTAACAGAATATATATAAATGTAATGTACTTCTTGACATAATTTTTATTTGCCCCATTCTCATAAACATTTAAAAAATGTATTGCACAAACATCATTATATAGCAATTTTATAAAAGCCTTATTTTTAGTTACGTAGTTATTTTATTCGAATTTTTCAATTTCATAATTATTATTACTTACAAATTTTATTTCATATTTCGTACATAACCACTTATTTCGGATTTTAATATACCAATGTTTTGATAATGTATGCATTTAACTAACAGAAATATAAAATAAAAATATTTATTAAATAAAATTGTATTTTCCTTTTAACCTATTTATAAAATAGTATTATGAATAAATGTATTTGTAAAAGCATGTGATATTTACAATTTATTTATTTAACTGTAACTAAAGGAGAATTATATTTAATATTTATATGAAACTGAAATCATACTTCAACATAATTATTACAAAATTAATTATTATATTTTCTTTCAGGAATTTACATTCAATATCAACTTTTCGCAACTAATTCCCGAAATACTTATGGTTTCGTAGTGTATAATTGGTTTTATAAAAAGATAATGTATTTCACAAAATTATAATCACAAGAAAATATCAGTTTATATATAAATTATATCAAATAGCGGTTTCACTAATTAATTAATCATTGCAATATAACTTATTTATTTGGATAAATGTCTAAATACTGATAGAATATTGAAAACTAATTAATCAATTAACATTTATAATTTAATTTTTCATAATTAAAAATCCTGCATATAAAAAACTGAATAAGTAACTAATTTTACAAAATTGTGTCAAATTTCTTAACATTTATTTAGTAAAGCATTATTGTATCAAAATCTCTTTAATCTTTAATTTATTATATAGTTAGCAAATTATGGTAGCTATAATATATAATTTAGTTATTTCATTTTAGTTTGCTTCCACATTTTCTACCAATGTATTATTCCCAAGATATATTAATTTTATTAATTTTAAGTATTTTACAATGATTTTTTCTATTTTCTTGTTGAATTTAAAAGTGCGTAGAGATTCCGCACCTTAGTAATAAATCTAGTACACCCGATTTTGCAAGAAAAATTGGTAGATAGAATATAATTATTTTCCATTTTCAAATTTTAATTTTTTTATAAGTTGTAAATTATATTATTAAAAATTCATGTAAATTTATTTAATATTTATCTTTCAATTCGCAAGCAACATTGAATGACGAAGTTTTTCATCTTGCACTCATTGAAATTGAAAAGCAAGTGCAGACATTGTCAGAAAAAAATATAAAAAGAATGAACCTACCAATACCAGATAACATGGTACATTCAAATGTTAACAATGACTACATCAGGGAAACTTCATATAATAGATAATAATTGCGCACCACCGCAACACTTATTAGCATTTCTCTGTTATAAATATATAAATACTACCGCGGAGATTTTTTGTAGATCTTTAGACAACGTATTGCAAAAGAGCGCGCTGGCGGCAAACTTTTTTCCGACTTGATTCACTATTATCGTTACTGCGTATTCCTTATGATACTTTAGGTAACAAAATATTTACAAAAAATTGGCCAGAGAACATATCTATGAATTAAAAAAATTACATAGATCGGATAAGTGGTTCTCGAGTGATAAGCGCACTAACACACAGACAGAGAGACGTTGCGTTGTATAATGTGTATAGAGTATAGAAGATTAGTACTAAGTCAAATACTACTTTATCAAAAAAAAAACCTTAACAATATTTCTGGAGTCCATGTGAGCGTAGCCGCGGACATAGATAATGCATTGTAAAAACTGTCAAAATATTTGAAAGAACATCGTTTCTGCAAACAGTTAATAAATATTCAATTTAATTTATATATTAAGTTTGATATGCTTTATTTATTTTTTTTCATTTCTAATGATGCAAATGATTACGAACAATGTAGATTAATTGAATGTAACACAAGGAAATAAGGAAAATAATGACATTAGTTAATTTTTTGGTTCTTTTCAAGAATTGGGATTTTGAATTTTTTGATAAGAAAATTACATAAATAATAAATGCTTAAAAAGATAACCATAAGAAAAACATGTTTTGCAAACACTTAGCAGAATTACAAATAATTATACATTCCTAATTTTTTAATCCGTTCAAAACCGTTGAATAATTTTTCACTAGTGCACCGCCCGGCTCCGCCTGGGTATAATTGAGGTTTACAGTGCTACGCTAATTAACAAATAGGGGAAAAGACGATTCATTTATGTAAAAACAAAATTGTAAAACTATAGTATTTTGGCCTAGGTTTTAAACTGATTACGTCAACCCAAAAGGAAGGAAATTTTTTTTGGCCTGATAGCCAAGGAGAAGGGTATTGTTTTAGGAGTGTATCTGCGCAACTATCGCGTAGTTACCACATTTCCGCTTTCCAGCTTCGATGTATGAAAATCAAAACGAGAGTTTCATCAAGTTGTAGATTTAGAAATAAGTGTACCTAGGTTCTACTTTTTACGCTTGGCTGAGGGATCTCAATCGATCACCAAAGTTATGCAACGTTCCCAGCGGCACACATTTGGATGAGTGACCGTTTAGTGGCATAATATCTGAGCGCTTCCGGGCTTCGGAGGGCACGTTAAATATTCGGTCCCGGTTGTTATCAATTGATAGCAGTAGTTAACCCATTTCAGAGTTCCTTGGGCGGGCTGATAAACTCTGACACCTGAGGAAAAAAATATTTTGGTCACGTTCCCAGCCGTTGCAGAATTATGTTTTGTTGTTATTCCACAGTAACTGTACAATTTTCCGGGATAAAAGGTATCCTATGTCCTATTCTAGGACCTAAAGTACCTACGTGTTAAATTTCATCAAAATCCGTTCAGCCGTTACGGAGCTGAGTTGTAACAAATATACACACTGACTTTCGCATTTATATAATACTAGCATACCCGGCCACGCGTTGCCGTTGCATAAAATATTTTGGTTCTATTCATTCCTGTGAAATTAATTGAAAGAAGTATATGTATTTTCAAAATGTTTATTATTGAAATACTTGTTTGTATAAAATGTTTTCAGTTTTACCATCTTCCGCGCTTATGAATAAGTTGGATGGTTTTCCTACTCTAGAACACGACACATACAATTGGCCATGCGAAAAAGATTCTGTTTCTAAATCTATTCCGCACATTTGCAATGACTGCCCTTTAGCTTTATTTATTGTCATTGCAAATGCCAATCTGACTGGAATCTGCGTTATTTTAAAGAGAAAGGAAATTTCTGATGGAACAAGTGGAATTCTGCGAATAAGCACATTTTCTCCTTTAAAAGCACCTTTCAAAATGGTAGCTTCTATAGTATTACCCATAAATGTCTTTATTGCAAGGCGTGTAACGTTGCAATGTTTTGGTGGATTGATGTTACGAAGTAAAATGACTGGCACTCCTATTTTCAATTTTAATATATGTGGAGGCAATCCTGGAACATCAAGCGAATTTAGAAATTCTGGTGGATAATTTAGCGCTTAATTTTCATGTAATGTTACATCCACAGATTTGTATGTGACATGTTCGGTTGATATTTTCACAAGGATGCTGTCGCGTATTTCGTAAGCATCTTTATTTTTTGCTGCAAGTATTGCTCGCTCGCTTATCCAATTGTGATCAACATAGTTCATTGCGATGTTTGGAAATTGTGATCTATCAGTTCACCTTTAGAGGTAACAACAGTACAGAAATTTTGTGTAAATGTAGTTTGCCCTGTGATGTCATCTGCAGACAATGTTCCATTTCCAATTTCCAACAATTGGCGTGAAAATATTCCTGAAGATGGATCGTTGTGCAATTGGACACGCATATTTGTAGTTAGTTTGAATGATTTAACATGTTGCCATAAAGGTGAAAATTTAAGGCACGTATATATTTCATCTGCCGGTGTAGAGCGAGAAATCACAGGCAAGGTTTGTCTGAAGTCTCCTGCTATCAATACTAATTCATTCCCAAATGAACGAGTACTTCCCCACAAGTCTTGCAATATTCTGTCGAGACCTTCCAGAGATATTTTGTGGGCCACTGTGCATTCATTCCATACTATGATCTTGCAATATTGCAACACTTTTCCCATTCCAGATGTTTTGGAAATGTTACATGTGTGATTTTCAGTTGAATGCAAGTATAATGGCCATTTTAAAGCTGAATGCGCCGTTCTGCCTCCAAGTAGGAGTGTAGAAGCAATTCCGGATGACGCTAGTGCTAACGCAATTTCATTCTACTATCGAATCGTCGCTAAAATGAGCGCAATTATAAATGTTTTCCCAGTACCTCCTGGTGCATCTAAGAAGAAGAGTCCTCCTCTTTGATTATTCGCTGCATTCATTATTTGATCGGATATGTTTTTTATTCGTTTGTGGGTTTAGGAACGTTTCATCTTACGTATGACAGTAGATCGGCTGTGTTATATATCTGTTCACGAAACAATTCCCTTTCCAACGTAGCAGAAGCAGAATGATTGGGTAATGGCATTCCTAACTGAACGAGAAACTTGTTCGCGATTTCTAAGCAGAGGTCCCCTATCAGAATTAATGCTTGATTTGGCGTGAAAACCATGTTCGAATCCATATTGATTTCTCTTCATCGTCGCAAGGAGTCTTCAGCCATATGCAATTTGTACTTTTCCCTTGGTTCTGTTGGTGATGAAGGTGAGCAAGTGGTTAGTTTGATTGCCAATAGCAGACGTATTTGAAGAGGATTCGATGTACCGCACGCATCAGCTAGGCAATCTTCCCAGTGTTTATCGCCTTCCAGCAATCGAAGTGCTTGGCATGCGGTAAGGTAAGTGTCATGAGTAATTCCTCCGACAGCTCTTAAATACTGGAATGAAGTCGGTCCACGAACATTATTAACCAATAGAAGACGAAGATAATATCATTCAGCTTGATTGGGATGTATTTTCTTAGAAGATACCATTGTGACCGCTAACTGGTTTTCCTCGCTTTCTTTTTTCAAACGATTAACTGGTTGCATTCCACGTGTAACACGTAAGAACTTTGCATATAACAGATTTTTCGCCAAGTCATAATTTTGGCATAAGGAAAAAAATGCTGTGAGGGTCGTTGCTGGTGGATTTATTGCTCTATCTGGTATGTTAGCCTATGTGAAATATACTCTTTGAACAGCTAAATGAACTACTGATGGATTTCGTTCGTGTATTGGAAAAGATAGATTCTCCATACTGCTTCGTTGCTACTTATATATCTACCAATTTGGTACTGAGTAATTTCATCTTTTGCGGTATTTTCTTTCGACACCCGAATAGTGCCATGTCGCTACCTTTATTTACATATTTGTAGATATATTTGATTGAATTTACCGAGGTGCAGTATTCGACATTTATGTGTGCTTGGTATGTTTTTGATAGCAATGGGCAATACGGAACGACCCAGCGGTTGTCTGTTTAAATCTCGTTACCTCTCACAATGATGGTTGTTGTTCTCCCACTATTTTCTGGAGATCTTCTTTTGTAGAGTGAGTAGCCGTCATTGTCTGTAACGAAGTTTGCTACTATTGCCCGAGGATATCTTTTTGAACACTTACCATCTACCATGCACGGTGACGTAGGATTGATAGCACCGCAAGGCCCGTGAATCATATTTTTAGTCACGACTTCGTGCAATCCTCTGTCAGTGTTGGCGTCGGGTATTTCAGCTGATATCACCTCGTCAATTTCGCTGGAATTGATTTTTGTATATAGCCAGATTAGGATGTGGGCGTGCGGTAATCCTCTTTTCTGTCATTCTACGGAGTACATCCAGCAATGCACTTGGCCGAAAACTTCACGTTTAGCCATGAAATACATAAATGATTTCAATTTTTGTCGAAATACACGTACTGTGACATCATGTCTGTGTATTGGCGTTTGTCCAGGAAGTAAGTTGTGTTTTTTTTCTTCCCATGCTGGATTACACGTGAATGTAATAAATAAGTCTGGCAGTCGATAGTTTCGAACGTACGAAATGGCATCTTGCGCGTATTCGTGTATGTGCCTTGGGGTACCTGTGTATGTTGCCGGTAATATTGTGAGACGTCCAACGTTAGTCGTATTGCCATCATCAACCACTGCATCACGCAAATGAATATATTCGTCTGAACGAAGCTTTTGTTGATTTAATCAAATAAACAGAAGACATTGTGATTCGATTTTCGCGTATATGTTAACAACGAATTGATGAAAAAATTTCCTGCATTGCAATATGTGGTTGTCTTCATTTTCGCGAATCATTAAACGATACGAATAATAATTCATTGCGCTGACTTTTTTGTTTGTTTCCCCACCATTACTTAGATCAACCATTTTAATGTCGAAGTGATATTCATCGTGACCATCCCAGAAAATAAGTTGACATTGGTGAGGATCATAGCAACGATGAGTGTCGGATACTAGATGCAATTGTTCATTTCTTCAATGAAGAACAATATATCTGTTGTTTAATTCCTCTACAACAATAAAAATAGCCACTTCTTCAATTGATGGTGCATTGAATCTTCGCTCATGTTGACCTGCAGGCGTTTTGTCAGGTCGAATAACAACTTTATGACTATCACACAGCATTCGGTCTAGTGCTGTTTTGAACAATCTTATTAAATTATTTCAGCTGTAAAGCATTTCTTGCAATTGAGAAATAATTGACCATTTTATGCCAGTAGCAATATCGCAGCATGTATTCTATTCATCGTACTTGTCACCGATGAAGTATATTTGCAAGAACTCATTACCGCCGTCTGGAAATGGGAGCAGAGAGCGGACTCTATGATTTATTTGGCCTTGCACTTTGAACGTAGGCATGAAATTGTCTGTAATTACATTCTCTCCGAAAGNCGGACTCTATGATTTATTTGGCCTTGCACTTTGAACGTAGGCATGAAATTGTCTGTAATTACATTCTCTCCGAAAGACGTAATTTGGAAGAATCGGATATATTTCCTGATGTTTACAAAGAAATCCTTTGAATCGGTAGAAGATCCGGTAAGCAAGTTTTTCAATAGTTCTGGTGGGAGGCAGTTGAACTTTCCCACCTGTGCAACACATACATTTCGTTTCAGCATGAAATATCAATGCTTTGCAATGAGGACATACTTCATCCATAGCGCCGATGAGNAATGAGGACATACTTCATCCATAGCGCCGATGAGAAGATGAGATTTTGTACTTTAATCTTCATTCGGGTCGTACCAGAAAGCTAGGCGACTATAATAACGGACTTCCTTTGATTATGTATCTTGGCGTCGTTCAGCTCTACTGATTGTTTCTTGATATCGTAATTCTTGAAGACGTTCATCTGAAGCAGCGGCACGCGCTCACCTCGCTCGCAAACGTTGATAAGAGATTCTGGCTTCATGTTGCTCCAGCGATTCCTGCGCACGTCTCTCAGCCATTCTGAGCCGATCTCGTTCTTTAGCTTCCAAACGCTTATCCTCAGTTTGGCTTGCAACTTCACGTTGTCGTGCTGCAGCTCGGTGATTGTGACGTCCGATGTTTGGTCGTGCACGTGGCTTTCTGAAAACAACCGAAAAAAAATTGAGAACAACAATCTGAAATGTTCAAACAGACAGCTGTCAACAAAGGCTCTTCCTGACGCGAAAGCATTGTAAAAATGAGCTTTGTGCAGATTTTAGTACCTTTGCATGTAATACAGATATATAAGAAAGGTGTACAAACACTCGTGGGAACGAAACGAGGGTTTATGAAAAAAACAGAATGAAAATTGGTTGATTTTTTTTTTTCGGGAGTTATACGCGTCTGAACAAATGGACACAACTTATATATATATATATAAGTAGAATAGTCGTTCACACAGAAATATAAAACCAGCATAATTAAATTATTGAAATAAATATTATGTGTAGATTTTAACAATGGTGTTGAAGATGTAACTAGATATAATAGTGTTCTATTAACTATAACTAAAAATATTCAGCTTTATTATCATAAGATTACATTTACAAAAATTATATAAATACACTTTTATCATAAAAAATAAAATGGTGAGTGTTGTAAAAATATTTATTATAAATGTAGATGTAAGTATATATATATTTTTTCCTTATACCATTCTACGACATTTGACGGATCTTAATAAAATTTTGTAGTCATAACTTTCAGTACTCAACTTAAAATACTGTGTATGTCAGAATGGGCTCCGGTCCATCATTGTGCCCAAAACCCTCTAAGCCATTAAAACAAGGCCGTGTACCTCAATTGTAAACAGTCCGACAGATATGAAACAAATTTGGCACGGATGCTCTTCAGTAGCCAACTTAAATACTTTGTAAGCCAAAAGAGGCTCCAGCCCCCACCCCACCTCATGAGGGCCGAAATCCCTAAAATGGTGTATTGTATCTCAATTCAATTGATCGGGAAAACATTTGACAGGGATGCAATTTAGTTCTCAAATGAAAATAGCTTTTGTTAAAACTTGTGTCCAGCTCCCCATTGAGCTTCGAAACTCCTAAAACTATTCGTTAATAAATGCAGCTCTTTTGGGTCCGAAACCACTAAAATGGGCTGGTGTATCTGTTTGTGTCCTACTATGCCCAGGTAACAACGGGTAGTCCTTCTAGTAATTTAAAAAAGGCAATTTTTCTTAGAAAATTATTTGCATGACTAAAATATATTCGAATATATATCACTGTTATGAATATATGAATAAAAAATAAAATTTTGAAAATACTTAATTATATCGAGAAAATTACTTTAATCAATAATATTCCATTGTAAATTATTTAAATACGAATATATAAATTACACGTGAATTCAATTGTTTTAAAATTGTTATTATCTTGATAAATATTTAAAACATAGTTTAACTAAAAAAATAATAAAACAAAATTTTAAAAATTAATTTTTTTATTTAATTTTATAAGAATTATTAAAGTAAATAAAAATGTTTACAAATTTAATTTTACTAATCATACTGGTAATGTTTTATTAAATTTAAAAATATTTCAGTATACAGTTTAAACATATTATTAAGTTCAATATTTTATAAAAAATATTTCAACTTTCCTGATAATTTGTTGTTATATTTTATACTGCCGTAACTTTCTACTTAAAATTGTCTATTTATATTGTTGTTCTATAAAATATAACTTAGAATTTCTCAAAACATTTTTTGTACTTATATGAGATTAACAGCTTGCCAAGTTAAATATTTTCATTCCGGTTTTAAAAAAACTTAAGCATGGATTAGTAAAAATTAAAAAACAGTAAATTTTTAATTTGAATTTAAAGATATTCATAAAAAGTTTTCATGTGCACCGGTGGAAAATGGAAAATGAGCACCCGGACGCAATGGTCACACATGAATGAAGTTTTTATTGAATAATTATACAGCTTGTAGTACATTGTATATGAAAATGATCATAGAGTCGTACGCCTATGTACCGAGGCTACAGAGTGTCTTACAACAATGTCAGTATCATGAGTAGCCTCTTTTAGTGACTATTCAATCCTGTAGTCGTGCATAGATATGATCATAAAGATTTCGGATATAATATTGGGGAATAGTGTTCCACAGCAATTTCTCATGTTTTTGCAATTGGTGGAATTTTGTTCCCGGTATTGCAGACCACACCAAATGCCGTCCCATCATGTCCCACACATTTTCAATGTGGGATAGGTCGGGTGATAATGCTGGCCTGGGGAGTTGACTAACACCTTCGAGAGCACATTGGGTATCACGAGAAGTGTGTGAACGGGAATTGTACAGCTGGAAGAGGACATCTCCTTGGTGTTGTAAAAACAGCAACAAAATGGGCTTCATGGTGTTCTGGATGTAGCGTTCACTGTTCAGTGTTCTTCAACAAACACCAGAGACGTACGGTCATTGTAGGCTATTGTCCCCCAGACCATGATGCCAGGAGTATGTCCTGTATGTCGCTTCCTTATAAACTCTGGTTGTTGCAGCTCTCCTGGTCGACGCCGCACTCGCAAACGACAGTCACTGGCGCCAAGGCAAATTCTACTCTCATCACTTAACACAACTCCGCGCCATTCATTCCTCCAGTTGCGTCGTTCGTGACTCCATCCCAGGCGGAATTCGCGATAATTAGATGTGAAAGGAAGTCTGGCGAGCGGCGCCCTTTATCGTAGCCCAGCGTCCAGCTAACGGTTGGTGATGTTCCTCGCTGACATCCGGAGTACAAAAGTGGCCCTAATTTGTGCGGGCGGTTGCTGTGCGATCAGCAATGACTGCTCGTCTGATGAGGCGGTCCAAGCGAGAATCTGTATGCCACTGCCATCCATAACCAGGCTGAAGAGCATGCGCAACAACGTTGGACCACTGGAATCACCAATAATACACATCAGAAAATTCACATCCTACGCGTTGGGCAATGCTTCGGAAGGACCATCCAGCAACCCTCAGGCCCACAATATGACCTCGTTCAAAGCCCGTTAATTGCACGAAGTGTGGTCGTCTATGCCGTCATGGCATGTATGCAAAGCTTGCTACACACAGGCCGATGCATGAAACAACAGTCAACTATTTCAGCGATTCAACTACAGTTGTATTGGGAATAGTGGTGTTATGCGTAGTACGCAGTTCCTACTCTATCCACAGCACAGCACTGTTAGTCATGGCATGCACTGCCCTCCATTAGTACTCCAAGTGTATACGGTGTTTATGCGTCACCAATTTAGTGGCGTTTATTTTTTATTTTCTACCTGTATATTTCAATTAAAATTCTTTAGTTGTCCTGATTTCAAATACAGATACCTTTCTGAAACATCTGGTTTTATAATGAAAGTAAATTCTAGTTATTAATACGTAAGAGTGAAATACTCTATATTAAATATTTCTAACATCAGACATGATTTTTTTAATATGCTAATATTCTCATATATTATTTATATATAGCTTTTACCATTTATGCCATAGATATTTATACAATGAAATATAATACTTTCAGTAGAATTATCGTTATTTAAGTGAATTTTTTTAAATATTTTGATTAAAGACAAAAAAGGTACTTTTAAGATAAACATTTGAAAATGAAATTGAAAGAAAATGTGTATAAAAATACAGATTGTGTATTTGTTGTTGAAAAATCATTTACTTTCAAGAATAATGCGAACTGTCTGAGCAAGTACATTTTTATTTAGTACTGTGATGATCTTTCAAATTTTAATTATATATTTCAAGTTAATATTGGCAAGAATAAATTACACGATAACCTTTTTCACTGAAAGAGTCTTGGTCCTATTCTAAAGCAATATTAATAATTAATAATTATTCACACATAAATGTACGCATTTTAAGCATAATTATAAGTGCATTCTTTATGTCACTACAGGAAAATGTATAACTGGTGGAACAAGCGGACACATCGATCGAAAACCAAGGATTTTAATCGTAAATATGCTTGTTGGGAAGAAGATTTTCAGTTGGTTGATGCTGGACGTCTCGCTCTTTTCGAAGAATACTTAGAAATGGGTAAGCATAATTGATTTTCCATATATTGATATATGTTTGTCTTAAAATGTTTATCATTGATAAAATATGTAATACAACTTTTTTGTCCACAGTTTTACAGTATGGCTTCGTAACATTGTTTGTGGCAGCATTTCCACTTGCGCCAGTATTTGCATTGTTAAATAATATTGGGGAAGTTCGTATTGATGCTTACAAAATGGTGACTCAAGCAAGGAGACCTCTTGCTGAAAGAGTACAAGATATAGGCGCTTGGTATGGAATTCTTCAAGGTGTAACTTATGCTGCCGTTGTATCAAATGTGAGTATGCAGAAATGTGATTAGTGCAATTCAATTATGACCATTAAATAGCCCCGGAAAGCTAAACTACATTTAAATATACACATAGTCTATATAATATATATATATAGAGAGAGAGAGAGTAAGAGAGAATTTTAAACAGTACAACAATTTTCCCTGTATTTACATAATAACATCTAAGATATAATCAGTACATATGCCAGAAAATACACATGAGTGACTTAAAATCCAGTCCACTTTTAGGTGCAAAAAAGTGCAACCCCACGTGATGTGTAGGAGACCATGGTGGCTGTATAAATGCTTGGGTAGTTTCATTGGAAGCTAACATCATACAAATTGTTATGGTTTTATAATTTAGTATCTCAATTATTATTTAACGTTATTCTTATAAATTTGGTCGAGAGAAGCACTGTGTTAACTACATTGATTTCATATAAAAACTGAAGAAGTCTTTAGTTGAATTTTAATACCTAATAATAAATATAAACAACAGACGAGCGAGATCCTAATAGTTATTTAGCTACTGAATTACAATATATAACTAACATACCGTTGCCGTAAGCTGAATGTTGTGACGGGAAGCGACAAACAACCAGCCAAGCTGGATATTGAGTGTTGTTCCCCTCGGCGTGGATCCAAAGAAAGACCCCTTACAAAGTTTTGCCAAATTTTGTATAGTTTTGTGGTGGCGTACTTGTCCTGATTACTGTGCCGCTGGGAAGAGTGATCCGCTGGCGCTTCACTATGTTTTACTAATTGTAATTATTGTTGCAACGTGGCCTAGAATAGGTCGCTGAAATTCGCTTGATTTGTGCACGATTACTGAATCATAGCATCTCTCCCGATGTCACTAAATGATATGCCCCCATCTGTTAGCGGGTACAGTGAAAGAAAATGTGTGAGGGATGTACAGATGCGGAACATGTCATAATCTGGCAGCAGGGTTAAACAAGTAGACTCTTCTCTATGGTAGGATTATTTCAGAAATAATAGACTGAGAGAGGCAAGTACTAGGTTAAACGGAGCTGCAACTGTCATTAATTTTTCTGTGACTGCATCTGAATGGCAAGGGCACTGTTCTGCTGAATGTGTAACTGTCAAGTGCGGTGGCCCTGAAATTAACATTAGCTAAGGCGTGCAAATAATCTTCAACGCGATAGTGACAGACCACTCGGGGCATAACCGATTCGCGTCATCCTGTTTTTAAAATCTTCAGGTGGTTTATTTCGTGGTACTAAATACTCAATATATCCAATATTCCAATAAATGGCCGAAAAAAATTATAAATAAGAATTTGTTAGTTAATATTGACAAAAAATATTGAAAGAATAAAGTAGAACATTAAAATACCCCCAACGCCAATAACTGCAAGATAATTACAGAAACAATGAAATTAACAATGAATTTAATACAAAATCATTGCTGGAAAATTATAGTGAAATAAACCATTCATAACGATTATATGAACAGTCTTACAATGCATTTAATTATGTTCGTAGGCTAAGTGTCTGTTAGTGTGTAGAGTAATGAAAGTTGATTAAGCGGAATGCGTAAATTAAGTTTTTTTATATCAAAATCAAGCACAATAGAAAAACTATTTTTGTGTCATGGCATGATACCTCCTATATGGAAGACGTGGAGGATATATGGATACTTACACTTACTTAAAACTAAGACATCATACAATTAAAAATTCACAATTACAATATAGTTTAAACACAATCATAGCCTCTGTGCTATTCAATATTTTTATATAATTTAGATATCTAAATGGTTTAATAGTTTAAAGCTATATTTATAGAATTAGCTCTAATATTACATTGTCTGTAAAATATTGCGTATCTGCAGATAATCATGAAAATCATTCAATGATCAAACTTAGGTAATATAAAATTGTAATAATGTCTCATATTAACATACTCATCATTTTGTGGTAAATTATTTATTTTAATCTTAAATTAGTCAGAGCACCTTTTTGTTCCTAAGCAATATATATATAATTTTCTTTGATAAATGTAATATATGTTCCGAGACATCCTGACTGAATATGAGTACATAAAATTTTTTAAATTATACAAATTACTATCTATGTGTCAACCAATTACTGGTCTGTTTTAGAATTTTATTTTCCATTTCTGTCCTTTTTGTAAAGAAAACTTTTCTATAATACAGTAAACTCTAAGTCATAAAGAACATAACATTCCTGACTCTGTTTTTAAAAGTTTATCTGTAAGTTAAGAAATATTTAATAATACTGGAACCTTTTATCATATGTGGTAAAGGACAATGCATTCACTTGGTTGAGGTGTGTAGCGGCGCGCGAGATGTAAGAATGTGACGTACGTCTTCATCACTCCACACTTACGGCGGGAAACGCAATGTAGCGCGGCAATTAGAGTTTCTTCACCAGAGGTCGCTGAATTTAATACCCCATTAGGCTTCCGTGTTCATGGCTGTTTTATAAACTCTTAAAAATCTGTTTACTAGTACAATGCAATATTAAAGGATAAAATAATTGGTGGCAAATTGTAATGCATGACTGTTAAAATAAATAATTTTCATATTGCATATTGGAGTGGGAAACAAGAAGTTACTGGTGTAACTATTATGCCGCTTTCCTCAACGTGGCTGACATAATTTTTTAAATAATTTCTTGAAACCTTAGTTGGTAGGTAGGACTTGTCTTCTGGTTAAAAGCAGTATCGTTAGAAATGAAACTGTAAGAATATGCAACAGTTGTGAGACAGTTACAAATTCGCATGTGATATACCGGGGACTCCATCCCAGAAAACCTTAGACTATAAGCTACCGTGAAATCAACTGTATTAGGAGGTCGGATTCGAGCATCAACTTCGAATTTAATCTGTCTGATATATCGATTTATAGGATTTACTAACCTGAAATATTAGCAGAGCCGTCATTTTGAAAGTAATTGCCGGAGCCACTTAAAACCTATACGTTTAAATGACCAACCATGGTGCCACTTGTGAGAAGAATTTAGTGAAAACAGTTTAGTTGGTTCAAGAGATATGGCATAAAACATTAAAATTTTTAATGTGACGGTCTTTATAAATAGAGGAAAGAAATGTATGTATTGACATATTTGATGACTTTATACTGCCAGTATACAAAGTAAAGCTAAAATCAATCACATAGTTTCGCAGAAATAGCACACTAAGCTAAAATTATTTCATTGATGCCATTTAATAAAAGAGTGTCTGTCACACTTGACAGATATATATATTTATATGTCCTACCAGAGTACAACTTCTCCGCCAAATTTGGTAAGAAATGGTTGATTGTTTCCCGAGTTATTACCTTAAAACATAATTATTATTATGGGGCTAACCTACAAAATGACAGAAACGATGTAATCTGTACAGATATATATGATAGTTGTAATTGATACTGCCACCATACAAAGTAAAGTTGAATTTTGTTTCGTTAATAGGAGATACTGAAATTAAATATTTATATAGCCACCATTTTTAAAATGAGTGCCTGGCCTACTAAAAACATGCCAGTTTACACCACCTGCAGCAGTGCCAATTGTTTGTTAAATATGGGCAAATATGTCAATAGTTTCCCGAGATATTACACAAAAAATTAATTTTTTCATGTAGCTTATCTTACAAAATGGTGGACAAAAGATAGTCCGTGTTGACGCATTTTATTGTTAGGTGCCAGCATACAAAATTAAGTTGGAATTGATTACATGGCCTCAATGATAAAGTATATTAAAAAAAAAGCATATGACATACTTAAAACATACAATTTTACATCATTTGCCGCAGTACTCCTTGTTTGCCAAATTTAGTATTAATTGGTACATACTTTCCCAAGATATCTAATAAAACATTATTTATCTTACAAAATGGTGGACAAAGTACGTTTCTTGTAGATACATTTGATAGTTGTAATACATACTGCCAGCAAACGAAGATAATTTGTAATTGATTACATGCTCTTAACTATATATGTACCATTTTCAGCTAAAATGTATATAAGTCCGCCATTTTTAAAATAAATGCCTGACATACTAAAGACATACATTTTTACGTCATCTACTGGAGTACTACTTGTTTGCCAAATATGATAGGGATCGGTTGATTGTTTCTCAAGATATTACATAAAAATTATATATTTGTGTGGTATTATCTTAAAAAATGGCAGAGAAAGATTATTTGTGTAGATAGAGTTGATAGTTAATCTACATACTGCCAGTATACAAAGTTAAGTTGGAATTGCTAACATGGTTATGACGAATTAGCAATTTAAGTTAATATGCCCGTGTGGGCACCATTTTCAAAATAAATGTTTGGCATACTGAAAACATGCAATTTTACATTATCTGCTTCAGTTTCACTTGTCTGCCAAATTTTGTAGGAATCGGTAAACTGTTTCCCGAGATGTGACAAAACATTTTTGTATATTCTCAAGGCAATATCTTACAAAATGGCGAAAAAATATGCTCCATGTAGATACAATTGATATTTGTAATATCTACTGAAGCATATATATTCAAGTGGGAATTGATATAATGGCTTCAAGAATATAACATTCTAATCTAAAGTAATTATATTGCTGCCATTTAGAAAATAACTGTCTGACATGTGTTAAACATATTTAACATCACCTAGAGCAGTACTAATTTTTGTCAAATTTGATACGAATCGGTTCATCGTTTACAAAGATACGGAATTTAAACTTTATTATGTCACATTGTGCTATCTTACAAAATGTCTGACAAAAATTACTGTGTATTCGCATATATGATGCTTCTAATATATACTTTAACCATACAAAATTTGGTCGTAATTGACTGAATAGTACAGTAGATATACCAAATAAACATAAAGTATTTGTATTGCTGCCATTTTTGAAATAAGTATATTATCAGGTTCAATAAATTACATTTACCTTGTCTGTCATAGTATTACTTACATGCCAAATTGGATGAGTATTGCTATAATAGTTTTCTAATATAATGTAAAATTGTCATGTTTTTATTTAGAGCTATCTTTCAAAATAGATGACTAACATTAAGATACATTAAAAATTTAATTCTTTACATAATACCCTACCAATGTCCAAAAAAAATTTTTTATCGGTTTCATGGTTCCCAAGATATGACATCACCTAAAATATCAAAATGCCACCATTTTAAAAGTAAGTGCCTGGTATGGTCTTTAACTATTAAAGTAAGGTGTCATTACTAAGTACTATATATGTACCGAGTTTGGTAAAATTAGGTTCATGCCTTCAAAAATTGAAGGGCATTAACTCACACACACAGTTTCACAGACATGAAAGTGATCTCATAAGCCTTTCTTTCCTTCCGAAAGTAGGCTAAAATATAATTTTCTAAATTTTATTCAATAAAGGTCTCTATCCTCAATTATATCCAATTGAAATGACTATGATCAAGAGTTCACTTACAGATTGCCTTAAAGTTTAAAGGCATGGTAGTAACTCTGTAACAAATATTTTTGTACAATATTCTTATAGGGTTACCACCACTTCTCCGATTGACCATTTATCCGATTGCCCTTTTCTTCGATGCCAAGCAGGCTAATTCTACGATTGTGATTTCTCCTATACCTGCTTGTCCGCCCTCTGAGGGGTAGACGCTACATCCTATTCTGCACTCTGCCTATGCTTTCTACTCCCTTTCATAATTTTCGCCGACCATCAGGAGACAAGGATTTACTTGCAGGACCTGACTGTGTGGCAGGCACACCCTTCCGCGGTAATCACTACCGCTATTCATGTGGTCTTCTATTCAGACACTACGTAAGTGCCGTGTAATATTTTTACAACTCTTATAAACACACCGCTATTGTAGAGAAAGTAATATTTTGAGGTACAGTATAAACTAATATTCTTCTATACATATTATATGTAAAACTCAACGTCTCTCTGTCTGTCTGTTAGTGCGCTTTTCACTCGAAAACCACGTATCCGATTTACGTGTTTTTTTTTAATTCATAGCTATGTTTTCTTGCAGGTTTTAGTAATTATATTGTTACGTAAAGTAACATAAGGAATTAACGCTGACGTTAATAGTGAATCAAGTCGGAAAAAAGTTTGTCGCCAGCGCGCTCTCTTGCAATACGCTCTGTAAACCGTTAAAGATGGAACAATGTCATGTATTAAAAAAATGTGTAGAATAAAAAGACCTAAAAGAAATTCCGCGGTAGAATATGTCTATCTATAAAAGAAAAATACTAACAAGCGTTTTTACCACTTAATTCACAAGCGACATTCAATGACGAAGTTTTTCACCTTGCACTTATTAAAATTGAAAAACAAGTGCAGAAATTGCCGGGAAAAAGTATAAAAAGCATGGGTTTACCAATACCAGATAACATAGTATATTCAACCGTTAAATATGACATCATGAGGGAAACTTCAAATGGTATATTAGAATTGCACACCACCGCAAAGCTTATTAGTATTTCTCTGTTATAGATAGATATATGCTACCGGGAAGTTTTTTTTAGGTATTTTTAATTCTACACAATTATTTACGTTATGATATTGTTTCATATTTATCGGTTTAGACAGCGTATTGCAAGAGAGCGCGCTGGCAGCAAACATTTTTCCGACTTGATTCACTATTATCGTCACTGCTTATTGCTTATGCTACTTTACGTAACAAAATATATACTAAACCTGGCCAGAGAACATAGCTATGAATTTAAAAATATCACACAAATCGGATTAGTGGTTCTCGAGTGATAAGCGTGCTAATAGACAGACAGAGAGACATTGAGTTGTAGTATAATATGTATAGAGTATAGAAGACTAACACTAAGTAAAATTCAACTTTATTACTAAAAAAAAACCTAAACAATAAATCTTTAGTCCACGCGAGCGGAGCCGTGGGGACAACTAGTTACATAATACTCACAAATAATACACTTTAAAATGTTTATTTTCTCCTATTACATCTTGCACCAAGTTTTGCTCTACGCTATTTCTGTGCAAAATTCGTTGCGAGATATTCAATGCACAAGAGTAATAAACTCTCTTAGTGAATTAACATGATAACCAATACTAGTGGTGCCAACATACTAAAATATTAAGTAAATATCCTTTTAAAGTTTCTCCAGTAATGTAAACTGTTACAATGTATCGATCTCGGATTTTTATGATTTTTATAAAGCGAAAAGTTATGTGACATCCAAGTTTCCTTCACAGCTTTTTTGGTATGTTAATCTTATTGCCATCTCCGTTATAATGCTGCTCTGTGCTAACACATACAGATTATAAAATATTTTATGATTTGCAATGAGTAAGGAACTTGGTATATTTGAATGATATATTATAAAACGAACTTCTGGGGGTAATATTTTAAAACACGTAAATACATTTTCTACTGTTCTCGGTATTAGTAATTGTGTCTTATGTTCAAAATAAGCGGAAAGTGCCGAAAACTGAACCCCCATTTTGTTTTTTATAAAAAAAATATAAATTACTAAAAAAATAGGTTTTTGAAGCATGGAATATTTACTTTACAATGTTATGAGCCATTTACATTTAATTTTTAAAAAAATTTATAATCATTATTAAAAATTATTTTTTTAAACCTTACATTAAAGCGATATAAATAAACTTGCCTAAATCGGACCCCTCATAAAAATTATCGAATAACCACTAAAAAAATTAGAAAAGGTATTAAATCAGAGAAAACATAATGTAGTTTGACGCTATACTGCCACTGTGGAAGACAGTGTGGCTTATAGTGTCGTGGTTAATGCCCCCAGGCACAGCCTATAATGTGCTTGGAGGTTGAGGGTATTGTAATAATGAAGCCTTTTACTGTTTCATTTGTTAAGGACGAATATATTGTCTGGAGTTTACACAAGTACTACATACATCAGCCCTTCCGAGGTGTGGTACCTAATTTGACTACTCGTATTCACTGGGCGACTTCGTGGTTGAGTGGGGCTTCTCTGGGCGACGATTTTTATACTTAACTCAGCGGTGAGTG
>NQII01000126.1:474044-667514 GCA_002778355.1 Clitarchus hookeri | reverse complement strand
TTGTGGGCCAGCGTCGCTTTAAAATTCCTAAACTGTGACACAACAAGTTTTAAAGTAAACTGAAGAGCAAAAAAACTGGCACACCTGCCTAATATCGTGTAGGGTCCCCACGAGCACGCAGAAGTGCCGCAAGACGACGTGGCATGGACTCGACTAATGTCTGAAGGTATGCAGGAGGCATTGAAATCTGCACCAATTTGAGAAAAGGTTGCACTTCTGTCACGTATAATGATTCTCGTCTGTTGTCGTTTGTCCCATTCATTCACGATATTTTTCCGGCCGCAGCGAAGTCGAAGATTTGATGTTTTACCGGGTTCCCAACATTCACGGTACACTCGTGAAATGGTCGTATGCGAAAATCCTAATTTTATCGCTGCCTTNCGTGAAATGGTCGTATGCGAAAATCCTAATTTTATCGCTGCCTTGTAGATGTTATGTCCCATCTCTCGTGCGCCGACTATAACACCACGTTCAAACTCACTTAAATCTTGATAACCTGCCATTGTAGCCGCAGTAACCGATCAATCAACTTTGCCAGACGCTTGTTGTCTTATATAGGCGCTGCCGACTGCATCGCGTTACTCTGATTGGTTCCATACCTCTGTTATTTGCATACGTACGCCTATGCCAGTTTTTCTGGCTCTTCAGTGTATAAGTGTGATATAACAATTACAGGTTTTAGTTTTAAACAACATTCAGAACATATACTCTATCTACAGTATATAAAGATACAGAAAATACATAAAAGAATTAAATCGTTTTACGACAAAAATCACAGATGTACACGTCCTTTTCAGGCCCAGCACAATCCACATGGGCCCACAGTGAACATATAACGCACATCACCCAAAGTTCCCCTTTAGAATATTCGAAAAATTTCCTGTCGCAAAACATTCACCAAGCATTATCATCTTCGGGTGGGAACACTCCTGGGAGAAGCTCGAATCCCGATGTTCCAGAGGACATGCTGTTTTCATCCTCAGTGCTTGATTCTTTCACATTGTTCTCAAATTTAAGATGCTTGTGAAAAAGCACTTTCCCTTTTCTAGAAGGCCCTACTGCTGAACCATGCCCCCGGCCGTGACTGCTTTCGCATCCTTGAACACGATAACGTGCTTGCTGTTCAGCTTCCTTGGCTTCTTTAGCAATTTTAGCTTCCGTCAATTGGGCATTATAAGGCGTAGATGTGATGACCGTAGAACTGCAAGCCTTTCGTCCCCAATTTGAGGTTCCTTTTTTATTTTTGCGATTGAAGTGATGTCAAAGGGGCTTGTCTTAGAGGATGTGGAACACTGAGAATCCTCACATGTAGCTGATGATAGAGGAATGCCCTGACCTGCCGAAGATGTAAATGGTCGATTTGGGTCAAACTCATAAATATATTGTGGTTCGTCTACATCACATTCGTCTCTATTTTCTGGAAAGCTCTGATTTTCAGGTTTTTTTCTTTAACAGAGATTCATAGAGAGAGGAATTTCGTTTTTTGTTCGTCACTTCAATGTACTCAGCATCTGAGAACAACTTCTCGTTCAAGGGATATAAGCGTGTTGCTTTAAATCCGTTGATTGCTATTTAAGCTGTTTGGCATCTAATGTAGGCTTTGCCAAACAGTTTCATTACATTAAAAACACTGACAGAACGTTCATTGTGCCTTAACCACTGCCTTATTTCCTCGCTGTAGTAAACTTTGAGAGGACCCATGAAAGTTTTATCCAGAGTTTGTAATTTGTGTGAAGAGTGAGGTGGCAGCGAAAAAATTGTTACATAATTGGTTTTTGCCAAGTCGATCAGGTCAAAATTCTGCGTGTGGCTAAAATGGCCATCCAAGAGCAACAGCACCGGTTTTTCCTTAGTAGGATTGGCAAACTCAAGGAAATGTTGAAACCACTGAGTGAAGGAGTTAATTTTAATCCACCCTGAAGGACGTGTTCACTCATATTTTTCCTCGGAAAAATTATTAAATGGGGTACGAATGAGCCACTAGCACTCATACAAGCAACATTAGTTATGAGGACCCCACGTTATCCTGATGTCAAGGCGGCTATCTGTTTTTTACCATTAAGGCCAATTACTTTTGCTACTTTAGATTGCACCACAGTAATGCCACTCTCATCAACATTGTAAATTCTGTCAGGAGTGAATTTACCTTTCTCATAAACATCTTCCAGATTGTGGAAGAATCTCTATATGTTTTCTTTACTGAACCCAAGAGCCCTGCTCTAGGATGTTCCAGTAGGTTTCCTTTCAGACAGCATGGGTTTGTGGTGTTTGAGGAAAAGACTAACCCACTTTTTCCCAGCAACTTCGTCTTTAAAAGGATGTTCAATATTATTTATCTCGGCCAATTGTACAGCCATTCTTCGTAAGTCATTACGAGTAAGCCCAAAAAAAGAAGCTTCCATAGCAAGACAATAGTGAACTAGATCTTCTTCAAGATCTTTACCCAAAACTGTTGGTCTGCCTCTTTTTGTTATTGATGCTTCCTCAGGTGTCCCGTACTTCATGTTGGACAAAGTCATAAGTGTCGTTTTCGGAACATTAAACTGTTTACCAGCCTTCTTCCAACCCATTTTATTTTTCCAAATGGCATCAATAGCTTTAGTCATTTTAGACGGACTCCACTTCCTTTGATCAATCTTCCCCATTATCCTCTTTTAATCTGCAGCATAATTCAAAGAGAATAAGAGTGTTTACAACTACAAACAGACTTTAAGCGTGAAAAAATAAGGCTTCCGGTTTAGGCAATTGAAGGGGGTCCGGTTTAGGCAACTTAAGGAGTTCCAGTTTGCGCAACTGTAGCTTTTATTTTTTTAACCCAATAGATTTTTAACCAAAAGTCTAAACGAAACGGTTTATTGATAAACATTAACCTTAAATCTTACCAGTTAAAAATATGTATGGGTCAGAAAGCTTACCTGCCAATATCCAGAAGAAATTTCAAAAAAATATAGAACAATGTATAAACATTTTCCACTGGCAAAACACGCAATGGTAAGCTGATAAGCAACAAGTGAAGCGGGCGACGTGAGCGCTCTGCTACAGAGTGGTAGAAGCCTAAGATACTATTTACACTTAATCCCACTAGAGTTCACGAGAATGCAGAGACAGGTGACCAGGTAAGGGGAGGGGTCTGGTTTAGGGAAATTTCATATACTATTATCAAGTTGGCAAGCTACTTTGTAAGATATTCATCTTCGACTTAGTATGGTATAAAATTTTTAACCCAAGTTATGAAGGCCATTAAAAAATGGGAATCACGCTCCTGTTTTTCTCAGATTCTAAATTTGAAAAATAGAAGTGGAAGTTATGTGAGACTATTTATAATCAAATTCCATTTTTATTTACACTCGCAAACATATGCAACTATAGCTCACTGATTATTACGTAAAATAGTACTAGAAATCAATTTCATCCTTACATTTGGCAGTGCCTTTTCTGGTAACTGACGGTGCTTAACTTTTACATGGGGATCGTTAATGAGGTCAAAGTAATTTAATACTATGCTTCTTATGATGGCGCTTGGCTCTTAGTAAATAGTTATAATTGAAATTTCCGTTTTGTAAGGAGCTTAAATGTGTTGAATAAATTCTGAAGAAAACAAGTCTGTATATCTGTAAAGGAATCGAGGTGTGCTGCGTTTAACGCTTGTTAGCAAAACCGTGAATGCTAGGCGTAGGTTTAATTGTACTAAGGTTTATTCTATTCAGGTTGGGAGCATAACAAGAAACCTTATGTGACTTTGACGTAGATAAAATATCCACAGTTAGGTGCACTTGTGTTCCAGAGGTCGCTTTTAATATTGAGATAAATGGAAAAAAATGTATTATTTCTTGTATAAATGTTATTGTTTGGCCTTAATTTTGATATAACCTATACTTTCCCTAGCCAAGCATAAGTATTAATTTTATTGTTTTAACTACACACCTCATAAAAGTTTTGCACCACCGAGATAAGTGATTTACTAGGCTGCTCACAGCCCAGGAAAATATGGGATGAAAATAGACATTATCTGTACAGACTACCACAGAAAGCTCTTACATTCCTGCATTACCCACAAAGGCCAAAGAAGCAGGGGTGATGCGTGCCACGCATTTGTCTGGGTACGTAAAAAAAGTCCCAGCGGATATCCTTTATAAGCAACCAAATTACAGTTGGTAGAAAATATTCTTGAAGTGTGTTTTATGTATAAAAAAGCTTATTGTAGTATACTACAGTTGTGAGATATAGGTGCGACTGTCAACACATATGCCTAAGAAACGTCTGGATTAAGAAAAAAATATTTATTCGTGCACATTGAGTTAAAGCATTTCACAGCTAAGTTTTTTGGCCGGTTCGTCAAGGCGTGATGGTAAGGAACGATCACAACAAGAAGACATTTTCTTGCCCTTTTTACTAGTTGCTGAAAACTCTCTAAGACTGGCCGGATGATACAGCTATGTTACAAAACATATTTAAAGTAACTCATGGAATAAAATATTGATGATAAAAATAATTTCTAAAAATACCACAAGGCAAATAATTTTGAATAATAATTTTATTTAAAAAATTATTTTCTATAGAATTGCAAGATAACTTTTGGATTAAAAATATCACTCTTTCACTACAGGATATATTAATATCATTCTATTTGGAAATCAAGATAACTGCACAACACAGCAAACGTGCTTGCACATAGCGAGCTGAAAGTTGACTAGCAAGCGGCGCTCAGTGACAGCGACAGGAGGTTGAGGATAACTGACATGCGCCCTTTTCCCGCCAGCGTCACATTAATTTCTTATCTTGCAACGTGTGTTTCTGACATCTAGCCGGAGGATGTGCATAATATAAATCACTTCAAAGCATCAGTCATATTACACAATAGCTTGTTCCACAAATAAAACACATGGAAAATGTGTAACATACACCCTCTTCTAGACACCTATTAAATAAAAGATAAATGTCTGAGTTTATGGATAATGCATTATTGAACGACGAAGTGTTAACCATAGAAGACTGGGTGCTGATACCAACCCGCTTCCACAAAAAAGAATGGGTTAGAATCCTATTTGTGCATTTGAAAACGTTGTTGTCCACAATTTTTTTATTGTATCATGCGGATTACTAATCTACCGTATAGGGTAAAAAAGAAAAGAACGTCTGGTGTTTTTATACTAATTATTGCATAATGAAATGATAAATTAGTAGTGTTAGATCATAATGCATTTATTTCTCGAAAATGGTGTCACCTAGGGTAAAAACACAACGCTACCTATTTATTAGAGTACTTTCAATAGGAAAGAAAATACTTATAAAACCACTTTCTTGGCTGTGTGTATGTGTGCGTATCTGTGTGTGTGTGTGTGTGTGTGTGTGTCCACTCAAAACTTTTGAACGAGTAACAGAATTTCACCAAATTTGGTCCACATTATTGAGAACATCAGAATTTTGTAGTTTTAGACAACGCTGGATGCTTACTTCCGAAATGGCAGACAGTTTATTATTTAAGGTGCTATGTTTTATCTCGACATCCATTAAACCTATTTAAAACAAATTTTCTATTTTGATAGTGCATCATGAAATCATTGAATCTGGAAATTAGTATTGTTGTTAGTCCACCATTTCAGATGATAGCATGTGAAAAATAAACTGCTTTCATGTTACATTTCGGAAATTACTTGACCGATTTCGATTACATTTGGTATGCACGATATATTATTATAGACCACGTAAACATATGCGATTTAAAAGGATAATTCAAATATTTTCAAAATGGTATTCACATCAATATTTTAAATTTTTTTGCTTCATTCACCAAACTGTTTGGCTAATTTGAACTAAACTTGGTAAATTGAAAGTGTCTATTACATGCATAAAATATGCCAGTACGTAATACGTTTTATTGGCCAATGTATGTGTTACCTCTACATGAAAAACTAAGATTTATGGTCTATCTCTCGAAAAAATTAACAGTTTTCTACCAAATTTGTTAATGAAGTAGTACTGTGACATGGAATATCAAATTACATGTTCTAAATGTGTCAGAAACGTTTTTTCGAAATTGTACCCATATAAACATTTTAGCAAGGTATGTAATATCTACGAAAATATGTAACCAATTTTAAGCTGAATTTTGTAGGCTAGCAAGTAATAATGCGTATGTAGTACGTAAAAAAAGGTTTTATATAATTTAAAACTTTCATCTTAGTTATTGAAGTCAGAATATATTTTATTAAACATTGCAATTATTTTACAACACAATTCTGAAAATTAATGTTAAGGATGGTAAATCGAAGAAATAAATGTATTCCTAAACATTTGGGTTTTAATTTCAATAGTTGTTAGAATTTTCAAGAAAATTTATTTTGGTCATATATTTTATGAAAAGTAGTTATAAAGAAAAATTGTTTGGAAACTAGATTTTTGAATTAAGCCTTGGATTTTTAATTTTTTTAAATCCATATTTTAATATGATAAAATGTGGTACCCATACACTAAGAAAAATATTTTCAAGCTGGTTTCACCTTTAACCCCGAGAAGGTAACATGGGCAAAAAGGTATGTTACATATTTGAGTTTTATGATAACAGACAGTCAGTAACTTATGGACCATGAGAATGTTCGGCCTGTAGTGAATTTTCCCGCTCTAGGCTCTCAAGAATTTGACAGGAATAAGATGTTTTCTTGTAATGGGAGGTTTTTATGCCAAGTTTAATCCAAATATTGCCAAACTTTCCGAATATCTCTTGCCCTTAAGAGGAAAAGAGTGTAGTTTGTTTTGGGGACAGACCAGGAAAATGCGTTTAGTCAGTTAAAAGAAAAATTGGCTTCTCCAGCTGTGCTTCATTTGCCTTATATTGAAATGCTATATACCCTACAAGTAGATGCTTTTTTTAAGGCTTTAGGTTCAGTTTTTGTAAAATACTAGATAACAATCTTGTTTCCATAGCTTCTGCTAGTAAATTGCTCACATCAGTATAGCATAACTCTGGAATGGGGTGAATTTTAATTACACAGTGTCAATGATGCCTTGAGTTGGATTTTGTCCACAAATAAGCCCGCTGGACGTCTGGCTCGGTGTTAAGTGTGTTTAACCAGAATAAAATATTATGTGAAACATGTTAGAGGAATTGACAATGGGGTTGTGTATTGTTTGACCAGTATGTTTGATAATGAATTATGTGTGTCTGGTCAGCCACAAGTAATATTATTACATGATGAGGATACAAAATTAGCCACATTTGTGCAGGATTTCCCACAGGCATATTTAAAGGTACAAGAATATCAGGGAACCGACCTAGTATGTCGGGATATAGCATATGATATTATTCCAGGCGAGGCTGTTACACATCAAGTGATTAAGGGGTTAATAGGATATGTGGATCGAAAATCAAATATTTTCAGTATTTTTGTTCCTCAAGTTTTGAGGGTTCCCATATTTCAGTGTTAACGCAACACACAATTCGTTGGCCATATTGTACTAAATAAAACAGTATCACAAATAGAATCAATGTTTTATTGGCATGGGTTAGTGAAGGAGGTTAAATTTTTGTTTAAAAATGTGTGTCAAGAAGCAAAATCTATGCATGCTGAGATAATGAGGAATTAAAATTCTAAAATAGCACTAATCCCATGAGAGCATGTGTATTTATATGTGTTCGGTCCTCTAACTCGGAAAAAAGCTGGTTTTACTTCCATTCTGGTGGCTGTGAGCAATTTTAGTAATTTTGTTTTCTTTTTTCCGATGCGTTCTATGAAGTTTGCAGACATTTTTAAGGTCTAAGGGCAAACATTGGTTCCCAATTTTAGATAGCCAGTATATCTTGTGACTGATAACGCCACCTATTTTTTATCAGTAGAAAACAAAAATTTTGCATTTTTGTGGGTAACAAAGATGGTACAACGTCATAATCGAAACTTAAAGGCAGCATTGAGAGCACTTCAGACCGCTTCTCACAACGAATGGGACACAGTGTTGTATCAACTATCTCTTGCATTTAATAATGTGGCTAGTGATGCTACTAAACGTGTGCCTGCAGAAATATTCTATGGCAGCAGTTTGTTTCATCCCTTTATTCATGCATGGGGTTTGCATGCGTTCTATTGGGAGGCAGCAAGCAAAAAGGATTTGGATGAGGTATGCGAAGAAGCTACAAGGAATCTCCGCAAGTATCATGCAGATTTATAACCTAAGCATAACAAAAATGCTGGTACTGAAAATTTAATGAAGGGGATCGTGTTTTGCTAGAGGCTCATTATTTAAGTTAAAAAGTGGTATAGTTTAGTGCCAAGTTAGCACCAACATTTTTATTTTTGGCCTTTTCTTATTATGATGAAGTTTCTGTCGCCCAGAAAGTGTCATTTGAGGATCAGAGAAATTCTCAGAAATTAAATAATGTTCATGTAATGCAATAAAAGAGGTGCTCTTCTGGTAAAATATTGAGGTAAAAATGTGATCAGCTGGCATGGATCTTCTCCTGTAAAAATTTGGAAAAATATTATAAGAGATAAATATTCGTAATACAGATGTAAATATATATAGTATGTATGTGTATTTTATATATACTTGTTATTTAGGTTTTAATGTAAATTCCAGGAGTTAATTCTCCAAGTTCATGCACATATTTTCATATTTTTGTTCTTCATCTTCATGTAGAATTGAAGATGTAAACTTATCGTTGATATTTATCTTTTGTGACTATCAAAATCCATCCAAATAATCCCTGGAGTCAGGTAGATAGGGTGTTTTCCATGAGTATGCTTCATTTTCCCCTTGTGAGGAGTAAAGTGTGATATTTATACTGATTAATTGACTATTTTTACAAGAAATTGCCAGTCGGATACATTGTTTTTTTTTTTTTTTGATGATGAATGCTGGCTGCTGAGACATCTCCAATGAAATGTGCTGCTCATCTTGGAGGTTCAATTGGAATGAGTCGTCAGAGGGCTTGCGGAGACTGGACGTATCCACAGATTTTCCATCTGCTGATCTACGGGTTCTCTTTTGGGTCCATCGCATCAGGGTTGGAGGATGAGACAGTCGTCTCATTTTACATATCTTTCCGCCCATTATCCAACATTCCGAACCGTCTAGCAACTGTGAAAATTCTATTATCACATGTATTAACATTGCAAATTTCTTCAAAAATCCTATGCGACTACGTGATGGTACACCCTAATTTTGCTAGAGAATCGCCATCGTCTTCGTGGGCTGCATTTGGCGAGGCAGCTATATGTTAGTGTCTAGTGGCAGACAAGGTCGTGTAGGCCTTCGCTCGCTCTGCAGCAGCGTGTCCTCGACATGTATTACTAAGAGTTTGACCGGCGCGCGGCTGCTGGCTGCTGTGTGTTTCCAGTTCACCGCCTGCTGCCTAGCATCGCACTACATGGTACGCTGGAGTTGCCTTTAGAATTCTGACACCAATCAATAAAAACTTTGTATTTGACCTCTGCTAAGGTCGGAATTTAAAACTTGATTGTAACTGGTGCACGTAAAAATTATAACGATTAAGACCCTTCTGTGGGGAGGGTAACCCGAGATTTTAGCTCTACAAAAGCTCAGGCAGCCGCAGGCTGTGGTTAAAGCAGCTCCTGAAATTCATGGCTAGATAATTATTGAGCTTATGAAATCATTAACGTCAAACTTTAAAGGGATTGTTTGCGAGTCTCTTTTAGTCAGTTAGTGCCATGAGTTAAATCATATGTAAAAATGGATGTATTTTGAAAGATTTAGCAGTCAATATGTTGTTTTAATTGTAAAGAAAGACATGTTGAAAATGAGACGTATATTTTAATACATGTAATATACATTTCTAAATATTTTAAAAGAAAAAATAGAAAATATAAACCCGCCATTGAACCTGTTTATTCTATACGAGAAAAACTCGTATCTTCAAAGTAACAATCAATAAATTTAACACTGAAAACTTTATGTTTGGCTCTTGGTCAGGTCCTGTATGTGGTACAGAACGTTGAAATTCCAGGATTTTGTAATTTCTAGGATGTAAATAAATTCACCACAACAAGGGAGCAGCAGAATGTCTGGTAGGATGACCACATGACCCGGGGATATGTTTAACACCATCACATAACCACCAACTGGCGATTACTGGCACCTAAGTCGAATAAACAATCCTTTCCAACCACCTTAACTATCCATCATAATTTAACCATTCCTCAACCCGAGTGTGTGCCAGCAACTCAAAACTCGCCACCCCTTAAAATATGTATTGTAAGATTTTAAAGGGTATATTACATGGTGTTTTAGGTAATGTTATGTTAGTGTACATTACTAGCAACAAGTATTTGCTCTTTTTGTTTAATAATTGATAGAAGTGGATGGTATCGCTAATTATTTTGAAGGGAATAATTAACTGAATTGTAGAAAGGTAATTTAATGCTGTAGTTCTGTAGTCGTAAACAGTGTTTGTCATTGTTATTTAATAATCGGATAGCAGTGGAAGATATCTATTAATATTTAATGGGGTATAATTAATGGTCGTAGGTAATGTTATGGTAGAGTTCTGCAGATTCATCAAGTATTTATCATTTCTAATGTTATAATCTGATAGTAGTGGATGGCATTGTCTAATAATCTGAAGGGTATAAATAACAGTTGTTGGTAGGGAATTTTAAGTTACGGTTTTATGGTGGCAATATGTCAATAATTATTCCCCATTTTTATTTAATAATAGCATAGCAGTGTATTTTAATGTTTAATATTTTGAAGGGTATAAGAAACTAAATGCATAGTGCATGGAAAACTGATCTCGCTCTCCGTTGAGGAGCAACTGAAAAGCCTCACATTGTTATTTTGGCATGTCATGGCCGAACTAAAACATGTCAGCTGGCTGCCAGTCGAGGTTGTACACAGTACATCGATTCTTAAGTCTGGAATGGATGCGATGGGCTTTAGGTTCCACAATTGTGTTCTGTTCTGTTAACCAGGTAACAACGATGTTGGTGTCATCTCCGATGTCTGAAGTGACTATTACAGTTCTGATTGATTTTAAGTTACTGATTCGCACTGTACTTGGGCTTATAGTGATGCAGTTCTGGTGTGTTGATTCGTAGCAAAGGAGATGATGTGAGCAGTTCGTGTTATATCAGCTGTGTTCACAATATTGGGTTGCACAAACTTATGTGATACGGCAGTGTCAATGAGCGCATGACACTAGTGACTATTAATGAATATATATGTGAACTGTAAATTACTGCTACTAATTTAGTTTATGAGAGTTTGTTGTGAAGTCAAGTTGGTAGCACTGCACATTTCTGGGAGACTGGGAACGTCAACCTCTTTTATCCCTTCATTCCATTTCTCAAAGCATTGTTGAACTATTTTCTATTCGGTTATTGCAAAGATGAGGAATATTAGGTCTCGCATTATGCCAGTATCAATTGTTTCCATCACAATTATTGGATGTAGTAGTTAAGGGGTTGTCCCTGTATAACATGGAATTTTTTTTTCAGAATGTTACTTTATGGTTTGGGTCCGATTTTGCTAATAACTGACACTGATGGAGAGGTGTTAAGTTGGTTCTTTTTTGGGTCAAAAATGTGAATTTTTGTTTATTATAAATTTCGGGGTTTCACTTGCAGTGTCTGAATTTTGCTTATACCTCCACCGTGCAGCATTCTATTCGCGATTGTGGCATGGTTAGCATAGGCTAGACTCGAGGATGATCGTGGCAAGCATGCGTTCGTCTCAATCATTGCTTATCATAAATAATAATGTTTCACAGTATTCTGGTTTCACTGTTGCTTGTATGAGTTCCAACATTTCAAAATCTAGCAGATGCAGGTGAAATCGCATGATTAGGTGGATTTTGTATAATGAGGATTGTGAGCTTCTCTGTGGATTGTTGCTCCTGTGGCATGAGTCTGCTCTGCATTTGTAGTGACATTAATGCCCCACCTAAGCGACAATGGAAAGCATGCAAAAACTCCTTCCACTGCATGCCTAGTGCATGATTGCCATCAGTCACATGTTTCTCCTGCCAGCTGCACTCAAACTAAGCTTGGCCACTCCTCACTGCATACTCTATAGCATCGGAGGCATGATGTGCAATCCCCCAGGAATGCTAATGGGTCTCCTGTGCATAGACCTACGATTGAAGAAAGCAACTGAAATTTTGCAGGGACGGTAGCACTGGTTTGTCAAAGCATGGGTGGTGCAGTTGTGGTTTGTTGCTTCCCCCTGCTTAATGGCGACATTATCATATGTTGTTGTACAGGTGCACTGATTGAAATGACTGTATAAGGGTTGACAGTGTAAATTTTCTGCGGTAATGTTGGTGGCATTTGAATGATTGGGGATAGAAGGAGCGGTGAAGGAAAATATGCAGACGGTGGTGGCATTTAAAGGGCAGCTTTTGATATGGGGAGGGTAGGAGCTGATGACAAGTCTGACTGGATTGGCATGGAGTGAGTGTGGTTCATCATGTTTATACTTGTTACATTCGCATTGAGGGTGCATGGCAGCTGCAGCTACAAGCTTGCTTTGGTAGTGTATTGGACACAATTTAATTGACATGCTTGTATGGTCAGTCTATCGCCAGGTTGTATGCATCACCTGTGTACATGCACAGCACTCACTCGGCATATTACCACTTCTTTGCATGACACTCGGTGTCATTGACCTCCTTCGTGGTCAATGACACCGAGTGTGTTGGTAACCAGTTCCAGTCAATCTTATATGTTGAGGTACAGTCACACTTGTGTTCTGAGTAGCAGAGCATTGCCGGCATTTAAATTCTTTCTAATTGACTATTACTAGTTCAATCGCAAATAGTTATCTTTATGGTACGATTGTGTACACTTTGTGAGTTTTACCAGTGGAACACTGCACCCTGGCACAATAGGCTTGCACACTTTATGGTACATTTGATTGCATTTAATGTATTTTGCCAGAACCGTAACCATCACACATTAGGCTTTTACACTATTGTTATTGTGATTTTAAAGGTTGTGTGTTTTGCTGAACGATAGCCGAAACAACGGTATTTAAATCCTATGAGAAATTTATTTCCCTTTTATTTTTGGAGCTCCCATTTACAATGTGGTAGTTCGCAGCACAGGTGAAATGCAGGCTGACTTTCGATCGCATGGAGAGTAGTGGGTGTATATCTTCTGTTTGGCCAAAGTCCACTTGAGAAGGGGGTGCAAGCGCTTCAGTTACAGAGGCATCACGCTGCCTCGATGCACCTGGCCAGCCGTGCTTCATGAGTCACGGTGTGGCAGCCAAAGTACTGTTGACACAAAGTCACTGCATCGTATTCTGCAGCAGACCCTTCCTGTGACTGCTGGAGGGGCGAACCGGGTGGTCGCAGAGAATCGTGTGTTAAAGCACAGTGCAGCTCGTAGTAGTGATCAATATCTCTCCTATTGGAGGAGCAGTGATGGAATTGGGGAGGCGCCAACCTTCTGATTGCTGCTTTCCCAAAGTGGAAGGGGGATAGTGGTGAAGCCAATTACATCAAGCAGTTACCAAAATGGCTACTTGATATCCATAACCAGTACTGTTGGTACAATGGCATGGTTGTAGGATTGTTTGTATGTTTTTCAAACACATGCTTAATATTTTCAAGGGCAATGTCCTGGCATCGTTTCTGATGATCCACGAAGTTTTTGTTGCTGCTACGGTGCTACATTGTGGAAGTTGGGGAGAAATTAAGACATTTTTCACATAGAAATCACTATAATGGTGCGGAAAATTTGGAATTTATGACCAGAATATTGTGGAAACACGAGAGGTTTTTAGTTTGCCATATGGAAGGGCGACATATGATGCATATGTGCATATTGAGTAGCCAGAACACACTTGGATCTGGGAATGAAAAATTGCAGATGTGATTTTCAGGTAATGGAAAAGAGAACTTTTACCAGATTGGCGCCAGTCATTCGTGGTTGTAAATTACGTAAGTGCTGTGAAAAGGGTTCTCAGGGTCGTGTGGCTGTCTGCCCAGATGTACTGCTTCTACATCGTTGTAGTTGAATTACTTACATCCCAGAATTAAAGGCTCTTCTCATTCCACAAAAATACTGTACCTGTTATATTGCTGGCCTATTTCAGGCTGGCCTGCATGTCTGATATGACTGACATGATAAATTTAAATCAAAATAAAGTTTGAAATTAAGGGTGAAATTAAGGTCACGCTAAAGGTTTGCAGGTTGATGGGGTTCTGTACCCCTGCATGCCCAAACGCCTTCCTCAAAATAGTTAACAGTTTATGCTGACTCTCATATTTCTCTTACTTTCGCGAAAATTTTGGAAGATAAACTACATGGTTCAAGTAGACTGTGCTACATAAAGCATGAACATGTGGCCGTAAATGAATGTAAAATTATGTACAAATAAAGTATCCCCGGGCAATGATATCCCAGAGGAAGACAATGCGGCTTCTCCAGGCACCAAACAAAATGGTTTCAATCTGTACAACTTTGGTAATTACATGATGAGTGGTGCAAAATGATGGTGGTGCCTGGATCAACTTTATGCTGTATCTGTCTGCCAGCAGAATCTTTGACTGGCTGGCAAATGTGTGTGGCTGGGTGAGGTCACACCAGCAGTATGCCGATATTACTTGAAATTGCAAATGAAACAGGACAAACAGAAGTAAAATGAATGAGGACCATAAAAAAAATATCAAAATGGATACATCGCCCTTGCATTCATTCAAGTTGAAAATAAAATTGAAATATATTATGTAATTATGGATTTGCACAAAAACACATTATATTTCACTGGAAAATATGATAAATAACTTCTAACCTTTGCAGAGTTTGCGCATATCTCTCATTTGTAAAATTTATTATTTTATTAAAATCATAAATCGTGCCTTGCGAATTTAAAAGCAATATACTTCACAATCATGCCTGAAATGGTACACAAAATTATCATACCCGCTTCACAGATGGGTACACCTGCAAGGAGTAGTAGAAGTCACTATGATCACAGTTTAGCGACTTGCAGCAGGTTGACACTCCACTACACTTTTGCACGTGTGGTCATACTGTAAGCATTCCTAGAAGTTAGGCGATGCTATGATATGTCGATGTGCGTATTTGCTGCGTGGCATGCCAGATGGTGGACGCCAACCGCGGCTTCCCCCAGAGCGTTTTTCGACCCGAGCACACCACTTAGCGGAGCAGGTAGGAACTATATACACAAGGTACCGGTCGCACGCCGCATGACCAGAGGCCACACGCCCAAGTTATGCTACCAAAGTCATAACTATGTTTTAACTGCATTGAAAAGCCTGATCGACTCTGCATAATTACTAACGCAACTAGAAGTTTTACGGGAAATGGATGTTAGAATATCCCTGCATTGGTAACATAATAACGATGGTGCAAAGTGCCGACCACGTGGTCACCGAGAACTAATTAATCCTGTAACATTATGAGAAACCAATTAATGCATTGAATAACTCTTTTAAAAAGAACACAGAAATAATTAGTGATGTCTTTAACAAGCGTCGTTCATAATTACTTAGAGATTCGTTTTTAGACTCTGGCAGTGGAACACTTGAACTCGAACTGAAGCTTGGCAAAATTCTCATGAGAAATCAACGTAAATTTAATATGTATTTAAATAATTTTTTATTAATATAGAAGGTGATTCCCAACAGCCATAATACACCTTGTTATCGAAAACAACAATTTTGAAAACTATGCCCTATATGAAGCATTGATTGGTAGTAATCCTATTCCCCCGAACATACTGGAAGTAGGGGTATGGAGGTGAGCTTTGAAATGGCAAATAGGAATGTGGGTCATATAAGGTATCATTCGATAGATCTTCCTAAATGAAACAATATTTACTAACACATATTTTTTCTGATGGGCGTAGTTTATGCGCAATAAAATTAATCATCTAAGCATATGGTTTGTGATTTGTGTAGTTTACGTGCATGGCAATTGATAGCAAACGTATTTTGCTTACTACAATCAAAAAGAAATCAACGAAACATGTTGTTTTTCTGGCATTCATACATAGTTTACATACAATTAGAAGGACATCGGGTGTATGGTAAATACCGGTATGGTGTGAGAGAACTACAATGAACTGGGAACTGGGAACACTCATTCGCACACAGCACTCTTCATATGTGTTCTAAATGTCGACACCCCTGTATCAGACATCACTCTACTCTCCGTCTTACATTCGTCATTAATTTCAAATGTCTTCCAACATATAATGTCACTTGAATCAATCTGTCTCAAATAATTAACACCAGACACAGTACTGTTGTGAGGATGCCTGTAGAAACAAACTTCCAGAATACCAGATCCATTGTGTGCAGTCATTCCCTAAAGAGCAAATCTGTACATAAAGCTGAGAAGAACGAAGCTTTCTTCTGCAGTTGTAACTTGCTTTACAAAAACTGTATCGTCCTTCACCACATCAGAATCGAAAGAAACAATATTCCGAACAACAGGTCTTGAAATATGTCTTCTCTTATAATAACGTGCTCGCCCCATGGCTCTGTGAATATTAATTGGGATTCACAACAACTTGAAAACGCACTGCTCCAGAACAAGGCTGGCGTACTACTGAGCATTCCGCTGCAGCGCTCAGTAAGACTAGGCGCTAGCCGCAACTAGGGGCACATAAGAACAAGGTTAAATTATCAAAGGATCTACATCCGCTCCAACTGATAACAACTTCCGGGAGAACTTCCGGGAGCAGTACTGCACGTCTCCCTGCTCGTGGGTGGCGGCCCTGGTGGTGGGGCACAGGAAAACCCACTCGTTCCATAGTAAATAAGAGGTAGCGCGGGTCGATCAGGTGAGCCCCATCAGTGGTTTTCACTGGTGTACTGATCAATAGAGGTTGGACTTGTGCTGGCAGTGGTTGACTCCGCATGCTGGAGGAGACTCGGAGAGATTCCCCCTCTTGATGAAGAGCCGGGCGGTGAGCAGGGCACCTGTTCCCGTAGCGTCCTGAGATGACGTTAGATATGTGGGTAGTGCTCCGGCTAGACAACATGCTTGGTAAACTGAGTACTAGAAATCTCAGGCCTTGTGGTAGGACATGCTCGGTGCGATCTGATGAATCAGATCGGGGCTATATCAGATCAGGGGTTTGGATTTGGTCAACTTCGGTGAGCGCTGGTAATGTCTGCGATGAGAGGGCGTGATCCCTCTTCCTCGCCGACTGGGCGGCCGGGGTGCGGAATTGCTGTAATGGCTAAGAACGCCCCGTTAACAAATAAGAGCATGGCTGTGATGGCTGTGTATCATACTTATATATTCACCCCGAGTATGCTTCCATTCAGCAGCAGACTCACTGCCCCTCTGGCTTAACAAACAACATAATATTTAATTCAAGGCCATTGACACCTTTGTCAAAGCAGCTTAGGCCAGTGCAGGGCCTCGTGCTGCACACCCGCTTCAGTCTGTGTACTACCTCATCTGGACTTTCTCAAATACATCTGGTATTTTCTTAAAACCGATGTGTATTTGTACCATATTCCTGCTTCGTGCAGATCTTAAGAGCAATGGCCCCTTATGATAGTCAACTACCTGCACGTTTTTTTATTTCAGTGCATTGAGATGGCATGCTGGGGAGTCACATTACCCCAGTTCGGGAGTGTGTTTATTACTTCGCATATTTAGCCAACGATGTCAATCATCACGCGCATCCTCGTTAAGACATGGGGCGCAGGGTCCATTAGTGTGAGTTTTGGAACACGGTCCACCTCAAAAGTCTCATGCAAACCCGAGCGCATTTCTTTAACTGGTTTTCTGACGCCCTCTGGACATAAATCTCATCGCCAGGATCATGTGACCAACACCGAAGCGTGTCGTTTAGCGCCCAATATAGGGCTTAATCACGCTTTTCCTAACACCAACTTCCTAGTGTCAGTTGGAACCCTTCTGTGTGGTTAAATTACATGGCAACATAGGTGACAATTCGTGGTGCCACCATTTTTGCTGTTGTTGTGAGTGGAACTATAAAATGCCGCCTTTTTGGCCCTGCATTCTTTGGGAACAAAGAGAGCCTTCCCCCTCTGCTGCCTCCACTCACCCCACCGGTAAGCCGGGCCACCTGCTGTAGGGAGGAGAGAGCACATGCCTCACCTCTGCACCTATTATGACAACCACTGCCGAAACAGCTGTCCAAGTATACAGGCCACTCACGCGAGCAGGAGGGCCGTAGCCCCGCGATTTTTTCTGTGCAACACTAGCTGCACACCCGCAATGTCAGCCGCACACCCGCGCACTCATGCAAGTGACTGGTTTCGTGATGGAGTGTTGGCCCACTGAACATTGTGTAATATACCACAAGGCGAAAAACGATGACCTCTTCGCCAAATATGATCTTTAAGCGAACATTTGCCATTGCCTTACTATGGACACTTATGCCACTTCAATGTCAAAACTACTTGGCCCAATCCGTCACGCCATCCCCTTCAGTCTGAGTGTAAAGGGCATCAGGGCACGTCGCGTCACATGTCTCGGGGTGAAGCAACTTTGTACTTAAATAAAGTTCGCTGCAATAGACTTTAATAGTACCAGAACTATTTTATTTAACTTCTTCGTGCACCCTTGAGTATGCCTCCCTTCCAGGGCAGTCTTACAGCCTCTCCGGAATAGCATACAACTTAATATTTTGTTCGCGTCCATTGATGCCTTTGTTATAACAGCTTAAGCCAGTGCGGGTCCTCATACCGCACGCCCACTTCAGTTTATGTACCATCTCATCTGGGCTTTCTCAAATACAACTGGTATTTTCTTGAAACCGATATTAATGTGTTCCTTATACCCGCTTCATGTGGATCTCAAGGACGATTGCCTCTTAAAACCGTCAACTACCTGCCAAGTTTCTCTACATCGCGTATGTCTGTGTGTATTTTGCGAAATTTGAAGGTTTTATGACAGTGCATTGGAACGACATGCTGGGGAGCCACAATACCCCAGTTCGGGAGTGTGTATGCTAAGTTACATATCTAGCAGCCTACGCCAATCATCACGCACAACCTCGTTAGACACGAGGTGCAGAGTCGATTATCCCGTGATTTTCGAACATAGTCCACCACAATAGTCTCGTGCTAACCAAAGCGGATTCCTTTTACTAGTTAGCTGGCGCCCTCTGGACATTAATTTCTTCTCTGGGACCATGTGACCAACCCTGGAACATGTCTTGGTCTTAAGGAATGCGGGCTTGTCCTACATCAAGATATTACAAAATATATTCCAGTCTTTATTACATCACAGTTATATCAGTAGAAGGAAAAAATGTCAGCAGGGGCAAAGTATTCAAATTCACTATTAAATGGGAAAAATTTCTTATTGTATACTTCGATTAGTATTAAAAATTGGACATTTTAGAAGTTATACTTCTTTTTGCGCGTTAAGGGTAAACGTTTAGTGCGCAACTGTTGTTGAGCGCGCACAGTGTAACAAAATTCAACAGTGAACGTGGTAGGAGTATGACCCAACGCGCATGCGCGTATAGTTGCGAGCGCACAGTGGAACGAAATTTTACAGTCAGTGTGGCAGGGGTACGACCCAATGCGCATGCGCGTATCGTCTAACTATATACAAACGCAAAGTACACAACATCATAGCATGTGGTTATTTTTTAAACCTACAGAAAATCAGTTCATGTAATATGTAAATTGAAAACATTTCATTTATATTAGTAATTCATTGTCTTAATAAGACTTTGAAAGCATAGAATACAAAATCAAAAGTTTGATTATGATACATTTTGTTGGAAGTTTAATTTTACCAGCAAGAAAAAATAAATTTTAAATCTGTATATTTGTAATATTTTATAAAATATCAATTTCATAAATTTTTTAATGCATAGTTAAAGAGTAAATACTTTGTTTAAACATTCACATTGTCGTATATCTCGATAGCTCAATCGGTTAGGAAACATGTCTACCAACAGACGGTTCAGCAGTTTTAGGCTCCTCTCCTCCACAGGAGTTTTTAAAGTTACTTTAAAATGCATTGGTCGATAGATGCGATATTCTCATGTATGGTAAATTAAAATTGGAACTAAAATTCTGGGTGGGAAAAAATACATATACAGTAAATACACTCGAACTACAGAGCAGGGAGTGAGAGGAACAAAGATGATGAGCAAAGCAATCGTCGACTAATTCGACACCAGTGATGCTGCATTCCATCAGTGCACATAAGGAAAAAATGGCTTCTGAAAAACTAACATATGTAAAAATACAAGGTGTTAGCCACCATTGGTGCACTCTAGCAGACCACATTGAAACGAATTAGGAAACAAGATGGTGCATGAAGGTGAAATAAAATATGGCCTCCACCCGACCAGAATGACAACAGGAGAAAGTGCATGTAGGGAGTCAGTGACCTGACCGAGAGGGTTTGCTACCACAACAAGCACTAGTGCCCTCGGACCTACTATACCTCACTACATACTGTTGTTTAATTGGTTATTTATAGCTCATATTTTTTTAAGACTGTTAACAAATTTTAATTCAAGAACCATAAATTGTATTGCTTTATGTGCATTCTGGCCACCAGAATTAAAATATGTATTTGATGGAACAAACCTCACCGAATTAAGTAAAGTAAAGAGATCCAGTTATTTATCTAGGTTTGAGTTATTCTTGCACTGTGTGACATTTGCCTTCCCCTTATTGTATTTGTAATCAAACGATTTATGAAAACAAATGGGTATTTCTATTTTCATGCATTTATTGATATATTTAATCGTAATATTCGAAAAATTGTGTTCCAAGCATTTGCCATTGCATAAACGAGTAATTTAATTCTACGAAAGGTGTGACGAAACAAACTTCGTCGAATTAAGTTAGGTACATGAGATTCGGTTCTTTATAATATGTTCCAGTTATTCGCGCACTGTGCGACATTTTCATGCCCCTTATTTTTAATTGGCATTCAAATGATGTATGAAAACTACTGGGTATTTGTATTTACATGCATTCCTTGATATATTTCATCGTAACCTTCAAAAATTTTGTTTCAGGCATTTGTCATTGCATATACAAGTGATTTCATTCCACGAATGGTGTATTCGTATGAATATTCGCCAACTGGAGACCTGCGCGGATACATAGATTTTTCACTCTCAGGTAACTATATTGTTTTTAAAAAAAATTTAATCCACAAATATTTTAGACAACCTTTTTGAAGCTACATACAAAATTCAACACTGTGAAGTCACCTGCTCACAAATGCATGTTTCAGATTTTAATACTTCAGACTATGGAGCTGGTATGAATGGAACAACTAGTCATCATGCTACATGCCAGTTCAGGGGGTATCGTCTGAACTACACAGATCCTACCAAGTACGAACTATCGCCTGTCTATTGGCATGTGTTCGCTGCAAGACTAGCTTTTGTTGTTGTGTTTGAGGTAAGATATATGCGAAATTATTGTTTACAATATTGTATAATTCCTTTTATTTTGCATTTCAGTCATTTGTTATATTTTCGCTATTATTTTGTGATACTACCCAAAAAGCAAAAGTCCGTTGGCCCACTTGTGCAAATCTGCTTCTGCACGAGCAGCCCTTATAGATTTTCATATTCAGTAAAAATACAGTCAACGTTTGTAATGCACCTGTAGATACTTGGGCCCACATGTTGCCTCTTGACTGTTGTGCGCAGTTGGCCACATCTGGGCCACTGTTCAGATAATTTCTATGTAGCAAAATACAATTTGCCCACAAACGGACTACTTGTGAATAACCAACTTTACCCCAAACATGTCAGCACCATCAGTGGGCCATGTGTAAAGCAGTGGCCCACTGGCTTTATGCTTCTTGCCTGCCTTAAGTTAACCACATGTCGTCAGTCAACTGTTGGCATGCCACTTGTGACCCAGCTATTAGCCACTTGTGATGCTCTTAGAAGTAGCTTGCCATGCATTTTCAAAGCCAAAAATATGTATGTTTCACCCAAAAAATACGTATTTACTCACTGTATTCTTATATGTATTCTTCAGCATTATTTCACAAATATTACATTTCTGTGGAAGAATTACGAATGGAACTAAAATCATTTCGTTCACATTCTAGAATGCTTGCAACTTCTCTACTTTGTATTTACATAAATCTTGTTAATTATATTTAAATACTGTATTAACACACAAGCTGCATTATTGACTTTGCTATTGACACAATTTATGTTAGTATCAGTAGTGAATAATGCGATTTCTGTGTTTTTTTTAATACTAGTATTTTAGATTCGTGTAAAATCGTTTAAGAAAATTGGAATATATTTTCTTCACATACAAGTTGCATTATTAGCTTTTCTATAGACACAATTTATGTACCAGAAGTCAAAACTAGGATTTCTGTGCTTTGTTTAAAATATTATTATTTATTAGTTTCAGGATACTTTTCGGTGAAATTTAAAAAGCAAAATAAATTATTTTATATGTTAAGCTTTGCGGATTTCCAGTCTAAAAACAATTTTTCCTATTACTGGCAATGTCACATTATACTTTTACTTCATATATGCATGAAATAAAAAATCAAGTGAATTCACATATGCTATTTGCTGGCATATAGACGGCACGCCATAAATGACTGATGAAATTATCTGTAATTTGTCTCCAGCAGTAACAGATAGCATGCAATAAATGGCACACAAGCTTGCTGATCATGTTTCTTCAGTAAAAATCAACAATTGGCATACTACAAAAGGCCCGTAAGTATGCTTCTCTTATTTCCCCAGCAGTAAGCAAGAGTTGCCATGCTATACATGGCTCATTAGCATGTTACCAATAAATCTGCGACAGTAAGTAACAGTTGACATGCTATTAGTGGCCCTCATGTTTTCTTCTAGTGTATCTTAAGAAGTAAACAACATTGGCATGCCGTAATTGGCCCATTAACATGCTATTAACACATATGTGGCAGTAATGGTAAACCAGGAGTGATCAATAAGTTTGCTGCTATTATGTCTTCAACAGTAAAAAACAGTTGGCATGCCGTAAACGGCACGTAAGCTTTCTGCAAATGTTTTTCTCAACAGTAAATAACATTTGATCTGCATAAATAGCCCTCAAACATGCTGCTAATATTTTCTCAGCATGAAGTAAATGTAAATGTTGGCCCGCACTGCCGACAGTTGGCCAAGTGTTATCTGCTTGTTGTTTGCTACTTGGGTAGTTAATATTTTTTAAATCAATGATATCGAACTGGAAATAGAGTTCTTTTGTTTCCCATTATCAGCAGATCAGGGAAATTTGCTAACAAATTCTTAAAGTAATACAATTCACTGTATATCACTGTTTGTTACAGAAAAACATGCGAAACTGTAATTTTATTGAGTGGCTCAATTTCACTGATTTTGTTTAGTGTTTTAATACATTCCAATTTTGTGTTCTTAAATAGAGTTCATTTTTCATGCAGTTTTAAGATGAGTTTTTATACATTTAGAAAAGGAGAGTGCAAAATGTTAACAATGTACATTTTCTCACTAAGAAAAATTGAAGCAATAGTGTACTAACATTGCACATAAACAATGTGTAATAGAAACTTCCTCGTATACTGCAGGATACAGGCGACTGTTTCTATCAGGGCTTTATCGAAAAGGTTCTTATAAAGTTATGATCTGTACTGCCATAGTGATATTTCATAAGTAGAATGATTTAGTATGTTTTGTCACAAGGGGAAAGGTGGCCGGTCCTGGAGCCGGCCCCCTCTTCTGTCATTCTGGTCGGCTGGCGTCCACATTCCCTCAAAATTTCTAATCTTCCCCTCAAAATCGACCATTTTCCCCTCTAAATTTCTCTTTTAAATTTGAAATTTCACTTTATTCCCTTAACATTTATCTTTTTCCCTCAAAAAGCACTGTCCCCCCAATTTGCAAAAAACCATTTCCCCAAATGCTCTTTTCGATCCATCAGATTTACCTGAGGGAATATTTTCGAGGGCAGAATAGTGGCAGCCATATTGGTTTTATAGGCACAGGATATGCCTAATCGATAGACAGGGTCCAGGGTCTAAAGTAAGAGATGACATCGAACATCTTGGTTCTGTCAGCCTTCTTGGCAGAAAATATTGGCTACAGTCGACCTTGACCTTGGCCCCATAACCTCGAAATACCCAAATACACGAAATTTTAAAAAAATTTCCAAAATATATTAATTTCAAAAATTATAAAAAAGCTAATAAGTTATTATAATAATTACAAAATATATAAAAAAAATTCCATTTCCGGAGGTTCCCCTTGCACCCTTTCCATCAGACGACTGATCCTCCTACAATCATTCACATTGGTTAATTAGTCGGCAGGCCTACACCGATCACTCACATTCGTTCGATCCCCTTACCACATCTCCCCTCTCCAACATTCATTCTATCACATGTAGACACCTTTGATTTTTTTCGTTTCTCATTTGTTTTAATTTTCAACACCTAGGTGGTGCAAGTGTATTAACTATAATTTTACCTGCCAGGCAAGCTGACTATTTAGTTACCAGGTAGGAGCCTTATTTTTTAATATATTTTTACATATAAATGAGGCTGTGAGTGCCCTTCATATTGGATACTATTTTCAATGTCTTAGTAGTGCTAATTTATCGATTTTGTAGCCTGCTATTGACCTGTACCGAATGGCGACAAGGACCATTCCTGCAAAGTACATAAATTTTCATATTTATTTCTTTTTAGTTTCAACATATACAATTTTTAGTTTAAATAATTTTCTTACATTGGATGTTTTTAATTAATAAAACAAAAAATTTTTCAAAAACTAATTTTATTTGGTAATATACAAAATGAGAAAATGCAAAATTAAAAAAATGCGCCTACAGAGGTTTATTAGTTCCAATCTTCTGTGTTCACCACTCGAAGTTTGAATCGTCGATTTAGGAATTGTAGTAGACTGGGACACCCCACCACTTGACATGCAACTGTCCATTAGGCCTTTTCAGCACCTTCTCGACCAAATACACAAAAGGAAAATTTGTATGCAGGAGTTCCTCTGTGTAGAAACCACCATGCATGGGAACATTATTCAGATCCTAGAAAAAGTAGGTCACAAATTTTATTTATTTACTAACTATATACATTCTAGCTTTCTTATTACTTTAAACATTCAATCTTTACATTTATCAGATGTTTGCAGATCATTGATAGTAGACAACAGTCTCATCTGATAAAACCACGATACTTCAGTTCATCTATGATTGAAGGTATCTCAACAATTTGTAAGAGATGCCCGCGTTTTTGCAGGTCAAACAAATATATATGTCTATCAACAAGTTCATTCGGGTCTTCGGGAAGTATGTAGAGAGCGTTATTGACGCCTTATACCTTCTTCACACCACTTGTCGAAGGAAACTCGTTGGTGAAATGTGTGGGAACATCGAGAGAATCATCATCCTTCTCATCAGTTACTTCATCAGTATTGGCTTCATCATTATCATCAATGCTGTCTTCATGGTCGTCTTCACCTCCTGTTTCAACCTCAATATCAAATTTACTTTTTATTGTAGTGGTTGTAGTCATAATCAGTATTTAGAGCCAAAAAGTTTTTATTCTGAAATTCGTTGACTTCATGTGAACGTCTTGAAAGTGTACATTCCACACATACTGACTCTACCAAACCTCGTAGGTCTCTCATTCGTTCATTAGCATTAACTGTCCCATCATAATCGTCTATGGAATAAGTACCCGTCGATGCAGCAGGGGTTTTTGACATCACTTGCTGGCTCTCAAAAGACGAAAACTTGCAGTTCTTGATATGGTTCTTCAATATATTACCTTGCATTTACTGCATGTGCCCATTGGCGTAATGCTTCATCGCGCGAAAATGACTCTTTTTACAGGTAGTTCTCTCATGTCGCCGAGCATGGCAACTCTTGCTGAAGGCCTTTCCTCAGTAGCAACACTTTTTTACATGTAATTTTTCAGCAGTGGGAGAAAGTACATGGATAGAGGTAAGCTCTACAGTAGAATTTGTACAATCATTGGTTTCATCATCTTTATGAAAAAAACCTAAGTATTTTTCACAGTAGCAACACGTGTATCTACTTGGCCTAGCTAGTGCAAATTATTTTGTTGAAAACTTAATACACCCTCTCTATAAAATCAAAAGCATTTAAACTAGTACTACTGAAAATATATGAAATCATCATACTGGTATGGGGGATAGGTAATGAAATATTATCTTTGAAATTGTACCAGTTCCCTTACAGGCAAGTAAAACTTATCATTATTCAGTGACCGGGAAAACTCTCAAATTACAAAGAAATGCTCTTCATACAAATATTAAAATTTAAGGCTTAACCAATTTCTGACAGTTTGAAAGCATTACAAATATCATAAACGTTAAAGAACGTAACTAGTGGAGATTCTATCAATTTTATAAATAAACATTTATGTATAAAATCAAAACATTCTTCGAGTATGATATTTAAGACCTATAAATGTCTTCCACATTATTCACAACTCTGCCTTGTTCTTTTGAAAGAAGCATGCTGATATATTAGTTACCTTATGAGGGGACTAATTTATCTTCTAAGGCACTCTTAAGTTTAATTCTTAATTGGCTCATTAGTTAAAAACTACAGATATTGTTAAATGCTTCTTTCCTAAATAGAATATGTTCCATGAAAATTTTACCAATATTGCTAAAGAACAAGATAAATGTTCAACAAATACTTCTGTCATTCCCCTTTCATCCCGGGAAAACTTCCTCGCAAGCAAATGATATTCTGATTCTGACACACATTTGAAACAGCATGATGAATATTCAAAATTAATTAACAATCGATCTACTACCCTCCCCAAAGAAAGCCACCTTGTTGGAATGCGACGCATTGTTTCTGCTAACTCACTGTCAACAAAGTCACAAAATAATTTAATTTTTGTATTCTCTTTGCTGAAGACGAAAAATTACCAAACATCTTCAGTACAACTGTCTTAACATGAATATTTAACTAGTAATTAGCACCCTTACAGAAATTATGTAAAATACGAAAACTGCAATTTAATTAAGAATAAAAATATTGTCAGTTTGAAAGTTTTTAAAAGACTTTATTTTATGCCACAAAGTACGCGCTCTTTATCTGCCGATTATGACGACATCTAACAACAGCCCAGATCGCTCTAAGCACTCTTAAATAGTTCCTTAATTCCTGGTGATGACTTGTCACTTTACTTAACGATATCCAGAATGTACAAAAAAATATTTACAGAAAATTTTGGAATGCATTTTGTTGGCGAATATGGATTGGGTTCACGCAATAATATTATTAAAAATTACAAGAAGTTATCGATACTACTAATGAACCTACTTTCCTCTACATAGATCGAAATAATTTTGATGAAGTTCTTAAATGGTTATTTGGTAGGGGGGTCTTGACATCTCGTTTATAGTGTTATCATTAAAGATGGAAGCAAATATATGGAATACTATCGAAACAATAAAAAATACACATGTGTTTAACTCGTGAGTTGAATTCACAATACCTCGTACCGTAGGATGTGCAACCAACTGCATTACGAAGGTAGGATTAGGATAAAAAACTCAGATTTTTATCAGTTTAAAGTTTGGGTATACTGGGTTTACCAACGTCAAATATTTACATAAATATCATTTTGAAGACAAGTGTATGAGTAACTTAAATCATGTAAGTTTACGTGGCCCATTATAGAACTGAGAGTGTGCACAATTTGGTGGAAATACGTTTACTGGTTCCCAGGATACGGCATAAAAACTTCATTTTCTCTTTTGGCACTGTTGCACATAAAGGCCTAAAACTTGACTCTTTATAGGTATACAGGATGATTCACGAGGTGATACCGCCACTCACAGGGCCTATTCCTTACATCATTTGGAGCAAGAAATGTGACAAACATGTGGTTACTATTCCCAATTTTAAGAGGTAATTCGAAACATTTGAAAAATGACGCATAAAATAATAACCCTTTCAGAAGAAAATAGAGTTATGTATTATCAGACCATTTTGTTTACAGTTGATCATCCCAATTGCGTCTAACAAGCTAACAAAATATGTTCAAAAATGTTTCCGTCTACTTCCATTCTCCTGGCAGCTTGTATATGAACCGCGCGTGTTGCTCTATGTAGCTGCACACGGCTGTATTTGATTTCTGAAGCAGCATGCTTGATATGCGCAATTAGTTCCTCAAGTGTTTGTGTAGTCCTTTGTTACACAATATACTTCCTCCATCCCCACAAGCAATAATCTAGTGGTGATAGATCTGGCGATCGAGGATGCCAGGGGTGAAAACCGCCTCGTCCTTTCCATCTCTCAGGGAAATTAACATTTAAGTTTTTAACCACAGCACGGTGGAAGTAAGGAGGTGAACCATCATGCTGGAAGATCATACGCCGTCTCACTGCTAACGGAATATCCTCAAGTAACAGCAGCAGTTCTTCTTGCAAAAACTGCAGATAACCACACAAGGCAAGCGTCCTGGGAAAATTAATGGCCCATCATCTGATCGTTTAGGACACCACACCACACATTGATGCCGAAATGGTGTTGAGAACTCCTTTCCACTGTAGGGTAGGTATGCTGATTGTTGAATTACTCTGTAAATATTGGGAATATGACCTTCATTTATATGGTATATTTTGCTCCAAATCATGGAAGAAATAAACCCTGTGAGTGACAGTAACTTCTCGTGAATCATTCTATACAAAACTTTTGCAATAGTTACTTTCAACATACAAAGTTTGGTTGAAATTTCATCAAATTATTAAATACATACGACAAACTTATCTATGCAATATATTTTGCCGCCATTTTGAAAATAAAATATCTGACTAATTTAAAATATGTAAGTTTATATGGCTTATTGTAGTACTTATTTGGAAAATTTGGAATGGCGAGTGGTACATTTTATCGCGAGGCACTATCTTCCAAAAAGACAACCAAAAGCGAGTGTATGTAAAAATATTTGATGTTTCAAATACATACTCTCAACATACAAAGTTTAATTTAAAATCGCTAAATTGTTTAATAGATATGACTATGTTACATAAATTATTTATACGGCAGTCATATTTTAAATAATGCCAGACACTATTAAAACGTGTAAGTTTACATGTGTTATGGTAACACTTATTGTGTGCAAAATTTGGCTGGAGTCGGTTGATTTGGTACCCTGACATATGGCATAAAAGTTAAAGTTTATCAAATGGTTCTCTTCATTAATAGAGAACAAAATAGTTATATATTGGCACCTTCTACCTTCTACATAATAATTCAAATATTTATATGGACGCATTTTTGAAAATAATTGTCAACATTAGTATATATATATATATATATATATATATATATATATATGCCGGTTCTAGGGCATGGCTTCTGGCATGTAGGATCCGGATCCGTCCAACAATTTGGAAGACGCGGGCGGCGGCCATGTTGGTCGGCGTCCTAAGGCGGCCATGTTATCGACAAAATTGCCTGTTTCACTCTTAAAACCACTTCCGAAATTAATTATTTTGCAAAAAATCACTTTTTTTACCCAAAAATTAAAAAAAAAATGGAAAAATGAGGAAAACATTTGAGGCTCCTGGAAGTAAGAGCCAAAAAATCCTCAGTCGAACAAGATGATTAGAGGCTCTTAGTGGAATGAGCCCCTTTATCCTCAGAGCAGGAGAGCAGGATTCATGACTCCGAGCCAGGTCAAGTGAACTGGGGAGGATCAGCGGACATAGGACCTCTCCCTCGACCAACATCCTGCACTTTTCATGTCCACACTCCACTACCTCTACCCCTCCCCCTCTACAGCGCTCCACCCCCTCCTAACCAGGGAAATTATTGTTAAAAAATTGGGGGAAATCTAAAAAAATAAAAAAAAATCAAGAAAATATAATATTAACTTTATACTCATCCTACCACCATCACGNTGGGGGAAATCTAAAAAAATAAAAAAAAATCAAGAAAATATAATATTAACTTTATACTCATCCTACCACCATCACGCCACTCACTCATTTTACATACAACCATAAGAGATGAAAAAAATAGTAAAAAATTGAAGCTTAAAAAAAAATCAAGGAACTTACAACATTAACCTCACGCTCATCCCACAACCCTCCTCCCAAAAACAGTTATAAAACAATACAGAAAAACAAAAAAAATCCAAAAAATCGAGGAACATGTAATGTTAAACTCACACACATCTCATTACCCTCACACAACCCCTCTCCAACCTCATCCACTACCAATCATAAACATCAAGAAAAACTGCAAAAAAAATGAAAGAAACTAAGAAAAGCATAGGTCGGCCTACATATTACATTACCGACNTGGGGGAAATCTAAAAAAATAAAAAAAAATCAAGAAAATATAATATTAACTTTATACTCATCCTACCACCATCACGTCACTCACTCATTTTACATACAACCATAAGAGATGAAAAAAATAGTAAAAAATTGAAGCTTTAAAAAAAATCAAGGAACTTACAACATTAACCTCACGCTCATCCCACAACCCTCCTCCCAAAAACAGTTATAAAACAATACAGAAAAACAAAAAAAATCCAAAAAATCGAGGAACATGTAATGTTAAACTCACACACATCTCATTACCCTCACACATCCCCTCTCCAACCTCATCCACTACCAATCATATACATCAAGAAAAACTGCAAAAAAAATGAAAGAAACTAAGAAAAGCATAGGTCGGCCTACATATTACATTACCGACNTACATCAAGAAAAACTGCAAAAAAAATGAAAGAAACTAAGAAAAGCATAGGTCGGCCTACATATTACATTACCGACTCCGACACCCATGTTGGATGCCGATGGCCTTGACATTAACACCAATGTACTTGACAAAATAAAAAATGACAATTTTATAAAATTCGATGAACATAATAAATTACTGACTCCAACCAACATGTTTGATGTTGGCAAGCATAAACTTAACACAAATGATGTTGAACTTGCAAAATCAAGAAATAAATGCGAAAAATTACCAAATATAAAAAAACACTGAGTAATTAATTACATACCTAATAAGAAAAACGGATGTGTGTCACTCTAAATGTTCGATTCTCGTAAAACTGGCAGAGCGCAGCCACTCCCAGGTACGGCGATAAGAAGACGTCTGAACCACCAACTCAATATTTCATTGGCTGTATAGCCGATCAATGTTACGACCCACAAAGCGAATTATTGACTTTATGTAGCACATATACACCCTCGCCACTACCAACAACACCATCACACCTCACGTCGCTCCATTTCCCTCGCCATTTACTTACCATAGCTCAGACATCATCAACATTTATGCATAACACCATCCATTCAACCGACTCCCCCCCCCTCCAGCCGCATACTATTAATAACTCCAAACCACCCACAATAAATCGCAATAGCTCGTCCCCTCGTCATCAACAAACCACACGATCCTCCACCCTTCTCCCTTTCTCTGAACTAAACCCTAACCGTAACCGGTTGCTGAAGAGATGTAACTCTTCCCAAAACTGGCTCTGGCCAACATAAATTGCTGCAAAAATGGCTAGAACAGTGGTCAAGACCAATCCACCATTCCATCCAGCTATACCAACAGTCGATAGTAACCAATCTCGAAAATGTCGACTAATGCGAATGACCAGACCAACTAACCAGTTGCGAAACATTCCTCAAAAGTATTCCCCAGTTCATTCGTTTGCCTTATAAAACTCAGCCGATATTTAGTCGACCCGAGTAAAGCATAGTATTTCATATCCTTCCATGACCCCTCCTCCTGCACACACTCGCATAAATTTTTATCAAAAACAGTTTCTCGCAATCGGTTGTACACACCACTTAATTAATAAGTATTTCAGAGAAGCAGAATGGTCTGAATAATAAAATGAACACACAATATTATGTATACATAAATTTCATTTATTTACTTATATACATTCTATCAATATGATTATTTCAAAAATTCGACCTTTACATTTATTAGCTGTTTGCAGATCATGCATAGTAGCCAACAGTCTCATCTGATATAACCTAGATCCTTCAGTTCAATAATAATAGATAATATCTCATTAATGTGAGTGAAATTTCCATCTAGTTGCAAAGCGATGAAATGTCTGAGTCTATAAACAAGTTCATTCAGGTCTTCGGTAAACATGTAGTCAGTATTCTCAGTATCTTCTGCCTTCTCCATTTCGCTCGTTGCAGCAATTTAACGAGCGTTTTTGACGCCTTCTGCCTTCTTCACACCACTTGTGGAAGGAAACTCGTTGTTGAAACGTGTGGGAACGTCGAGAGAATCATCATCCTTCTGATCAGATACTTAATCAACAGTCTTCATAGTCATTATCATCAATGCCGTCTTCATGATCGTCTTCACCTCTTGTTTTATTCTCAATTTCAAGTTTACTTTTTTTGTAGGAGTCGCATTGACATAATTAGTATTTAGAGCCGACCACCATTCATTTTGGAGTTCGTCGAATTCATGCGGAAGTCTTGCAAGTGTACATTCCACACAAACCTGCTCTACTGCACTCATGCTGTCTTCAGCATTAACTGTCTCGTCATTATCGTCTGACGAATCAGCACCCACCGATGCAGCATGGGGCATTGGCGACATCACTTGCTGGCTTCCAGTAGACGAACCTTTGCAGATATCTATGTGTTACTTCAATGTAATGCCTTGCATTAACTGCATGGTACCAATGTCGTAATACTTCATCGCGCGAAAAGCATTCGTCCTACAGCTGGTTCTCTCATGTCGCCGAGCATGGCAGCTTTTGCTGAAGATCTTTCCACATTAGCAACGCTGTTTTCCATGTATTTCTACAGCATTGGGATAAGGTACTCCATAGAGCTAAGCCATATAGTAGACATCGTACAATCATTGGCTTGCATGCTATTCATGAAAAGGCGGAGATAATTTCTACAGCATCAATGTGTGTATCTACATTGCCTAGCTACTGCTCTATATATAAATTTACTAACATTTTCATGATTGAGATTTAAGCATTTCTATGCATCCATTCAACCAGACATTTTATATATTCCCTTGGTCATATTACAATGCAGTAACATATTCTAAAGTTTCTTACAGACAAGTTATTTCCTCAGTTTGAACTCATGCCTCACAAATGACCCCTTCTGATCCACAAATGACCACTAAATGACCCCTAAATGAACCCTCCTGATCTGCAAACGGACCCTTCTGATCCGTAAATGAACCCTCCTGCTCCGCAAATAACCCTTATGCTCCGAAAATTACCCCTAAATGATCCTGAAATAACCCTCAATGACCCTAATTTACCATCCTGCTCCGAAAATAACCCTTCTTCTCCGCAAATAACCCCTCATTCTCTGTAAATGAACCTTCGTGCCCCACAAATAACCTATAAATGTCTCCGAAAAGACCCCCAAATGACACCTCCTACTCCGAAATGACCCCTCGTACTCCGAAAATAACCCCCTTTGCTCCACTAATGACCTCTCTTGCTCTGCAAATGACTCTCCATGTTCCGCAAATGATCCATAAGTGACCCCTAAACACCCCCAAATTAATCCTCCTGATTCTAAAATGACCCCTCATTCTCAACAAATGACTCTGCCTGCTCTGCAAATGATCCCTAAATGACCTCTGCTGCTCTGCGAACAGCACCTTCTGCTGCGCAAATTATCCCTCCTGGTCTTCAAATGACACCTCATTCTCCACATATGACCACTAAAATATCCCAAAACAACCCCCAAATGACCCTAAATTACCATCCTGCTCCGAAAATAACCCCTGCTGCTCCGCAAATGACTCCTCCTGCTCCGCAAATGACTCCTCCTGCTCTGAAAATGACCAATAAATGGCTCCTTCAGCTCCGCAAATGACACCTTCAGCTCTGCAAATGACTCCTTCTGCTCTGCAAATGCCCCCTTTTGCCCTGTATATGACCCCTCATGCTCCGCAACTGACCCCCTCCCCCCTGCACTGAAACTGACCCCTCCCGCAATCCAGGTTTTGCATTCATTTAGTGGGTGGATGGTTTTTTTATGTTGTAATTATCTATAGTCAGGTAGAAGGAAATCAGTAACTGCCTATTTGCCAAGTGGATTGAGCCCACTTGTTCTCAGCTCTAGAAGATTTACTGAAACCAGGGTCCAACCCGAACTCTTGGAATCAATTTCTTCTTCATTCTGGCATAACTTGTGTATACTATGCTTTCTGTTTCATCTATATAATACACACAACTACATTTAAGAGCAAAAAAACTGGTATAGGCGTACGTATGCAAATAACAGAGGTATGGAACAAATCAGAGTAACGCGATGCAGTCGGCAGCTAGATCGGTTACTGCTGCTACAATGGCAGGTTATCAAGATTTAAGTGAGTTTGAACATGGTTTTATAGTCGGCACACGAGAGATGGGACACAGCATCTCCGAGGTAGCGATAACATTTGAATGTTCGCGTACGACCATTTAACGAGTGTACCGTGAATATCGGAAATCCGGTAAAACATCACATCTTCGACATCGCTGTGGCCGGAAAGAGATTGTGAAAGAACGGGACAAACGACGTCTGACGAGAATCATTAAACGTGACAGACGTGCAACCCTTTCTCAAATTGGCGGAGATTGGATTTGTGGACTGTCCTGCAGGATTCATGGTGTGAACTGCCTCCTGCATACCTTCAGATATTAGTCGAGTCCATGCCACGTCGTCTTGCGGCACTTCTGCGGGCTCTTTGATGAGGGGGGAGGGGGGAGCTACACGATATTAGGCAGGTGTACCAGTGTTTTTGGCTCTTCAGTGTACATTCGAGGCATCCAAGTCTCTAGTACAATATTCGTTATCTTGGGGCTCTGGTTTCGTAGCTACAGTCCTGCCACATGTAATATTATACACCGCCGTATTTTTCCATAGCTGAGGCCTCATGTGTTTTGTGGTATAAAAATTAATTTATATATATATATATGTCAGACTTGCACTCACATTGCCTGTCTTCCCTTCACTGCGGTACTCTCCTTTTTCCAATATCGCATTCCGTGCCCCTTGCCCCATTAAGGTAAGTGTTACGCTGCTATAAGGAAGTGGTACCGCCAGGATGAGTCATGGCGCGTGTTGCTTGCTTACAGCGCCATCTAACTTAATCATATCTGCACATAATTTCTTGGCGTTTCTGTGTTATTTTCCATTGCATATTCTATCACACAATTCCTCTTTGCACGTACTTTCAGATGGCGTTAAATAAATGTATGTTTCCATGGGAAACATCATATGTGATTTAATTATTTCTGTCCATACACGTGTTACGAAAAGTCAATTTGTGGCAAATTATTTTCCCCCATACGTAATTTCATAGAGGGAAAACCGCATTTCGTGATCTGCAACCGTTTCAGAAATTTTGAGATTGTCCACGTTAGGCGAAGTATCCTGTATGCCGAACGAGCTTCAAATTACAGTCAAAGTTGGTGTAACTAAGACTAATTAATACATTATGATATCAAATTGTGATTTCATTAGCTATTACCTTGTGCTTCGCACTACTGTTTTCGTTTACGAAAAATGTGGTTATTTTTCCCATTTAGTTAAATATACACAGAGTCACTTTATTTTCATTGGCGAAGTGGCACTAACTTTTTTTAAGCTAACAATAAAAATGTGCCACTCAGAAAGAAAAAAGTGTCACTCACGGTGTACTACAACTCAATACTAATTACGGTAACGTTAGACTACTGCCTGTGTGCTGTTGCCACTGGATGCCGCTGTCTACCGAGATGAGAGTAACGTGTAAGCATGGTTTATGCTGCTGCTAACTGCTGCTATCTATCGACTCTCGCTTCAAGCAGTGCGTAGTGTGGCCATATAACGACGCATGTGCGAAAATACTGCTTTATTGGCGTGTACTTCAAATTTGAACATTCCTCACAACATGATACATAAAGGACGGGATTTTTAACGCACCGTACGATAATATGTGACGCAGATTTCTTAACTCGAATACGGCAATCCCATAAAATAAGGGACGCCTGGCAAATTTAGGCAGAAATGATATGTCTTGACGTTCTGCATGCAGGGATATGGGATACTCGTTATTGACCTCCAGGATATGTCATTTCTTCCGATCGTCTACAACATTCGTGCTGTCTGTAATTGTGTTGGCCCACTTAAATTTGTGCGACGGGAGCAGTAATGGCATGGACTATCCGTAAAATCTATTGATTTCGAGGTACTGTAGAAACGATTTTTAACTTACTTTCCGAAGGGAAGAAATGCTTATGAGATCACTTGCCTGTCTGTATGATTGTGTGTGTATTTATGTGTGCCTCTGTTTGTGTGTCTGTGCATGTGTGTCCTCCCTTTCAATTTTTTAACGCATGAATCGAACTTCACCAAACTCAGTACACATATAGTTCTAAGTAAGGACACCTGAAATTTATAGTTTTAAAACACGCAGGGCACTGACTTTCAAAATGATGGCCATTTTAAAACTTAGGGTTATTATCATATATCGAAAACCATACAACCGATTCAAACCAAATTTTGTACGGTGACAGTGCAAGTTGTAAGCATTGAATTCAAAGGTGAATATTGTTGTTCGTTTGCTATTTTGGAAGATATTGCCAAATTAATAATAAAGCTTTTACACTATATCACTAAATCTACTAAAACCAATTTTCGCCAAATTTGGCACATATGTAATATTATCATAGGCCAGATAAATTTAAGTAATTTAACATAATTAGACCCTTGTTTTTAAAATGGCGGCCATAGAAAAATTTTAGTTTCTTTGGTATAACTACTATACCGTTTGACCAATTTCAACGAAATTTTATATGCTGAAAGTATTAATTATATCCATGAAAACTGTACAAAGCCTCACTTCTCTCCCATTTTATAAGATAGCCCCACATTAATAGTTAAAATTTTATTTCATATCTCGGAAAAAATCAACCGATATCTTTCAAATTTGGCATACTGTGGTATGCTATATTAATTTATTTGTTTTAAGTTTGCAAGTCTTTTATTTTCTGAATGGTGCATATATAAACATTTTGGCTCAATGTGCTATATCTACGAAACTACGTTAAAGTTTTACATTTAACTTTGTTTATTGTATCTATGACAACTATCGAATGTGATAGTACATTTATGAAGATCGTCACATAAAGAATGGCGTTTTTATTCCATATCTCGAGGACCAATCAACCGATACAAACGAAAATTTCACGAATTATTAATACACGAGTGTATGTAAATGAACATGTTTTATGTGTGGCTGGCATGTTTTTAAAAGTTTTCTCTAAGTAATTTAATTAATTTGCTATATCTATGGTGCTTTTCAACAAAATGCAATATAGTTTGGACGCTAACAGTGTTGATAAGAATAATCATTTATGCATACACAGATGCTTTTTTTTTGCAGGATTGGTTGCAAAATAGATTCAAGTGAGTAAATTGAACATTAGGCAATATTTCCGTGACAATTCAACTAATTTCCACCAAATTTTGCACAACTACAAAAAGCCATGTAAAGATAAATGATTTAAATATGACCACACATTAAATTTTAAAATTGCAGCCACATAAGTATTTTGATATATTTGGAATAATTATTTAAAATTGAATTAAATTCTGTTAAACTTTTTATGCTTATAGTATCTAATAGAAACATCCTATACATAATCTATTTTTTGGCAGTTTAAAAAAAATATACGTGTTTAAAAAAACGTTTTATGGAATATCTCGAAGACAAATCAACTGCTTTTCCAACAAATTTTTCACACAAGTGGCGTTATGGTAGTCCATGTTAACTTAAGTGTTTTTAGTGGCTAAGACACATTTTTTCAAAATGATGGCTGTTTAAATATTTCAGGTTAGTGAACCCTATCATTTATAACATTAGACTGATAACATCTGAATTTGATACTCTGCATCCTTCCTACGCGATGGAGTTAATTGCACACTAGCTAAATATTTCGATTTTTTCTGAATTCTAATACCGAGTAAGTCACTCGTGTATTCTGATTGTCTTGGTACTGTTTCATATATTTCTGGTTTAATTTGTAATGATATTGCTGTAATCTAAGCTTGTAAGAATTTGTGTAAAAATTTTTTGCACCCAAGTAGAGGAAAGTAGGCTCATTAGTTATCAATAACTACTTGTTGTTTGATGGGATTTTATGTTTTTGACACATTTAAATGTTTGACCTTACAGCGGTGCTTTATAATTTGTGTCATGCCAAAATTGATACCATTTTATACTTGCATGTGATATTATAATCTGTCGGCCATTTGAGTTGAACGTTTGTCGTTTTTTTTAGGTTCCATTGGAAGAAAAACGCCGGCCAGTATGCCAACACAGTTGCCACAGTCCAGCTCGCATATTTAAATTTACATGTGCCTAGACTTGCCAGACATTCCTTTTTGTACGGAATTTCCCGCATTTAAGACAACAACTCTGCTTCCCATACTATCATCGTACAGGACGTTAAAAATACTTTACTTTATGTAAAATGCTGAGAAACGTATCAATTTGTAGTACACACTAATAAAGCAGTATATTCGCACAAGCATGGTTTTGTGGCCACACTGCGCACTGCGTGACGCAAACTTTAGTAGATAGCAGCATCCAGAGGCAACAACATACAGCCAGTAGTCAAACATTACCAAAGTTTGTAGTGTATGGATTGAGTTGGTATTTAGTTGTGATACATCGTGAATGACACTTTTTTCTTTGTGAGTGGCATATTTTCATTGTTATCTTGAAAAAATTGAGTGGTCCTTCGTCGATGAACAGAAAGCGATTTTGTGTGTATGGGAAAAGGAAGATGAATATTCTTGATTATCATCTGCAAATAATATATTAGAATAAGAACGCATGTCGATGTTTTAAAACGCGGTGTAGCATCTGCAATAGTGGATTTTTAGGTTGCACATGGCGATGTATCAGATGTAAATGAGCTCGCCTCTACGTCTACAGTCCTTCATAAAAGTGCATTGCATATTTTTTGTAAAGTAATACATTAGTGAGAAGCACAGAGTTATAGCTAAAGAAATCACAATGTGCTACCACAATTTAAAAAAAATCTTAGTTATAATAGTTTTTGCTATATTTGGAAGTACGTAATATGTATATAAGGTGACGATTCCAGCAATATATACAAGCAAACCTATGGCGGAAGTAAAGCAGAAGCTTGGTTAAGGAATATCTTAGGGCCAACATATGTAAGAGATTTTCTCGAAATTTTGAAAGATCCAGAATGAACTACGAAAATCTTTGCACTACCCACCAATGCTTCAAACAAGGGAAAAAGAATATTCCTCCCTCTGTGCCTCCGATATTTTGACCCACTTGCTGGTTTCGATGGAAGGTTTTTATTTAAATCTTAACAATATTGTAATTTATAATAATTTTACTGTGTGAACTTAATCCCTATTCATTATCAACATACATTCTAATATATTTTCTGAATAATATTGTTGTACGTTCTCGATATTATTATGCAAAGCGGCAAGTCATCGCTAGGAATTAAGGAACTATTTATTATTGCTTAGAAGTATATTGACTATCGTTGAATGACCTCATAATCGGCAGATAATGAAAATATGAGTTACAGTATAAAATAAGGTGTTTTAAAACTTGCAAACGGACAATACCTTTCTTCTAAAACAAATTGCAGTTTTCGTGTTTTACACAATTGCTGTAAGGATGATATTAATTTGTAAGTTATTCATGTTGGGACAGTCGTACTTAAAATGTTTAGTAATTTTTCGTCCTGAGCAAAGATAATGAAAATATTAATTTCTTTTTCCACCTTTGTTGACGATGAGTTTGCAGACATAATGTGTTATATTTCAACAGCGTGGCTGTCTGTATGAATGTTAGTAGATCGATTGTTAATGAATTGTGAATCATCATGAAGTTATGCCAAAAGTGTGTTAGACTAAGAGGTCCTGTGTTATTGAACCATTTTTTCTAGAATGGAAGTGGAGTGAAGGAAGAATAAGTTGAAATTTTTTTTTATTATTTTAATTTTGTTTTGTTGCTAAACCTTTCAAGGGACACGTGGAGTTATGGAAAGAAATACCTGAACACTAACTAAAACTTTTGAAGTAATGAGCAAACTAAGAAATAAACTTAAGAGTGAGTTAGGAGATAAGTTTGCACCCTCTGAAAGATAATAATATATAAGCATGCTTCTTACAAAAGAACATGCAGAGCAATGAATAATGAGGACGACTTGTATAGATCCTAAAACTGACTTTGTAAATATTTTTAATGATTTCAAAATGTCACAAATCTGTCCAGAAATTAACTATAACAATTTTTAACGAAGAATATTTTTCATTTCGAGACTTTTTACGGACACTGAATAATTAGAAACTTAAATCGCCTCAAAGAAAACGGGTACAATTTTCCAAGGAGAATTCTTCATTAGTAATCCCAAACATGTATTTGAAATTTTCATATATTTTTAAGTTTTCCGGCTTAAATGATTTTGTAGAAAGGTTTCATTTCAATTATAAATTTTAAAAAATTACGGTTGAAGATAACAAGTTCCTTAAATCATATAAATAGCGAAATTCATAGCCCAATAAAATAATGCGACTTGTTAGCAGTTTAAGGACATAAATTAATACAAGTCAAATTTCTTGAGAAATTCCAACGCTGAAATTTGACGATTCTATGGCAATCACAAATGTGCGATTTTTAATTTAGCTTTATGCACGTTATAGTTATGTTGTAAAGAAGATAAATAGATATCAAAGTATTATTTTATTAGAAATTTCTTAGTATAATTTGCAATCCATTTCTTGCCCCATCGCCCCTCACTTGAAAAAGAAAAAGTGCCAAGTGGCCCTTATTGATTTTATGAAAATGTGGCAAGTCTTTTCGTCGTCGATTACAATCCCAGCTCCCGTTTTGTTTAATGTCATTCAAGACGGCGAACGAATTCAAAATCCCATGCCTGATGCCTTTATTTCCGAACGATCATTTTTATACTATTTAGCGAAATGCAAATTTCTTAGGTTAAATTTTAAATGCAAATTATCTTCCCGCTTGGATTGATATTTTTTTTCCTTTCACATGAGTCTCTAGATGAACTCATCTAGTTTTCGTGAACACTTATAACAATTTTTTTTGTCTGCATGTAGGGTGTTCTCTATTAGTTCTTCTAGTTTTCCTAAAAGAAATTTCTATAAATATTTTTCTCCTTGTGGTTTGGAGTAATTATTTCCGAACTATAACCTTATAATTTACGATTCTCTGCTTATTCGTATTTTTTGTCTGAAAACTACTATTAATTTAAGTTTGCCTAATTTTACCTGGAAGTAAACCTATTCTAGTGATTTCCCTTGATTTGAAGTGTATATTTAAAGTGCTTTAACTTTTGATTTTTGAATTGAAGATATGTATTTTGGCAAGAAAATTAGTATTTTATTATATGTTTCCCTTTGTGTGATGTTTCAGAATATTCTCTTCCGTTACAAAAATTGGTATTTCCAGAAATTTTAGTTAATTTTTAAATTTTTACTAATATTCCGAATTTTTGAGGACTTTTACATGTACATGGGCGTGGTGGAAATGAAAAAATTAGATTTACCATATCTAGCCATAAACAACTAAGTTTATACTTCTCTAGTACATACGCTTTTGCTGAGAACAATGGCTAACTTAAGGTATAGATTCTTGCATCACTGCCGAGCCATGAGGGTTCAGGATTGCAGGGTGCAGAGCCTTCCAATAATTGTCTCAAATCTTGTGTCACTGCACCTAACTACAGACTGGCGGAATTTCGCACTCGACTAGCTCTGTGTTGATTAAACGTATTATTTTAAACACATGCCATTGGTTGATAATGTCGTCAGAGAAAATCAAGTCTGAGACACGATACAGTAACGTAAAAAACCAGACGAGGGTAAATGTAGCCAAAAGATTTATATAATAAGCCTAATAAATCACACAAGCAATTTTGTCAGAATGATAATAATATACAAATAGAAAAAAATAGAGAACGAGTTATAAAACGATAAACCTGAAAAAAAAACCAGTGACAACCCCAAATTAAGACAGCTCATACGAGCACTGGGATGAAGAAAAAAAAACACAATAGAAACTACTGTGCTCTTTTGTTTCGTCATATTTGCGTCGTCTAGCCTTTTGGCAGTTACTTCATCGTTATTTCATCCATTCATGTGTGACATTTTTTTTTTCGTTTCAGTGTTTGTGTGTTTTGTCTTAATATGTGTTGCCCTTGGTTTTTCCAGTTTTTTCGTTTGATAATTCGTTCTGTAATTTTTATTTTCTATTTTGTTATTATCATGAAAAAATTCCATGTGGGATTTATTAGATGTTATATATATACACATACATACATATATAAATACAGGATGTCTCACCTACCACTGCGACCTGAAATAATACCGAGATGGATTAAAATAATGCCAAACTGTTTGCGCAGGATTGTTTCCACGCAAGGGGCTCACAAATTGGGAGGATAAACACACCCCTGTAAAATATGAAAGTACCCCTTTCAAAACAAAGTTATATTTATTTAAATGAAATGTTTATAGTTTCCCTGCCGCATTATAAACTAGGTGCATATTTATGAATAACGTAAATAGTTACAGGTTCCTTAACACAATTTTTGCTGAACTGACGTAAGTATTGGTAGTCTGCGTCACCACTGTGACGCACATGAACGCCTGACCTGCAGCTACTATAGCCACCAAAGAAATAGACGCCTGTCGTGAACCATGGGAGACGCATAAAGGACATTCGTAGTTCTCGTCGTATCCACTATCAGATGTACCCACAATGGTATTATACCGCATGGAACAGTGAAGTGCTAACACAAATACGCATTTTCGCGCACATTTAATTGACGGTACTGTACAGAAAATTTATTTACCAATACGTACTTATATACATAACAGAATACACATCGTATTGTACCGTTCACAGGTGTGTTCCCAAGTAAGGTGCTCACAGAATGAGGGGATCACCTCACACCAGTAAACTATCCACGTACCCATTTCAACACAACGTGGTAAGATTTTAAATGGAACCGGCATGTTTTACTTACCTTACGAGAAACGAGGCACAATATTACGGATAACAGAATTATTTGCAAATGTATATCTACATTACGTCGGAGATAGGAATTGTGGTAGTGAGGATACAGTCTGTGACGTGTGCATAAGCTGTGTAGATACGTGTCGGCCAGACACACAGTACAGTGCAGTGCTAAAGGTTGTTGGTTGTTCCTGTATAGTCTAATATTTGTGCTAGTTCAAAACGGCTAACAGGAGGTGCAGTAATGTACAGTAACAAAGAAAATCTGGATATGCTCTTGCTGTGTGGTGAGTGTCATACAAGCGCAGTAAGAACGGTGGCAGTGCACCCGGTACGATTCCCTGATCGACGGCGTCTGTTACCCCATAAAACCGCTAACATCTGTAGTGCTCTAGTATCAACGGGAAGTTGGAACCCACAAAGGCGTCAAAGTACAACGACTGCAACTAATGTAGGACACGAAGTCGGTGTTCTGGCCGCTGTGGCGCACAACCCACATGTGAGTACACTGCAGATAGTGCGCGGTGCGGGAATAAGTCGCGCCAGTGTTGGCCACATTTTACGCTATCATACATTTCATTCATACCACCTGTCACTGTATCAAGAGCTACACGGGCATGATTTTGACAACTGCGTTGCATTCAGTCGCATTGCACTTCAGCAGCTCCAGGACAATAATTCATGCCTGAGGACTATTTTGTTTATGGATGAAGCTACGTTCACGAATCATGGACATGTGAATTTACGGAACATGCACTAATAGAGCATCGAAAACCCACTCTGGCTCCGTCCGATTGATCATCAACGACAGTGGCATGTGAACGTTTGATGCGGTATCGTGGACGATCGTATCATATAACCGTATTTCCTTCCAGGAACATTAAACGGAGCACAGTACGCGTTGTTTTTCCGGGACAGTGCACCAGGTCTGCTCGAGGACGTGGGCCTGGTTACCCGTCTCTCTATGTGGTTCCACCGCGATGGTTACCCTACCCACTCCGCACGTGTGAGCAGAGAGGTTCTGATTGCCACGTTTCCAAATCGGTGGATAGGGCGCGGTAGTCGTGTGGCATGGCCAGCTCGCTTCCCCGATCTATCGCCCTTAGATTTATTTATTTAGAACGTATTGAAAGACCGAGTGTATCACGCAGCCCCAAAAACCATTGAAGATATGCAACAGTGTATTTCTGCGGTGTCTCGCACACTGTCTGGGGAACCACTGCGGTCTGTGCAACAGTCTCTTATTGAAAGTCTCCACAAGTGCATAGAGGTAAACGGCGGTCATTTTGAATATCTAACAAAGTGATCCACCGGAGTTCCAGTGGTGATCCCTTTGGAACGGTTAACGCATGTTTGTGCCAAGGGTACAGGCTTCGAAGGTTGAATTATGAATAAAATGAACGATACATTATGTTATGTATAAAAGTACATATTTGTTAATCAGTTTACTGTATAGTACCGTCGATACAATGTGCGCTAACATTCATATAAGTGTTAGCATTTCAGTGTTTCGCACGGTATAATTGCATCGTAGGTACATCTGATTGTGGACCCGAACATAACTACAAATGTCCTTTATGTGTCTCCCATGGTTCACGACAGGCGTCTGTTTCTTTGGTGGCTATAGTAGCTGCAGGTCAGGCGTTCATGTGCGTCACAGTGGTGACGCAGACTACCGATACTTACGTCAGTTCAGCAAAAATTGTGTTAAGGAACCTGTAACTATTTACGTTATTCATAAATGTGCACCTAGTTTATAATGCGGCAGGGAAACTATAAACATTTCATTTAAATAAATATAACTTTGTTTTGAAAGGGGTACTTTGATACTTTACAGGAGTGTGTTTATCCTCTCAATTTGTGATTCCCTTGCGTGGAAATAATTCTCTGCAACAGTTTGGCAATATTTTATTCCATCTCGGTATTATTTCAGGTCGCATTGTTAGGTGAGATATCCTGTATATATATACATATGTATGCCATATACCTTTTGACAACAGTTACTCTCGGCTCGTTTTTTTTTTTGCGTTTGAGACTTCGTTTTATAAGACGACATGTTGAAGCACTGGCATACGTTCAAAATATTGCACTTAATCAATCACCCATATCACAAAAATCTTTCAAACACCCTATTTATATGTTACATAGCCACAGTTTTTAATATTATGATAACAGCCCATACATCTTAAAGAGCTAGATGTGGCGAGAACCATAATAAGAACTTAATTCTGATTTATGCTCAACCGGTATGAAATAAATGGTCAGTAGCAATTTACATAATTGACACATAACATAAATAACACAATGGCCTTTTCGTAACCGACTCAAGATATCAAAATGAACTGGAAATTATGAATTTAAGGATTTTTACTAGATGGACATTGTTCACACATGAAAATATTTCCGCTGGTAGTGGACAATTTTTCAGGTCCTAAGGGTTCCATTTTTTAGAATTTGCACATGTGAATACAAAGAGATGTAAGATACCCTTACGTACACGACCACATGTCTTCTTGTTCTATGTTATTGTCGTATAAAATTTAAAAATAACATGTGAGGATATTTGAAAATATTAATAATATTATCGATTTGATATTTTATTTATTACAATACTTCCTGCAATTTTATGTTTATTTTTTATATACATTATCTGTTTTAATTTATTTTAATTTTTAATACTGCAAAAATTTAGTAGTTATGTAGAAACATTTAAATTTAATAATAAATACTTCTCTTGCAGCATCTCGTCTTTGCATTGACTGGGATCATGGCGTACGTCATTCCGGATGTACCATCAGAAGTGCGCACACAGATCCAGCGCGAGAAGATGCTGGCGAACGAGGCCAAGTACGAGCATGGTTTGAAAGATGGTGCTGCGGAACCACAAGACTTGGTTGGTAGGATGCGCGGCAGCTCCGTCAGCTGGGCAGGACGCACTTGGTGGGGCCGTCGGCTGAGCAGAGTGTCAGATGGCGCTGTGTTTCCAGACAACAATCACCATAAAACTGAGACTACCAGTAGAAACAATTCCACTCTTTGGGAACAACACGAATTTCGCTGACATAAAACAATCTTCAGTGCGGACTGAAAAAATTATTTTCAACAATTATTTTCTAGTTTGTTATAATCCTAATGTATTTAAGTTATCATGTTATTAATACTTTTTGTACCAATAAATTTAAGTAACCACGTAAAATTTAAAACCTGTTTTACATGTGTGTGTACTGTTATCACAAATGTTTGGTGGGAGGGAAAGCAGGATATTTTAAAACTAGTGTGACGCTCACAAAATGAAAATGCTTATTAAACATATTATTTAATATTTTTTCTAAAACAATTATAAATGTTTATGTTTTATATTGCAAACTTCATCTCTAAAGTTATTTTGTAAAGGCTGTTTTCGCGATAAAGTGAGCACTCTTGAATTCAACTTATGAAATAAATCCTTACACGTAACTGCATATATTTTAATGTAAGCAATGACCGCAATACTCACAGTTAAGTTTCCAGTGAACTACTAGAAGAAGTTCCATGTTTAAACGTCTAACTAGTCATTAAGTTAAATATTTTTGCCACATGAAATTCCGACTGTTTTTGTTATATTCAAAGTAGAATAAAATTTGGCGTGATTGTAGCACATTTTTTTCTAACACTTTCACAACGCCGCCTGATTGTTTTTTTTTGTTCGGGCCACACTCGTGTGTAAAAGAAAATAACGGTTCATCACAACCAACATGATATTAAGTGTCAGTTTGTAACTCCCGAAATGAAGTAATGATTATCATAAAAAATATAATATTTTTATACATGTCATGAGTGTACTGGTATTGTTTGTTATTATTTTCTGCTGTATTTCCACGTAGTTCGTTGCCTCACAAATTATTGAAATTTCAAATATTATGCTGATCTGGAAAATGTGCTACTTCAATCTTTTTAAGTTGACATAAATGTAAAACTTCTAAAAAACTTAAAAATTCGAATGAGTGTGTTTTGTGGTATTTGCGGTATTTGCTGCAATTCTGAAAGCTTAAATAAATGTGTATGTTATTTAGTATTTACGCAATTCCCAACATATGAGTTAATGCTGAGCCCATTTGTCACACGTTTTGAAACAATAAAACCATGAAAATATTTTATACTCTACGTGAAACGTTCCTAGACTGTTAGGAATAGGTTAAGGGTGCCGGACTCAAAACAATTAGTAATTTTATAACTGTACCAAAAATTGTTTAACTCATACGCGTTGTATGTGATGACAGTTACCTAGAACAAAAAAAAATTCACTCTATAATTTTTTTTATAATTTGATATCAAATACTAAATTCTTTGGTTATGTTTCAGCGAAAATAACAAATACTAACTATGTTGTACATATAAAACATTTACAAAATTAACCAATGCCGTAGGCTACTGCGTGACATATATGTAGTCACCAAATAACACTTCATAGATAAAAAAAATTAAAATTATGCAAAAATGTATTTATATTTTAAATTTTTTTATGTATATTCCCTGTTATTTGGTTATTACATATGATACATGCGATAGCCCAAAGGATTAGTTTACTATGTAAATTTTTCCATTTGTACAGCTAAGTTAGTATTTGTAATTATAGCTGCAACAAAACAGAAGAATGTTGTATATAAGATAACATAATTCATAAAAATGAAGTAATTTTGGTTTTATTAGATGAAATACAATGCATACGAGTTAAACAATGTTTGGTACAAATATAAAATTATTATTTTTTGGGATCTGACATCCTTAAACCAATATTATGTCTCTCCGAACTGTTTAATTTGTATGAGCCAATATAACAAACAGTAAAGCCTGGTATACAATGGCAGTCGTAGTTGTAGGTCGTAGCAGGAGTCGCAGGGTGGTTTGCAGAGTTGTGGAGCGCTGGTCGTACCACTTGGATTTTATCAAGGTCCTGCGATTACAACTACCATGAATAACCAGTCAGCATCGACAAGAAAATAGGTAATTTATTACACTAGCAAAACACACAAAAGCACTTATGTTTGTTTACTCAAATATGTACATTAAAAGGCAATGCAGGGCAGCCATACTTTATTCCTACGACAGACTGATTGTGCTGCGTGGCGTGATAACATATTTACTCGCAATTAAATTTTTGTGTTAAATTTAAGAAATATTAATAAAAAATAATGAACCGATAGAATGTAACCATAAGAACATGATGTATCCTTAACTGCACCACTAGAAACGCTAATGTAGTTTGTCTCAAGCAGTTCAATTATTTTACGAAGCATTATGTAAGACATTGAAAAAAATTAATTTTATTTATTCCTACTTTTCCTCTTTAATCAATCGTATGCTCAAAATAAAATAATTGCAATGAAATAATTCTTTAATATTGACTAACGGAAACATTGGGCGAATATTCGCATATGAATTGTGAAAAAGCTGATTACAAGTGTTTATAAGTAAATATTTCATTTACAAGTTGGCACGAAAGTGCACCACTATGTGAATAATTCCGCTAAATAAATTAATACATTAATTAAAATCAAATCTGCCTAATGTGACGCCTGGAATCGTCACGTGTAATTTTGAAATTATATTTATTGCAAGCTTGGTCGGTAAAAAAATTAAAATGTTTCAATAGTAACTCTGTGTGTATATATATATATATATATATATATATGACCTTTGGTCTAAAGAGAATACTAAGGGATGTACACATCTTTGAAGTTGGACATGGAACACCTATTTACTGCAAATATTGGAGACAAAATTTAAGATGGAACACCGATTGTTCGTAAAATGGTTAACTAAACAAAGATCTACAAACACAACACTTGTCGCTGTCATCAAATTATTTCATGTAAGTAATCACAGATACTACGCGTATTTCGAACTAACATCCATTATACAGTAGCATAGTTTGAATTTAAAAGATGGAATATTTGTCCTCATGTCACAATTTACAAAAATATCGCATTTTTTTAATACCCTAAACCTCGCCGTTTTCGAGTAATAACAAGTTTTTCTTTCAAAATAGTATTTATCAACGCCTGGCAGGTGGGGCACGCACAACACCTCATAACACACTGTTGCGGCTATTAAAGGGAGGAGAATATTCCAGAAATGGGTTAATAACAGTGGTAGTGTAATAAACTATTTCTTCACTTACAACTTAAAAATTTTTACTTCTCATAGAATTAATTTTAGACCACAGGTCGCATATATGTCTTCAACTCCTTTTGTTGTGATTAACCTGCAGCCGAAGGTTGTCGGTAAGATTTAGATATAACCCGTATATATGTTTTGTAAGAGTTGCTGGCACGCACGCCCGTTAAGACCCGAAGTTAGGCCTCGCCGCGCATGCGCCTTGGTTATGAAGTTGCTTTTTGCGATTCAAAGGAAGAAAGTGTGTTACGGCCAGCTGAGTAGTTCAAACGTGTATCGTTGACTGCTGTGAATTTTTTTCCTGTACCTAGACGCACGATGTTTCCCGTTCTGACTGATGAAACGAAGACTCGCGAACGACGTGCGTGGCATAGTCCATAACTTATTTAAATATTTTTTGCTGGATGTTAAATATTAAAGACGCTACGTCTTTCAATCATGTCGGGGGGTTAATGAGGACTATCAAAATGATAGTAAAGGCTTGCGAGCACATCTTAAAGAAATTTTGCACTGCGGAAAGTATTTTCAAAACCCATCTCGCTAGTGCAGGCTGGATGTGGCTGGTAATATTGGTACGCTCGCTTCACTGCTCGGGGCTATGAAATGTCTTGCTTTTTGAGTACCTAGTTCCTAACCTGTTGGGCTGCGCATTTAGTGTTAAACGAAAATTTACGTTAAATTATTGACAGTGGATTAGGAGCGTCATTGCGCTAGATAGCGAAAGGCATATTTGAACTATGTTCGTTCAGTCCCCCATCTACCAAGTTAGCTAGGATTTGGTCCTTGTTACGCAGTTCAAACTCTAGTACCTTTTTGAAATTTGGTGGTATTGGTGAACTTTCTGTCTGCAAGTGATGAAAGTACGGCACACTTTATGGGATGCAGATCTGTTGGAAGTCAAAAAGACGCAAATACGTAGGGTATTGCAAGTTAGAAAGGATGGTCCTGCAATTGGACTTTTGTTGTAATGAAGAGGTAGAATGCGCATAGTTAAAATATTTAGGGCCACTTGTAATGCATATTTATTTATGTTTAACTGGTGTGTGTATTTTATTTGTATGGGTATTTTATCCAGGTCGGGTAATTTTTTTCTGAATTTATTGATGCTATAACTTGAAACAAGTATAATTAATATTTGTATGTTTATCTTATTAATTAGAATTGTATTGTGTATTGAGGGGGACTGGTCACGAAATATACGTAAGACTGTATGCTCCATTTGACTGACGTGTTTTGTATTTGTAGTTCTTTTATTTGCAAATAATTATGTCGAAATTATATTATATGGTAACAAAGAAACAGTCTTGGATTTTATCTACGAAAAGTGTAGCCAAAGATGCAGTCAACTATATGCAAGTGAGTTCCCTAGGAATTCCCGATATTCCAAAAATAGAAAAAAATAATGTAATATCTACTTGTATTTGTCACTTCACATTGCTAATCATCCAGTTAAATAGGGTTGCAGTCCTGCGCCGTTGTGCTCTTTGGAGCATTGGGGTGTTCGCTAGAGTAAATAATGAGTTCAAAACGCCAAACAGTTGGATATTTAAATTGTCAAAAAGGGAAATGTTAGTTTACCTAAAAGCTGTCAATGTTTATGTGAGAGAGAAAGAGGAGGTAGATGCCCTTAGAAAGCGATTCGTTCTCTTACAAGGAAATGATGAGGGAGGAGATGATAGGCGGGCGGTTGACAAGAGTAGAGTAAAAACAAAATTGTTTATTTCAACACTAAAACTAGCACCTTAATTGAACTCATACAATCAGCAGTCAGCTTTTGCAATTTGGTCATTAAATAGATATATAAAAGAGAACTTTGGTAGGACAAGCCGACCGTGATTTAATAAGGAGTTCAAGTCAGCTATGCTCAAGTGTTGTATTATAAATGTTGATGCTGGGATTGTAAAAGGGAGATAATCGAGATAATGTAGAAATAAGATTGTGGGATGCCCTAGTATCCAAATGGGTAAAATATGAACTTGTATGCGAATCCCAAAAAAGAGGAAAATGCTTTTCTGAATTTATTCAGGGTATTTATTTATGTGGGGCTGCCCTGGGTATCCAGTTAACATATAAAAACCCTTTATTTTTCGAAAATATGTCCCTATTTGTGGGTCAACTCTGTGCCATGGTGCCATCTCACATGTTCTTTTAATGAGCTAAATTCTGGATCTATTCATGTGGATAATGTAGTTTACAGGACCCAACAACTTCGAATTAAGGAGAACGGTGAAAAAAGTAAAATGGAGAGTAATAGTAGAAAAAGTGTTACATGTTTTGGTTGTGGTGAAGATGAGCATGTGATGCACCAATGTATTCAAGGTTAATGTAATAGTGAATGTAATAAGTGTGGCCAAATAGAGCACTTGAAGAAAGATTATGAATATCTTAAGGGGAAGGTATGTTATCAGTGTGACAAATTAGGGAACTTCAAAAAGATTGTCAAACTCTTAAAGGAAAAATGGAAGGAACTGGGCAGTTGGTGGCCTTCGGATAAAGGGAAAAGGGTCGTATTTTAGGTGTGATTTTAAATGCAGCAGAGGAACAGGTAAAAGCCATGATTGGTATAGGTGCTTCTCATTTATTTCTGAATCAGAAATTTCTCAGTGAACTAATATAATGAAACCAGAAATGAAATAAAGTATGGGTTGACACCAGGTTTGCATTGCACAACGCATATTGCTAATTGTAAGAGCTTAAATGTAAAAACTATGGTACTATTGCAATAAAAATAGCAAAATTTGTGTGGACTCACGAGTTTTTAATAGTGCCAAATGTAATTTGCTCTATTGTGGTTGGACTTAATTTCCTGGGAGAAACAAGGGCGATTTTGGATTGTGAAGGAAATGCGTTAAAATTTGAGCTTGCAAAACATTTACCTTATTAATCTGCGTAGGAAGAACAGTAGGTTGAAAGGGAGGTCTGCATTGGTGTCAAAAATCAGTGGAAAAGACCATGATATTAAACAGAAAAGAAAAGTGGGACAAAATATTTATGAATATATAGATGTCTTGCCAGAGAATATAGGTAAATGTGAAATGTTACCTTATAAAATCACTTTAACTAATGAGGAGCCTGTCCGTTTGATACCACATCAGAGTTCATCTCTTAAAGTGAATACATTTAGAAACAGAATAAGAGATCTGGAAAAAAAAATGCATTAATACTTTGTAGTCTGTCGCCGGTTGTCTCCCCCAAATTTTGGTTAAGAAAAAGGATCCATGTAAATTCAATTTGGTGCTCGACTATCGCCTCTCAAATAAGAAACTTAAGGTTGTTCAATTCCCTGTACCAAATATTCAAGTCACATTTTAGTTTTTGCCTGAAGAAAAACACATGATCATTTCCGATTTAAATTCTGCTTTCCACAAATGCTTTTTGGATGATAGTAAATATATGCATTTTGTTATACTACGGGGACTTATTGAATGAAGTAAGGTGTTAATTGGGGTAGGTTGTTGGGACACCGTTCGTCGCGAATTTTGGCAGTTCTCTTAGAAGAATACCAATAAAAGTTATTGGTTACAATTTTAGATGATATTTTGGACTTTTCAAATTCCTGTGAAGAATACATGATCCATATTCAAAGTGTTTTAGAAAAACTGAAGATATTGTAGTTTACAGTAAATCCACAAAACGTTACATGGGCACAGAAGAAGGTAAGATTTTTAGGTTTCATTGTTTCGGAATGTAAGCTGATTATAAACCCTGCAAATTTCTCCCATTGTGAATTTTCCAAAACTTAGGAATGTGAAAATCATAATGCATTTTCTATGTATGATGGGGTATTTTTCAAAATTTATTGATGGGTATGCTGAGTAATGTGCCCCCGAAACTTGTTGAAAAGAAAGGATGTTTCTATTGAATTGGACGCAGAACAGGAAATCAGTTTTCAAGATTTAATATTTGGTATATCTCACCTTCCCATTTTGCAACTTCTAAAATTTGAACATTGGTTTGTGCTGCAAGTTGTTGCTAGTAGTCTGGCAGTGGGGGCTGTTGTTTTCAAAGGAAGCCCGATAAATTAAAACCAGTATCATTTGCCAATCGTACTTAGAAAATGTTGAACAAGCTCATAGTACATATGAAAAGGAAGCATTAGCTTGAATATTTGGCATGGACACATTTTGTAGAGTAATCTGACTATGATTTATAAACTGATAATCAATCTTTAACTTGGGTATTCTCCCATTCTAAACACCTTGGAAAAATTGGTATATAAGTGGATTTTGCGATTCACAGGGTTTATGTTTAAAATAACACATGTCCTAGGAATGTAAAATGGGATAGCAGATGCTGTTTCCGCAATGTCTGACCTTTCAGAATTCATATGTGAGGAAGAAATTAAAGAAAAAGTTTTGAAATTATGGTGAATTTTTTTTTTAGTTAATGCCAGAATTTTTTGTTAATTTTCGGCAATAGGAGGAGGAAGATAAGTTTTGTAATGAAGATGGTGCAAGGGTACGGTTTGACGCGAGTACAAAATAGAAATGTCATAATGGAATAATGCATCATGTAGAAAAAAAGAGGAAGAAAAAGATTGTGGTTTCAGAAAGGGCGAGACCTATAGTAATGCATTCCTATAATAATTCGGGAATAGGTGGCCATATAGGAAGGAAGAAAACTAAGCAAAAATCTGAAGAGAAATTTTTTTTGCCCAAGAAGGTCAGAGGACGTAAACAATTATGTTAAATAGTGTCACTCTTTCAAGTCGGCCATGCAACTGTTAAATTGTAAGGTAGTCATGTCTGATATGGAGGCCCCCAAATGTACTGGCAGCCATTTTTAATGGATATATTTGGGCTGCTTCCGAGATCAGGTAGAGGAAATAATAATTTGTAGTTACTAGTTAATACTTTTACCAGGTTTGTTATTTAAATTTCTTTACGAGGTGTGAAGCCTATCACTATTGCTAAAAATTAGTAGGTAGGTAAAATTTGGAACATTTTTGGAAGCCCTGGACAATTCATTTTTGATAATGCCACGCATTTTGCATAAAAATTATTAAATATATGTGTTTTGCTTGGAAAAGCAAGTGTGTTTTTACTAATCCTTACTACTTATGCCAAAATTCATTTGAAAGAATTAACAGATCGATAAAATTTATGCTAACAATTTTTCACCATCAGATGCAGAGGGGCTCGGACACTAATTTAGCTTCTTTGAAAATGGACTTAAATTCGATTGTACATGAAAGCACGCACCAGTCTCCCAGTGTAAGACTGTGTAGCCGAGAGATCCCCCATCCCCTCCTCAATGCATGGCAAATGCTAATGAGATTTGATAGCATTGATCACCAAGATTTCGAAAATTTGTGGGGTGAGGTATACTAATATCTTGTAAGGACAAATATGTAGTTGGAGAAAAAAATTAGAGAGACATAGTACCTTGTGAAATACTCATTTGAGACTTGGAGTTGCGTAGCGTTTGTTATACGGAGTATAGAGTTTGACTATGTGCTTCTTTATTGTCTATGGCGTTCATGGCCCATATAGGAAGACCAATTCTTTACCCCTGCTAGTGTTGTTCGGTCATTCTGATAACAATTTTGTCATAAAAAATTAATGTCATCACCTTGGAAAAATATGTAGCTTCACATGAAAGCTGAAGTAACGGGAGTGACTTCGCTTTTCTCATATAACTACCCCTTTCTTGTTTTCTTGATCAATTTCATTTCGTGATTTTGTGAACTGTTCTTCCTTGTGGTTTAAGTATTGTTTAGATGCGGAAATATTTTGGGACGGGATTGTTGTGATTATTTTGGGGTACATATCTTTCACATAATCGAATAGGCTCTCGAGGAGAATTCTCAAATTTTTTGGTAAGCGTGCGGTTTTTTTATTGATACGGTGGGGGTGGCGTCTGGAATCATTATATATACTTATTAATTTGTATTTTATTGCCAGCTTGGTCATGTGCTCTCTGTCGGAGGTAATTTTTCTGGCGCACAAGAGCAGTAAGACCTGGCCTCGCCCACATGCGCCCTGGTTGTGAAGTTGCTTTTTGCGAGTCGCAGCAAGAAAGTGCATTATGGCCAGCTGAATAGATCGGACGTTTATCACTGACGGGAGTGAATTTTTGCAGTGTACCTAGAGGCAAAGTATTCCCTGGTATGACGGATGGAACGAAACCTCGCGAGCAATGTTTGTGGCATCGTTCATAACCTATTTAAGTATTTTTACTGAACATGGAATGTTAAAGACGCTATGTTTTCTAGTCACGTTTTTGGGGGTTTGGATAGGACCATAAACATGGAAATAAATGATTGCGAGCACGCCGTAATGACATCTTCACTGCCGGAATTGTTTTACGAGTATCTGCTGATAAGTGCAAGGCTGGACGCGGTTGGTAAAATTGGCACGCGCACTTCACGGATCAGGGCAATGAAAGAATTAGCATTATTAACAGCTACTTTTGGATTTGTTTGGCTTCGCAATAATGTGTTACTCACATTCCAACTTTGGTAACCAAGAACAGCAAACACTGGCATACTGTATACAGACGTTTACACACAGCAGAACAACCACGAGCGCCAATCTATGGAGTTTACAGAATTTGTTTATCATTCAATCGCAAAATTTTACCTACCCACAGACCTAAGGCCGTTTTTGTGTCAATTGCAATAGTTGTTAAATCAATTACATATTGGCTTTATGTTTACAAATAAGGATATTGTTTTGTAACTCTTACATGTTCTTTGGTGGTTTTGTGATCGGTTCTTACAAAGTGTTATGAAGAAGGCGAACTCCGACTGCGACTTCCACGTCTGTTACGACCTACGAATTCACTGTAGATCAGACTTTAGTAAGAGCTGTAACGATTAACATACAAGGTAATTAATTTAGCCAAAAATTTTATTCAACATTAAATGTGTGGATTCATTTTCTTGAAATACATTGTCATTGACTAAATATTGTGTTTTTAGTATTATGGTAAATTAATGTTCATATCAGTGAAGGCATTTAAATTTTATAACTCAAATATAATTTTTATCGTGAGAAAGGCAGTAGGCGTTAGCAAATGTTAGTGTTATGTGCATTAAAAACTGCGTGGCTGGACGAATTTTCACGAAACTTGCATTAATTAAATAATTATGCTGTAATTTTTTTTATTAATTCTGTATTCTGTTCAGCTACTTACTTTCATGACATCATGCCAGATGTTTACGTTATTCGTAATGTAATAGCAATGCCCGCCATTTAGTTGTACGTAGTTTTATACTAAAAAAAATAATTTGTGAGGTATTCATGGATTATAATTCCACTCGTAGATATTGTTTAACATAATTTTTATATTATTCAAGGACTCTGTAAGACATGTTTGTGTTTTGTATAAAGAAGTAATAACACTATATTTTCTAAACGCATGCTTTTTTTACTATGACAGTCAAGGGTTTCTGATATTCTCATTACTTAAAATCAAACATTAGATATTTCTTGGAATTTTTTATAACAGGAAAGAGAATAACGTTCAATTCTTCTGCTAGACTTTGATAACCTTAACCAAAAATTGTTTCTTATGAACTTGTAAGTGCTGGCCTCAGTTTAAGACATTAATTTCTACCTTAAAAGAAAATGGTGAATACCAGTGATTATTCACGAATAAATACTATTTACAAAAATTAATGTGTGCGTGTTTATGGTGCTATTAACGATATGTTTCTTTCATTGTTTATTTAATGAGTACGCAGTGTTTATTTAAAATATGAGCCAGCTGATGTAACCACCAGTTGAAAGCTACACGGCAGTGTTTATTTTGATAGGTACATGCAAACATTCGTAACCGACGGTCTGAAAGTAGAAACTGAGCAAGGCTTTCAAAAGTGCTCACTTTACCGCTAACAGCCTTAAACTGTATTCATGTAAGGCATACAGTACATGCCATTGATAGTGGTATTATTCAATGTACAAACCTTTATCGACAAAGTTAAGTGTTCGCCCAATGTTATTTCTATATAAAATAAACTATTTTAATTAAATATACGGAATATATCATTCTCATCTAGATGCAACAGAATACATGAAAAGGAAAAAAAATTCTTATACAAATAAGACACGAAGAATGTTTGTTCAAAGTCCCCTTCCAACAACAAAAACTGTTAAAGTGAAACTGTTATAGTGAATACATACATTAACAGGAATACTAGCAATTTTTCAGAAACCAGTACCTGACCTGAGGAGTGAATAATGACTGTCACGTGTGTGACATGTTTTTTGATGAGTGTTGTTTAGTCCTAAACTTCCCAACCCACTGTATTTCGAATTTTCTAACTTGGGCCGTCGATTGAAGTGGCGCATTCAGGTGGACCGCAGTTCTAATTCCGGTACGAGCATCCTGATTTAGGTTTTTCATGGTCTCCTAAAATCACATGATGCAAATTCAGGGATGTCTGCTTACTACAGGCAATGTCTGATTCCTTACTCATTCCTGCTTCTCTGAACAATTTGTTTCGTCTCTAAAGAATTCTTTGTGGGCAAGGTGTTCACCTTATATACTGTGGCCATGAAATATTATATTATCTAAAACAAAAAATACATGATTGATTTTTTTATGGTTTATTACCTTAATAATAAATGTATCTTTATAAGTTAAATAATTTCATGGCATTTTGCAATATTTTTTTCTCTTCTATGTCCCTCTGATATAACTCATTATTGGATGAAAGTTGCAGTTGTGGTTTGTCCGAAACCAAGAGTACATGTAAAATTTATATCCTTTAAAGAAATGTGTCGTAAGACAAGCGGAAACTGAATGTTTTTTTATGGACATGTATAAACTAATCGAATGCCATCTGTCCGACAGGCAGCTGTCTGATATGCAGCTGAATGAAATGCAGATGATCGAAACTGCAGCTAACAGACAGTCATCTGTTTGAAAGGTCTGCTGACCGACATGCAGCTGTTCGATACGCAAATAACTGACAGGCAGCTCTCCGACGCATCACATGACATATATGTAACTGTTAGAGAGGCCAACTAGCCAACAGTTAGTTATTCGACATCCAGCTGGCCGGCAGTAAGCTATTCGACAGGTCATCTGGCCAACAGTCGGCAGACAGAGAGGCAGCTGTCCGACACGTCAGCCAACCGAAAGGCAGCTATCCAAATCACGGAATATGTCCTGGTAACTTAGGAGATTTGATGGCTATATATGGAGTGTATATTTTATCCGACAGGCGGTATAAAGATACTTGTGCTTTGACACAAAGGAGGCAGTTGAAATATACTAGAATATTGCAAATATATTTTCAAGAGTGACATAACCTTAGTTATACTTTGATTATTTCAATAAACTCTAATGGTGGCAAACATGTTTACAATACCCAATATATTAAATACACTATTTTAAGCTGGGTTAATGAGTGTAAAACTTCAAAGAGTTAATTATGTTTTCTAAATTATTATCGTAAATATATAGTAGGCCTATATGTGTAGTTAAAAGTAATAATTTACACCCATGTTAATTAAAAATCTTTTATAGTACATACAGAAAACATTTTTAGGGATATAAAAAATCTACTTATGTATGTGTGTTTAGGATACTTTAATTCAGACCTTTACTATATATGTAAAGTACTAGGCATTTTTGTTATGCTTTTATATTATAAACTCTTTGTGTTGCCACACTCTTATAAGCAAAATAAAATACTTCCACGGCAACTTACGTCAAAACAGTGGATGAAAATACTCTCGTAACGAACAGATCGTTCATTTATATGATATGTGTTACAATTCCAGTCTGTAAAAAGTTAAGTGTTTTCATAAAGAACAACCTGTGGAGGTATTCATTTACGTTACAGTTTTAATGGAGATTTAGCAAAATAAGTTAAACCAGTATGAAGTCTTCATAATATAAATGTTTGTGTTCGAAACGTTAACACAGTGATTAGTTTATAACTACGTAATCATTATATTGTAAGTTTTTAAACTTCAAAAATGTCTTTAACATAAGGGTTCAACCTATAACTCTAATAATGTATGGTTTTATTATAAGCATGTCCGTCTTACTGCTTAGGAACAAACATATATTTTAAAAATACATTATGTATCTATTTACCCATTAATTAATGTTGAAATGATTTTAGTGACATTCACATTATTGACCATAAATAATCTATTAATTTCATTACTTATGATTAAACACTGAAAATCAAGGAATTTTGCCATTTAACAAAAATTATACTATATGTTCAAAGTTGGCAGACATACAGTTAACAGGAAGCAGTGAGTAAAATTTCGTACTTTTTATTGTTGACTTGTCTGTAATCAGTGTAACATTACGTCTCTTGATGTTGGCTATTTCTTCACATTACTTCAGAAAATTCAAGACCAGTATGATGAAATTAATTTGTTCTTCTACAACTGTTCCGGTCAGAATATAAATCATTCATTGCCAAAATCTCTTTTAAGTCAAAAGAACAATACCGATTCAAGAAATCAGAATATTTATTCCCAATCAGATGTGACAGGTTTATTATATTAGATTTTGATAAGGGGAGTAGAGAGGTTTGGACGGTTTTTGACAGCGAGGTCTTGAGAGCCGATGAGAATAAAGTAAAGCCAGTATGAAGGAGCGCTGGAATGGAAGATTGGGGGAAAAGGAGATCCCCGAGGAATTCCGCCAACCAGAGGCATCGTCCGGAACGATTTCCATGTAAGAAAATCCGTGAGCGACTCCGCCAGGAGTCGCACCCGGTTCGCTCAGGCATAAGGCGAGTAGACTGATCACTACACCACCGCGGCCCCAGATTTTAATAGGGATTTCGCCATTATCAAAAGGTGTATCTGTAAACATGATCGAATTAACACAATATATTTAATAATGTAAATTAATGATAACTCTTTGTATTGCGTCTCTTAAATTTACTGTTTGGAAAGCGAGTCCAACAAGTCCAGTAATTTACCACTTCTTAAAATGCTGGCAAATAAGAAAAAATTATAAATAAGTTGGCAAATGTATGAATCGTAATGAGGATAGTGATTAGAAAGTATATTTTGTAATAAGCAGCTTTCACCAATTCATATGTAACCAACAGTACCTAGGGAATTTGTAGCATGAACATTCATTAATAGATTACCTGAACGTACATTCATCCTTCTCCCTCATTCACACACTTCCATTCAACTAAGTTAAGTGGTTTGTTCTAAAGCAAAATTATCACTAAAGAAAGGAAAAGTCAAGGACTTGAAGAAGATTCTCTCGTACATCGATGAATATCGCAGATAAATATATGAAAATATAGTATATTAATTATGGAAGAGCACATAAAAGGTAACATGTGTAAAAGACACATATTTTGAACTATACTATTAACTGTTAAATGTGTATCCTGCATGAGTTTATTTATTTATCTTTATTTTGACCATGTTCTTGAATAGAGTAGCATGTTTGCATCATATTTCCTTATGAACACCAAGTAATTTAATTACAGAACATGGCTTTTTTTTTCATATTTCTGTCTAACCTTCCTGAATGTAAATTTTCTAAAATTAAACTCAAAATAATTTTTTTTAAACCCATTGTTTGTTGAAAGGTGTCCCGAAAAAAATCTATATTGCCCATCCTAATTTAAGGTATCAGCTAAACAACACTTTTAATACGACACCTAACTCTAGAAGTAATGTTTAAGGCTGATAAACAAATTCTGGGCTTTATGGTTTAGTTGCTAAAAAAATTAATATTAAACATCATGTGATATTTTGGCTTCTACGCCTTTAAACTAATGGTGATTCATTTAAGATAAAAATTTTAGCAAAACAAACACACATTAAATTCTGCATGAAAGATATGGCATTTAGACAGGCTGCCTATTAATATTCGTGAACGAGCGAAGAAACTTGGTTAAAACAGTCCAATTACTTCGTGGTCACCAGCAACTTATTTTTCATTCGTATAACTAAGTGAAACGAGTGTATTCGAAAATAAGAATGTGCATTAAAAAACGTTGAATTCGAATAAAACATCATATAGCCTACTACAGGTAATTAAGTCCTTTTGTTTACTACTAAATGTCACTAATAGTGCCATATGCAAAATAAAGTTATTATTACATGTGATGATGTTCGTTTTTGTTTTACTGATTGTATGTAGGTACTCCGAACATACGTCTTCTAGAACTTACGATTTTTGCATTGGCACACTGCGAAATGTAGAAATACCAAAATTAAAAATCTAGTTATTTTTATTATGAATTTATGCCATTAATGGAAACAAAAAAAAATTTCGGAAGAATAAGTATGTACTAATATGTGATATTTTTTCTTGTAGTCATAAAATATATTCTGAAAGTAAAATCATTTTATCATCCTCAGTGTTCACTACTGGCAAATCTAATTTTAAAAACCAATACGAACACATTCACTTGTAATGGGCTGTAATTCCTTCATTAGCAACTCTGCATACACATATCATTAGTAACAGTGGTTCCTTACAGCAGCCAAAAAAAAAAAATGCACTTCTTATCAATACATAGCAATTTTACCAACCAACCACCAACAATACAGGATGATTCTAAAATCATGGGACAAGCATTGAGGGGTGGTAGAGCTCACAAAAACAAACAATTATTGTATAGGGATATAATATGGGCGGGAGTGACGCGTTGAGGCACAAACACAAAAATAACACATGAAATGCAACACAGTGTTTATTTCCAACGTCGCCGCTAAATGCCTTTTTACAGCAATGTTTATAATACTTGCTGAAAATTGCTACCACCGACATTAATGCAAGCTTGGTAGCGTCGGTGGAGTGATGCTGATGCTGATACAGCAGGTCACTGGCGCACCATTTGACTGCCCTCAACTATCGCCACCATTGTCTGCCTATCACGCCATTTGTAGAGGTCGCCAACCATGTGTGACTGTTGGTTGATGCATTTCTAGCAACTGTTTTAACATTTTTTGTACAGAATTACTGGTTACGTATGCTGCTAATGAACATTTTATGTTTCCGTTAATGTGTTATGTTTTTGTGTTTGTGCCTCAACGCGTCACTTCCGCCCATATACTCCTATACAGCAATTGTTGGTTTAAGTGAGCTCTACCACCCCTCAATGTTTGTCCCATGATTTCAGAATCATTCTATATATATTCTAGCAGCATACTGACTAAACACTGTTCAGAGCTCATGATAAAGAGCACAAGAAAGCAATGTGCATGGTACCTACCTGTAGCCATGCGAACTAGTTGAGCAGGAGCTGTTGACAAGAATAGATATGAATATATAACAGCCTTAATAAATATACGTTGCACAGACATTCCACCCACCTAGAATGTCTGCATTAAAATAAAAACATTATAAACGAAACATGAATGGCCATACATTTTCCAAGTTCAAAAACCAAATACTAACAATTATTCCTTGTACAAGGTCGATACTAGATGTACACAACACAATTATATTTTACTATTGATACCATAATGATGATCATTTGTTTCAATGATATATATTATAACTAAAGTAAACCAATAATGCTTAATGGACAAATATTACATGAGTCTGTCGATGGTATCAAAGAAAGTTGTATACTGGTCTATTCAAGTATCCCATTGCTTTCTTGATGGTGGTGACAGATACAAGTCCATCCTTCCCAGGGTGGAATTCAGTATAGATGCCCTTCTTCCATACAAGTGAAGGAAGGTTATCCTCCTTGATGAGATACACAGTGACAATCACCAGATTAGAAAGTGAATTCTTCCACTTAGTCCTTTGTTATAAAGCCCCAAGGTAGTTTGTTGACAACCTTTTCCACATTTGCTGGGCGAACTGCTGAACCTGTTGCCACCTAGACAAGTGACCAGCAGTTAGGGGTATTAAATTGGGATTAGGAAGAGAAAGCATGGAAGATCCAATGAAGAAATGACCTGGAGTAGGCACTTGCAATTCCATGGGATCATCAGATAACGGGCACAGTGAACGAGAGTATAAGAAGGCTTTAGCCTGACAGAGCACAGTGTTGAATTCCTCAAAGGTGAGACAAGAATCCCCAAAAATTATTTGCAAATTAAACTTTACTGATTTTATGCCTGCCTTCCACAGGCCTCCNGTTCAGGGGTATTAAATTGGGATTAGGAAGAGAAAGCATGGAAGATCCAATGAAGAAATGACCTGGAGTAGGCACTTGCAATTCCATGGGATCATCAGATAACGGGCACAGTGAACGAGAGTATAAGAAGGCTTTAGCCTGACAGAGCACAGTGTTGAATTCCTCGAAGGTGAGACAAGAATCCCCAAAAATTATTTGCAAATTAAACTTTACTGATTTTATGCCTGCCTTCCACAGGCCTCCCATGTGTGAGGAACTTTGCGGCAGAAAATGAAATTCAGTCCTCTCTGTCAGCTAAAATCAAGTGTATCAGACTTTTATTTCTCTGATGAAAAGAAATTCTTCATTTCTTGATATGCTCCAACAAAGTTTGTGCCATCGTCAAAGTAAATATTTGTACACAAGCCTCTTCTGGCTACAAATTGTCTAATAGAAGCAATGAATCCGTCTTTAGTCAGATCACTTAGTAGCTCAATATGAACTGCCTTTGTAGCTATACATACATACAAGGACACATAACATTTCACTTTAACCATAATTCGAACTAATCCTTATTTGATACTGAAAGGTCCACCAAAGTCTATGCCTGTATTTGCGAATGGCCTTGACAGTGTAACTGGAGGTTCTGGTAGCTGGCGCATCAATTTCTAACATGTACTGGCCTTCAGTCTGAGGAAGGTGATACAAAGGTGACAAATTTTTCTAATCATATCCCTTGAATATATTTGACATGTTGTTGAGACTAGTAATTTTCCACTGGTATGCAGGTTTTTATTCTGAGCATCTTCTAGTATAAGTCCTGTAATATGGTGTTTAGTAGGAAGTATCGAGGGATATTGCTGTTCAAATTCCAATGATGCTTTCTCCAGACTTCCATCCACCCTAAGGAGATGTCTTACAACTTGGAATACACTTAAGCTCATTAATGAAATCTTGTTTGACACCATTTGATTCGAGAAGAAGTCGAATATTTCTTGTTGGAACACTTCAGTTTTAACTTGTTTTATACATAGTATGACTGATTCTGCTATGTCACTTGACTTCAGAATACCATGATATTTTTGTCCTTGTTCTTACCATTGTGTATGAATCGCAAACAGTACGCAGTTATACTTTGAAGCATTGAAAAACTTGAGAAATCTGTGATGAAATCCTTGCTGCAATGGTAAAGGATCTTCAGGACTTGGGTTACCTACTGTACACTCTGTACCTTGCTGCACTCTTCAGACATTACTTCTGCAGGTGTTGTAGGCAATTCAGATTCATTGCATTGAAGAGGATCCGCACCACAACAGTCCATACTCCTTCAGTATTAGGGGTTAAGCTCCTCTCGAAAATATGTCAGTAGGGTTTCCCTGTGAACTTACATGGCCCCAGTCATTGGTGTCGGCTAGTCACTGTACTTCGGACACTCTGTTGGCTACCAATGCTTTCCACTTAGATTACTGTGCTATTAGAAATGTCAAAACTACCATTGAATCATTACAGAGTTGTATTTGGCTAAAATTAACCTTCGATGTCTCTGAAATTTCCTTACATGTTTGCTAGAAGTACAGCACCACATATCTCCAATCTTGGAAGAAACATTTGATTCAATGGGGCAACCCTATGTCGATAGCACAGAAGTTTGACAGTCAGATTGCCATGTTGATCAGTCAATTATTTGTAGATGCAGGCACCATAAGTAGATTCACTGGTATCAGAAAAACCATGAAGCTACAAGTCCCTTAGTTTGCCCATGCAAATGACAATCCTATCAATTACCAACTCATTAATCGGAAGTATTTGAAGGTTACACCATGAATTATGCAGATGGCTGGGGAGTGGCTCATCCCAGCCTAACTCTGCTACCCATAGCGATTGCACGAATATCTTTCACTTGAGAATGATAGGACCCAGAAAACATAGTGACTAAAAAAATGGATATTATCATTCAGGGAAGATATCAACTTTTTCGTTGGTCGCCACAACAAATCCAGAGATCTTATGGTGACTTCATTATCAAAGCTCAGAGGTGGTTGCAGCACTCTGTCTTGTGAAGTAACAGCATAAAGCAATTCTGGAACATTTGACTAACACCTACATACTTAAAAGCCACCCTTCGTCTAATTTCAATCAACTCCTGTTGAATTTGCACAGCTTGTTCTACAGTTTCAATACCACTATTAATGTCATCGTCATAGAAATCTGATGCTGCCATCTCTGATACTGCGGGATAGTTATGTGCTTATTCTCTGATCAGTTGCTTCAAGCACCTTGTAGCTAGGAATGGTACTGATGAGGTCCCATAAGCAACTGTCTTGAGTTCACGACTATAGAGAGGAGAATTTCTTGAAGTCCTCCAAATCATACATTGTGTCTATCTTGTCGATGCACCTGAACTTGTCGGTTCATTTTTGCAATGTCAGCAGAGTAAACAATTTTATGCATGTGAAATCTCAGTACAGTGGAATGAATATTATCTCGAACTGCTGGCCCTGCCATCAGAACATTATTCGAGAGAAGTTTCATTTGTTGTTTTTTAAGATGCATTAAAGACAACCCTGAACTTTCTGAATATTGATTCCTTTACAACAACATGATGCGGCATGTAGTATCGCTTCAGGTTTATAACTCTCTCATTCTTGCCCTCTACAGATGCCATGTGAACGAGATTTTAATATTCATTCATGAATTCATAACAATGATCACACAGCTGCTTGTTCTTGTCCAGTAGCCATTCTAGCTGATGAAACTTCATCCTTGCCACATTGTACGTATCTTCGAGTGGTTAGTTACCAGCCCTGATATGTAGCCTAACTTAATAATCTCCATCATCTAGTCTAGTAGTGTGTTCCACAATGTGCCTTTCACATACAAATTCTTCTGCTGCTAGTGGTTTTGTTATTAATTCTTCGAATTACCAAACTTTTTCTAATTTGTTGTGAAATGTATCCGTCTGAGTTACATATGCATAGCTTTGTTGTCGCTCAAGACATTTGATGAAGAGGGGAGTGTATTCCTGCAGATAATATGCACCCCAGTTTGGCGTTGTGTTATTCTGTAGGTTGGGCAATCATTCATTTTGATATTTTCCAATTTTAAGAAGTTAAAAAACCTTTTATCTCCAGTGAGTAAATCAATATTATCATGAGAATAGAACTGGCTGTCTGCTAATTTCACAACTATAAGAAATTAATTGCAACTAATATGTGTCGATGCGCACAGCAGTCATTTGGCTTGTAACCTGAAGGAGGACAAAACATGTCAACATTCCTTTGTAGGAGGTGTACATAGAAAGAAACTTAAAGTTGTTGCTGTGAGTGGTGGTTAAAACTGCATTATTTAGCCTTTTGATATGCTTTTTAATCCTTGCTCGTTCCAGTTACAGATGTTTCACCATGTTTTAACTTATAAAGTTTGACAGGGAACAACTGTCAAGGAAAGTACGACATACATGTAGCTTACCTAAACTATCCGTAACAGTGACTTTGGCAGTTGCAAATAGAACATGTGACATTCTTATGTCCCTCAATGCACAGTAGGTACCTTGTGATGTACTGGGATTTGCAAGCGATTCTTGGTTTCTATGCAACAAAGTGTGATGCAAATTACCACACACCCTACACTCTCCTGATTTGAACTGTTTGATCATATGGTTTCGGCTTAAACAGTTTATACACGGACTATTATCTTTGTCTACCTAAAATCTTTCATCAATATTGAATTCTTTTAACTTAGTGCAGTTTTGAACCACATGACCATCATTGCATACTACACAAGAATCATTAGCACATGTTGTGACAAAGGTGTCCATTTGACTTCGGCACACAACTAGTGTATTTCCATCTGAATTCTTACGCTGCTGTCTAGTTTTTAATTGTAGTTCCTCCAAAGCACTGCACTTTTGACGTAAGAATTCAAACAAATATTCTGAGGTTGGCAGAACCTTACATGACGAGTGAAACTCCCACTCAAACTTCGTCTTACTATTTAACCTCTGGACATGTACATAAATCATGAAAGCATACCATGAATGTTTTTGTTGCTCCATGTTGTAAAATGCCTTGAGATTAGTTTTGGTTTTAGCTAACACTTGATGCAGCTGAACAACATTTTTAGATGCCATAACCTGTTTCTTCATTATGTGAGGCTTGATAATGAGTTTCTCATTTTGGTATCTTTATACAAGCAGCTCCCAAGCAATTGAATACCCACCCTCACTATTTTCAGTTGCTGAATGACTCGTCTCGCATCACAATGAAGAGCTGATAGCAAACCGTGAAACCTTTGAAATAGCGGTATTGTCATATACTCACCTACAAAAGACAGAAATGTATCTTTGAATGTGATCCAATCTTGTATGTTATCATTATATTGTGGAAGTGACAGTTGCCGCGGTTTTTCTTGTACTCTCTTCTCTTGGTGTTGCTTTAATTACTTTGCATTGAACCCTTAATTTTCTATTGCAAATAACATTGCAGCCTACAGTATTTTTATTCCATGTCTGCACATTCAGTTTCGCTATATACAGATTATTCTAAACTGTCCGACTCATCTTGTATGACATTAAATCATTTCCATTATTCTTACTATAAATGTAATCTAACTCCTGACTCATTTTATTAAGGCCATTGTTCGTAACCTCCAAGAAATTCTTCTACTGTCGTAAATGCTGCCTTTATTGTCGAACGAGAACGACTTAGGTTTTTCACTTGAGTTTCCATGACGAAACTGAAGCTAAACTTAACACAGGAAGAGACAAAGACAAGAAACTGGATTGTACAATAATGCTAACCGTTGTCATACCTTTTAAATTCCAAGCTTGTGTATTGTGTCGGCGACCCGAGTTATCGTTTCGATGTCGTCAATGTTAGCCGGCAATGGTGGACGAAACTCTTGATCCTTAATGTATCCCCATAGAAAAAAATTGCACGGGGTAAGTTCCGGGTTTCTTGGGGGCCTGTGATGAAGAGCCTGGTCAACAGCTGCTCCTCGACCAATCCAGCATTGCGGCAACGTCTCGTTCAGGTATCCGCGAACAGCTAGGTTCCAATGGGGTGGCGCACCATAAAGGAAACATCAGACCATCCCCTTCACATTGACGTGTCGAATGCGAGCTCGCTACCGCCTCACCACCTTAAACTGAGAGTTACGAACGCCATCCAAACCGTAACACCGGACATGCAGACAAGAGCGTGGAACGAGTTTTATTATCGCCTAGATGTCGTTCGGGCCGCTCATGGTGGTCACATTGAACATTTATGAATGTATGGTAAAATAACTCCATGGTTCCATGGTTCATTTGATTTGTCAATCAACGTTTTAGGTAGATTGGTTTTTATATTATAGACCTTAAAATTTGGGGTTTTATTTTATACTCATCCTGTATATAATGACACACAAATATATATTGTGTGTCTTAAACATAATGACCAATTTTAATAGATTATTCCTCAGGTGGAAATATAAATATTGAGAAAAGCAACCCATGGTCCAGGTAAAATAGCAAGAGCGGTAGAAGGTTCCAAAGGTTTCAGAAAAAAATAATAATTTATTGTCATATTTTGGAAACTGTCTGCAGGACAGAAACAAGATAAAAGTTACTAATTATTGAAACCATAATCATTAATATATTGTATGTTCCTTACAGGTTGAAAAGAGGTGATACCACCCTTTGTATGCAAAAAATGTATGTTACAGACACAGTTCCCTATTTTTGACTAAAGATTATGAAATGCATCCAAAATTAGCAACATAAATGTCTGTTGCAAAAATTATCTAACTCTCTCTATTTTGAAATTAAAAAAATAAGGTTTTATTATTTAGAGAAGAGATTGCGCCTTTTAGGTAGGCAACAAGTTATGGTTGGTGGCAATTCTGAATCGTAAATGGTTTCGTCTAATGGGGTTTCTAAGAGGTGTGGAATATTGGTGTGCGTTATGGTTTTCCCCCACTCTCATTATCAGTACTGTAGTTCTCCTTCCTTAAATAGGATATGACTGTAGAATAAAAACTCACACTTCACTGCATGTTACATGTTTTCTACTACAAGTTGGCATTACGAAGTATACGGATTCAGAAATGACAGGCTTGGTTCCTCTTTATGGTGAAGTTAAAGGTAATGCACGAGCTGCTGTATGATTGTACACTGTAAATGCTTGGATATACCTACCTATATTATTACCTGAAACAGGGCACCTCAAATGACCAATTGTATTTAAACAATAGTAAGTTGGGGCAGTTGTTCAATTGTTAAGACCGGTGCAGCAGCTCGACAGTATATCTACCGTGTCTCTTACCAGATTGAAAATTAGTTAGGGAAAGATATAGAACCCGAGGAATGTGGGTGGATATTGCAAAACAAAATATTGGAACCCACAACAACATTATTACCACCAGCACCAAAAGAACTACCCAGTGCGATCTTCTGCAAATTGCAAGAAAGGCTGTAGTGCGATTTGTGGATGTTGAAAAGTAGGGTTGCAATGCTCCTCAGTTTGTGGCCAGTGTAACGGACAAGCATGCCTCAACGCTTCATCATATCCAAATGATCTTTATGAAGAAAGTGAATATGTACCTGAGGTCCTTGAAGCTTTAGAACAGAATATAAGAGACAACGAGGATGATCATAACTAACTGGAAATTCAATTTGGGCGACCAGAAGAGGAAGACGATGACTAACAAGAGGAATATTAAGCTGTATGCTTGCTATTGATAATCAAAGTAAAAAAAAACCATTCCACATTATATTTCAACTGAAATAACTTGTAATAGATTTACGATATACTTATAATAAATAAATATGTAATTATAATTTATTTAAACTATTTCATTTCAATATCTTATTATTCATATAAATTAACTTAATATCATCAAACGGATGTCTTATTTGTGAAAAAATATTTTTAAATATTAGTTATAAATAAGTAAATAATTTACGTTTCTCCATAACTATAATATTTTCAGTAAACAATTGATTTTATAAACTTTACTATGCATTGAATTCCACACACGACATAACATTACCCTATATATGGGTAGGCGCTTCCCACACTTCACGCTATATCTCAAGAATGGTTAATTATATCTGACATATCGCCTTAGACAAAACTTGTAGAAAATTTTATGTTCTACAAGTTTTGTAACTTGAAACATCATTTGAAGCATAGGAAACAAGATATTTACAAAACACCGATTTTCGCGACCTTTGAACTTGAATATATTGACATGCGGACACGAGATTCTATGAGATTTTTGAGCTAACCTTTAGAATGTGGAAACATAGATGTATGTAAATTTTCAGCTTTCTAACTTTCAATCCGAGGTTGAATCCCTATTTGACTGGACTATTTCAGTTGTTTTGTTTGATTGGAAACACGTTGCATTAAATTTTTTCGTTATTTTTAATACCAATATTATTGAAGATGTCAATGGTTTATATAACTATATAATGCAATGATTTATCGGTTTTAAGTAAAATAATTGTTTTTCGAATTTCACTGAATAATATTCAAGTGTGTTTAATGTTGTTTCAAATTACCAAAAATATAATTGCACCTAGTGGAATCGGTTGCTTTATTTTAAAATTACAATTTTTGGCGACAGCTGCTCTTTCGTGAGTAAAAAATAGGACGTCAGATTTAGCTCGTGCGAAAATGAGGACAGTTTCTGATATTCTGAATGGCTTTTTCAGTTTTCCGTTGTGTTTACTCTGAGAAATAAGCATGAATTTCGTCCTCTCTTTACAATACATTTATTAATTTTTCATTAAATAAATGAGTTCGATCATAAGCCATAGTAAAAGTCTCAGTTTATATTTTACAACGGTAAAAAACGAAAGAATCCACATTAAAACGATTTAAATTTTACTAAGTTTATATCTAGTACATAAATATATTTAACACTGCTGTAAGACTCATCTCTGATCTCGGATCGAGATTTCGAACCACCACATTCGATGGTTCGAAATAAAGTTCATTTCGATCTCCAGTCAATTTCTGAACTCGAATAATGCAACAGTTTTCTGTGTCTATATTACATCAATTTCAGACATGATCGCGGATCGAGAGATGAACCTCAATGTTGTAGCCGGCCATTAGAAACGTAAGTATCGCCGATCCATGTAGGCTTCTCACTTACCTGGGCTCATTGCATATATACAATTTGTAATATTTTAAAGTGTCTATATTTTCATGTGTTCGTAATCCACACCAAAGACTAAAATTTCAATATACGACCTATGTGTTGATTGGTCCGAATCCACTCGTTCTCTGCAGCAGATTATCTGCCGAATCGAGTTCCCAGCCACAGCCCTTCATTAGCATTTATTCTTCCTCGCGGGATACCTTCTTTATGCTGTTTTCAACAGTCTCTTCGATGTTGTTTACATTATAGATAGGTACATCGAGGTCTCTAATGCCTTCCTTGCGTGCTCATCATTGTATGGCTCATGTTTACTCTTGCTGCATTTCAGTCATATGTTATATTTCACACTTCCATATTTTCTCACTTCGCCTGTAAGTCGGTTTATCAAATTTTGTTTCATATATTTCAATAATGAGCAAACATCTTTCGTCGAAGCTGCCTGATTCGGAGCAACACAATTTTTTAGGAGACCCCTGAAAGCAGATTGCTGTGGGAAAAATTTATTTGCATTCGGCTTCATCTTCCAAGTTGTTTCGTAGGTTGCGATGACGAATTGACAGGTGTAGCATCGGATTCACCAGTAGAAGCTGCAGTAGGGCCAGTTTTCGCTGTACACTGCACAAAGGAAGAATGGAATGCTCGTTTAACGTCGGGGGATGATACAGCACTTTTGCATAAGTTAAAATGCGCATTTAAATTGTCGGTGAGTGTAAACAGTTTATAGCACTACTTACATCGATATCCTATGCAGACAAAATTCCTGCCGCATGCATTATTTCGATGCCTTCGTACTTCATTAGCATTTGCGCAAGTATTGTCGCAGTAGCTGCTTGGAAGTATTGATGAAAGCAACGAAATGCCGATGGCATTCACAGTTGAAGTTTTCTGTTTATTTGAGATTTTAGTGCTTGTCGCGTCTGGACATCTCAGTACTGCTACGATGCAATGTTGACAGATAACATTTACCAGGAAGTGAAGGAAGGCAGGTATATGTTTCGAGATGTACTTTTTTTTCAGATTGCCACTCCACTAATGAAACTGGTATTTGCATTTCTCACATGCAAAAGTAGCTCGCTCTGCATTGCGAATAAATTTGACCTCATGTCGCCGAGCATTGAAGCATTTAGTAAATTTCTTCTCGCAGTAATGACACAAACATTGTTCTGGAATACATTCCATCTTGAGTGGATACTATGTTCTCTTGTCATAGTTCAAATATAAATTGGTGCATCCAGTTTCTATGTAGCTATACATATATGCAAACCGACGAATTATTGTCCCCTAAGTAGGTTATCTAAAAACGAAAGAGAGGCTTAAAATAACGTTACAGAGAGGATTTATAAAAGACTGTGAACAATATATATACATCACCTCCAAGGATAATTATGAGCTAAAAAATCATTAAATGTAATGATTGAAAGGACACCCATTAAAACCAAGGCGAACACATAAAACTACACACCCGACATGAAATCGCATATGATAATGAATAAATCCACCAAACATGCCATCCTTGGAAAGCGCTGCGAAATAAACACTTTCAGAAGAAGACTAAACAAATTTAAAAAAAAATCGTGTTAGAAAGTTTGAATAACCGAAACCGAGACAACAACTTCGTGCCATTCTATTCCTGATCTTCATATTCTACTTGGGAAGAAAACGAAAACGTTTCGTTGCGTGAAAATGTAAATATATATGAAATTTATCTAGAAAAAATTACTTGCATTGCTATCGCAATTCTCATCGATCTTTATATGAATATTTTCTTAGCCATCCTGATCAATTCTTTCGCATTCGATGCATCTTCATACCAGTCCGATAACACGATAATTAAGCATGTAGAAATGCTGCAGTACATATTTACTCTGTATTTAAGCCTTTTCATGCACCATTATGTGTAAATGCAAATGGCATAGTAATATTTTTTGCACCTTTAATAAACATAGTAGATTAAAAGCCGACGAACTATATATGGATAAACAAAACTTGTAGAAAACACGAATCACACGCATTTCCGTAAATGTGTCCTTTCGGAAAATATCGNATATATGGATAAACAAAACTTGTAGAAAACACGAATCACACGCATTTCCGTAAATGTGTCCTTTCGGAAAATATCGTGCGTGCCTGAAAATATGATACACCCGTAACATAGGTTAGGGCAGCGGCATGGGAAATAATACAAGTTCCTTTCCCCTTTATATCGAATGCATATTTGTGAGTCGACGAGACCTACGTGTCTTCCGCATTTTATTTCCGATCGCCGGTGATATTTCGTGGCGAATAAATTTACAAGGTATGCTTTGTGCTAAGACTTTAAATCTATCAAGAACCATTTTTAAATTTATTTTTTCCTCAGTCATCCATCCAACCACGGACATATGTACCTCTCTATCAATAAATATCACCTATGCAGGTATTCAGATGATATCTCATTGTTTACCCTAACATGCACGAACGACAAATTATTAAGTGCGCGAACTACTCAATTGTGTGNCCAGATGATATCTCATTGTTTACCCTAACATGCACGAACGACAAATTATTAAGTGCGCGAACTACTCAATTGTGTGCTGTTCCCCCTCCTCCAGGTAGAAATCACAATGTCTACAAGACTGGTATGTGTGCAGAGGTCAGAAACGCGAACTCCCAGTCTCTAATATGTACGCAAGAAACAGTCATACGCAAAATGGGCTGCAAAACACACTGTGTCAGCCACAAGTTTCCATCCTGCCAAAATGAGAAATGGTTATGGGGAAAAAAATTGAAGCGCCTGAAACTGCGAATGATAATTAAATAATTCTTTAGTGGCAATAGAAAAACATCTCGACGAGATCTGACCAATGCGTAAACGGTAAAAAAAATTATTCCAAGTTTTGGAAAATTTTTCATAAATACACCATGATGCGTAAAAATAGCCAGGAGTGCATTACGATATTCGTAATACTTGGCAGAAAATAATCTCGCTCATCATGGAGCCCCGAATCTTCAAAGATAAGCAAACTTCGTTATTGCTTCAGACAAGAAAATGCCCGTTTCCATAGTGTTTTGCGTAATAAATTTATTGAATAGCTGCACCATGCCACCAATTACTCACCATAGCTCTACCAATCAATCGAATTCGCGTAAACCCCTCTTCTAACATCACCCCCCACTCCCTTTGCACTCCATCGACAGTGCCCCTCTGCAGTTCAACGCTGGTAACTCTAGTTTTCAGCACCTTCTACCAGAGTGCATCCATGTCACCCTCTTCTCAGCCCCTCCCCTCTTCTACATTGTCCTCTTCCCCCTCCATTGCATGTATATACCAGAATATAAAGGGCCTCGGGTCCCAGACTTACACCTGCTTCTATTGTTGTCGTTACCTGCTCTAATCACTCGCCTTAAAATGTGCGATTTATTTCTTGCCCGAAATGTTTTTTTTTTCATTACGAATCAGCAGATGTTTTCATGCTGTCTCAGTGGGGCCGAAAATAATTTCTGCGATCGTTGCCTACGGAGGCTACACTGGTTAGCGGCCCACGATAAATAAAAACACGCACTTCTGCCAAAACAGTTCCTGCTGACGTACGCACACTATGAAGTTCGGTACGTATACAAAAGACTTCTGGCATATATACCTGCAGCAAGACGAAGATATTCGCAGGTAGTGCTTCAAGGGCTGTAACACGTCAGTTCTGCAAAATCTGCCATCCCGCGCCTGGTGCAAGGAATGGCTTCACGATGCAGCAGCCACCACCGTTACTGCCACCACCACTAGCACCAACATCGAAGGCAACAAACAGCGAAAAAACATAAACAGCTCCACAAACCAGACGGCCATCGACCTCATGCAAGTGATCATATCGTGTCTCCATTCCGGCACCAGCACTACCTTCACCCCGGCTACATTTGACTATTGACTTCTAGCATCCGATGGCACTACGCAGGCCACCAGCGTAGGCATTTGGCTGATGCCAGCTACACCCATTGCACTACCACCACTATCTTCGATTCATGAGGTGACATACACCAGCTACTTCAAGAAAGGAACGGTGAAGTGTTATTCCAATACGGTCCTGGGGTTTCTGGAGAGTAGAGTACTGACTGGGCGAACCTCGGTACGAGGTTGTTGTTGATGGCATGAGTCACCCTCGCCTTTACTACGCCCTGGTACCTGCCTAATACTCGAGCATCATGAATGCCAAAGGCAAGTCGAAATTTCATTTTATGGGCATAATTCGGTGCGATGGCAAAACCTGTGCAGTGTACAGCATGAGAACGGATGTAAACCTACCACCTGTTGGAGCTGAACAAGGGCGAAACCATCATAATTAAAGAGAGCCTCCAGCATAGGGACTACGAAATACTACGAGGGTGCCAGGAAACTGTGCTTTGCTTAAGCGAAGATGCGACGACGAGACTCACAGAGTGCTACCAGACAAAGAAGCCGACGTGGTTCCGTTCGTCGAGCGGATGGCGATACGTCGCAACATACCATGCAAGGTGAAGATCAGCTCGCGGGACGAAGTTGAAAAAGAACTATGGTTGTGAAAAAAATATCCACTAATAGTGCAGAGCATGGTATTTTCGAGGTCAAGATATTATTTTGGTTTGTGCACAGTGCAAGCGTGTAGGCAGCACAAAGTGTCCAGAAACTCATTCATATGTGTGTATTTGAGCGAAAGACAATAGGGATACTTTTAAAAGAAAAAAAGAAATCGCGATCATAAATTATATTTATTGTAATTTACCATGAGGGGTGTGTGGAAAGAAAAACATACTGCCATATACTGTTTTGTGAAAGAATAAATTATAGTGGGGAAGACACTCTATCATATTTGAAGTATTGGCAGTAAAACATTTTTTTCGTAATTTCGTGAGATATTCATATGTATAAATGATGCTGTAAATAAATATATATGGAAAATCATGATTTTATAAAGTAACTTATGTAATCCAATTCCACAAAAATAATAAATGCTTTTTTAAAACATTTACGAAAATAATGATAATTGTGAAAAGAAAAAATTGCCTCAGTTCCGATAGCATCCTTGTGAAAGTATTAAGACACAGGTGTGCCCCTAGGCAGTATCAGATAGGCAGACTATGCACACGCGCATGTGCACTTGCTCCCACGCCATTTTCACAGGTCTTGAACTGCACTGCAGCAGGTAACCAGAGTCTGAACACATGCATACGATGTACAGCATTTGTAATTGACAGACCATAGTCCTCATGCACACAATCTCAAAAAATAAAATTCTCATAAGAAGTGACTCGTAGCCATAGACTTTTTTTTACTCTCGGACATTACGAAGGGTCGACCCCTGAATTGAGTGCCACAAAACACAAAAGCGAGCGAAGTCAATTCCCTATAGTCCATTATGGATGCATCCATTCTCACTGGAAAAAAATATACATCTCAACTTCGTTTCTGGCAGGAATAACTTTTGTTAGGCTCATGTGAGCCAGCACAATTTCGAGGCTCCCAAATTACCGCAAGCAGCTGCCTCGGTTTATACGACCAGGGAGGTAAGTGCGAATATTGTCAGTGCTGCATACAGGTACCATCGTAAATTTTTATGTGTTTAGGTAGCCAATGTTCCAGTAGCAGAATTCGAAGATACATGGACCAGGCATGGTAATGTTATAAATATTGTCAGTGCAAAATGTATTCATATTCGGCCGATGTTTGGTGAACAAACAAAAGCAAGGAGATGCTCTGTCTACTATGTTTACACTGAATGAACGACTGACCAGGCCACAATCATATCTCAGAAATCGAACTCAAGACTTTAAGCAAACCTCGAAATCAATCGAGGCATCCCCTCNGAAAGGAGATGCTCTGTCTACTATGATTACACTGAATGAACGACTGACCAGGCCACAATCATATCTCAGAACTCGAACTCAAGACTTTAAGCAAACCTCGAAATCAATCGAGGCATCCCCTCTTATGCACATTTCGCCCCCTTCACCCCTTTAGTAAATGAGTTTCACATTCGAGGACATATATCTGAAAAATAGATAGACGTGAAATTTTATTAAGAAGGCATCAATTTATTTTTAATTCGGTATTTCGACCCCAGTTTCAATCCTCGATAGGCTAAACCAGATTTTCATACATGATAAACATGGAGGACGTTGGCCGGTGAGCTTTCCTTATGTACTTTACTTTCTCCCTTAGATACATTTTATCACAATTCCATAAAATATTTCACACCATTCNATACATTTTATCACAATTCCATAAAATATTTCACACCATTCGCAGTCTGCCGAACACATAATTTTCGCTGTTATTTCGGTTGCTGGAGTAGGTCTCCACCAGCTCTCTGAACTAGAAGGTGATCACACACACAAGGGAAAAATTATAAGATAGGGATCAGTACATGACTTTTCATTTTATCATATTTCTAAAACACGTCAAGCAGCAACCTGCATGCAATCACTGCAAACTTTCTTGCAGGACAATACTGTGAAAATGTTTAGCTTTGATATACTGGCTCATAAACCCGAGGATATGGCATCTCAGGAAATGATCATCGAGGCACTCTTGTCAATTATTCTAAGCACAATGGCAAATATTAATTAAAATATTTGCCAAAATAATTAAAATTTTATAGTTATGTTAGACACTTCACAGAAAAATTACGATCCCGAAGATATATCTGAAGGAGAAAGAAGAGTACACAGGGGAAGGTCGCCGACCAACGTCCTCCATGTTTATCGCGTAAGGAAAACTGGTGTGAACTATCGGGAATAGATCCTGGTTCATCGAGGCAGAGGTCGAGCAGCCTGCTCGCTGCACAAAAGCAAGACCTAAGTTTATAGAGTGAACGATGCTGAATAACATGGCTCCTAGTGGGGTTAGAGATGGAAACTGCTGAGGTCGATATATTGAATTTAAAATAAATTTATGCTTTTGACAGGTGTATGTCGTCGACTGTGAAACTCATTTTCTAAAGGGGAAAGGGGGTGAAATGTGGAAAAGTGGGAATGCTTCGATTGATTTCGTGGTTTGCTTAAAGTCTGAGTTCGAGTTCTGAGATATGATCGTGGCCTGGTCTGTCGTTCATTCGGTGTAAACGTAGTATACGAAGCATCTCTCCACTTTTGTTTTGTCGCCAAACATCGGCCGAATATGCATACCTCTCGCACTGACAATATTTATGATAGTGCCAAGCCCGATCCATATATCATCGAATTCAGGTAGCACAGTATCTCAGTTGAGAAATCTACGACCACTGCAAGGTTCAGAATGTTTTTTTTTTTTACCGAAAGGTATCCTTATGTGGATATGAACACATAATTTGACAAAGTAGAATTTACACTACCATATTTTCTGTATTCGCAGTTCCAAGCTATGTATTATGGACGCGAATTCCACTTTATCATAAGCCTCGAAATATTTCGGGAAAAGGCGCCATTGCTTGTCTTCGAAACGTCGAAACGAAACAAGCGAGTTTAATATGGTGACTTTGATAGTCGTATAGAAATCATTACAAAGGAAATCATGACTGTGAACACTGATATTTACTGTTTGATATTTGTATGAAAGAGTAGTGAGCTACGATTACTTCTCGGGGCTGGTGTCCATATATAAACAGGATGGTGTACGATTTGCATCCCAGTTTGTACCAATCATTCGAGATGTATTGTAATCTGCAAGGCTTCAAGAGCCAGAGTTTCTGTGTGCCTAAGGAGATCTCAGTGTCCTATGACGACGATGGCAAGATGCGCATGTGCTCCTTCTGCCCCCTTATCCTAGGAAACTCTTGGACGAGAAGAGCAAGAAGACCAACGACTGGCTGACCATGTACTACCATGAACTGAAGTGGGTCGAAGGCAAGATTCTGTACCAACAATTGGGCAATGTGCTGCGCACCTAAAGATGCAGTACCCTCAAGGACAGATTAACATTGCAGGGCCCAAGCAGAATAAATGGCTCAGTGACTTGTGCAAAGACGAAGTGGAAAGTAACCGATTTGCATTTCGAGTGCTGCTGTCCTTCGCTGTGCAAGCCTACGAAATTTTATGACGACCAGTAGTGGCGTGTCAGCGACAGGTCAGAACATGACTGGACATACACATGAAGTAACGCACAGCTGCTGTGCAAATGGTATGCCTCGTCCTTGGACAGGGAATTGGCTGCCTATGACTAGACACGTAATCTTCCGAATCGACCTGAGATGAAAGCTAAATTTAGTTTCTCTATTGTGGTACACCTGATCAGCATCCATAGTATGTAAGAGTGAAATTGCGACATGCTTGTTTAGTCGCAATGCAGAGGTATGTTCGACACCATGACAATGTTCTGTCATATGGACACTTATGCAAACATCAAGCCTCACTATGGTAACATTGAATACAGTTTCATTGCAGCAGGTGGCTACTTGCATGCCTACAAAGGAGAACTGCGACGGGGTTGGAATCCAGCATTGATGATTCGCCCATTTCCGAGCCGACTATGAGCAATTTGAGATTTAAGTAGACTCTCCTGGAGCATACGCCTGTATCATATTCCACATGACACCACAAATTTAGCTGACCTGCTTGTGGACAAAATCATCGCCGTGGCCCAGACTCATACTAACATCCACGCACCAGACTGTGCTGTGGAGCTGCCACAGGCAGGGAACGAGCCATCGGTACTAAGCCAGCGCACTGGGTCCAGTAATGCCTCTACCCAGATGACCAGATGCCGACGAGTGCACCATAGGCAAAGGGTACTTGTTTCTTTACCCACTACAATTGGTCCAGTCTCCAATTCGGAAACAAACCTTCACAAGTAGTTATGAAATGGAAATTTTGGGACAGGTCTGCGTGCAGGGGATTCAAAAATTCATGGCCACCATTTTTGATGATGTGATGGTGGCCATATTGATATACCCTGACCTTGAGCTTTGCTAATAATGCTAATTATGCACACTCTAATTATGCATACCCTAGTATCTCGTATACCCTTATTACCTACACACCATAATTATATGCACATACGAATTATACGCAGACATGCATGCACACATTCATCAATCACCTGCCGACATCTTGTCGCCATCTGCTATCTGGCATTCACAATTGTCTGCTGCCACAGGAGGTCGCTGTCTTGCGTTCATCGTCATCTGCTAGCAGACACCACTGCTATCTTGGATTCCCCTGCCCCTATACTACTATACATGCCCACCAGAGTGCAGCACACCCTTGTTTCTCCTACTGCCCACCAGGAGCATCGTCATCCCCCTGCCTTTTGCTAGGAGCACTACCACCGCCACTTGAAATTTTCGTTTCCACAGTAGTCTGCTAGAGTGCACCACAATTTCCCACCATCTTAGTTCCCAATAGCAGCCATCAAGAGCACGAGTGTTGATACTTAAAGTCGAATTCCAATGTGCAGAAGGCAAGACTCTCCTCCTTATTCTCATTATTCGGTGCAAATAGCTCAAAAAGTTCTGGAAGCATGTGGATTTGATCCGGTTACAATTAGGTTCGCCAGTCGGGTGCCATGGCCACTGGATCACCGAGCAATTACTTAAGTGGTGGTCGAAATGCGGTGTTTATATATATATATATATGTATATATAATAAAAGTAGAAACTGTTTGTGCAATCATACAGTTGCAAGAAGAATGGACTATTCGTGCAGTGGCTGCATAAATCGATGTGGCAAAATATGTTGTTATTAGAATTTGGAATCGATTCAGGGAATCAGAACTGTGCATTAGGAGTCCAGGCCAGGGCAAAAAAAAAGAAAACAATAAGCCAGAGACCCCCGATATCTGGCCAACTGTGCACTTTCGGCAGTGCAGCACTATTGATTGGGACGACCAACGCGATCTGAGGGCAGCAACTGGTGAAATTGCCTGCGACCAAATCGTTAACAATATACATTGTAAAGCAGGCTCAAGGTCACGAAAACCTCATAAATGATTGCGATTAGCACATCATGACAAGAAAGATTGACTGTCATTTGCACAGGCACATTGAAACTGGCCACTTACAGTAGCGCAATGCGCTTTTCACAGATCAATCGTGCTTTCGACTAACGCAGTTTGATGGACCTTTGCGGATGTTTCGTTCCTGGGGAGAGCAGTATACTGACGCAGCATTCCAGAAATGGCATATGTTTGGCAATGGATCACTCATGGAGTAGAGTGGCAGAACTACCAAAGGCTGAATGGACCATGTGGTGATCCGATACAGACTTACTGCTGCCAGGTACATAGAGGAAATTGTACTCGATCATGGTACACCCATTGTAGCAGGGATGAGGCCCCAGTTTGTGCTGTAAGAAGACGATGTATGAGTGCATACAGCAGCCAACCCAAGAGCTGCGCAGGAACTCCATATTCAAACCATGTATTGCCCACTATAAGTCCCAACCTCAGTCCCACAGGCCACTTTAGCGACAACATAGGCCAAAGAGTTTAGAATCATCGTAGAGCACTTCAGACCATTCAAGAACTTGCTCATACTCTCCTCGAGGAATAGGGAAACATCACGCAAATGGAGGTGCCATGACTGATCAGAAGTCAGCGTCAAAGTGCTGAGACTTTCATATGGGCACTTGGTGGCCAGACCAGATAATGAAGGGTTTCCCTCTGAGTTAATGTAACATGAATGGGACGATGATTCCACTTTTGTTTAGGACATAATGTTAATATCGCTTGCAGCAGTCATTTGTACATTTAGACACAAAGAATGCGTGAACTACTTTTAGGTATAGGTTTGAATGGTCTACAGACAACTAATATGTCACTGTGTACACAATTCGTGTAACAATATGTGCATTCCAAATCTTCTCTCTCTCATTGTTTTGAGCAGTGTACATTTGCACAGCGAGCATGACATATGCAAATGTGGGTTACATAAAAACATATATTAATATAAATAAACACTGCCAGCCTAATACAAGGTCTGCATGCAGGATAGGGACCTAGTGCGACACGGCCACCATTCCCAACTAGTCCCACACAGCTTTCTAAAATTTTTTGAAATTAATATTATTAAATGTGTAAAAAATTTTGAAAATACAAAATAAATGACGGCATATGTCGATGTCCTCCTCGTCATCATACTTTACCATCTGCATGGCATTACCATACGCACGGCTCCTCGGACTTGTGACCAAGGGCAGTACACTTCACCAGTAAATACCGATGAAAAATTTTTAATGCAACAATTTGCATTAATAAGCATAGTTTACAGGTGTCTTAGGAGTCGCTGAAATGGAAAAATTCCCACCTATAAATAACCGAAGCGGACAAAGGAATGGTCAGAAAGACAACATCAACAGAATAAGGGTACAGTACATAGGTTAAAAAAAGGGAGAAGTTGGGGGCAGTGCATAAATAAAGAATAAATGAAAGTACGATACAATACCCCAATACCAGTAGTGGAAGTGTGAAATTAATAATATTTTAAAATTCATAACTCTGTCTATGATAAGCACTGAATTCCCCAAGAAGTAGATATAAACCCCAGGTCGGAGGCCCAACGTAGATGCCAAATCCCGTGCACAAGTACACATAAGAAATTGTGGAATGTGAAATAGTAGTCACATCACGTATATGTAAAAAAAAATGGTATGCACCTTCAGTATCATCACCAGACAAACTTGCGCATAAGTTTCCAGAATATTCTGGTGACACACCTGACAAGATAAGTATACATCTTGCACATGATACAGCATGCCACCAGTCATCAACAACAAACTTGGAAACAAGAGTACGCGTCTTGCATTTTCTTTAGGATGATGCTGAAAACAATAAATAACTGAACAACATAATATCACACATATGCCATTCATTGTGGGAGATGGGAATGGAAGCACTTCTCCTTCGACAAGCCCGGAGTGAGGAACTACCTATTATGCATCCCGACTCCAGTGGCTCTCCTGGTAACATACACGTATATGATAATATATGCCTGCCCCAAATTTGAGGGTGGGTGTACATAATATATATAATATATATACAAACAATAAGTTAATCAGTCACTATAACCACAAGGTATTGTATTTATTCAATCATAACAGATTTGCCATTTGACATCCATTCACTAAAGAGCCTGTTAGTTGGTATATTGTGTACACAGTTCGTGATGGTGCGACATAATTATGTTGACCTTTATCCGCATTATCTTCCATCTCAATAATATACTTTTTTAATGGTCGAAGGCGATGGTATTTTTGAAGACACACTTCTGTATCCCTTCAGTTCGCATTACAAATTCATCCTTACATTTATACCTGCATTGTTTCGCCCTCAGCACAACAAACAATTGACATGTCATCACCGCCAGACTTATCCTTGAAAATGCCAATTTTATTTGTGTTGGTAGGCGTGTAGCAGGGATGAGAGGGTGGGTAATCACTGGTATCGAACCCAGTCATGAGTTTTGGGCCTTAAGCGAGGTCCCTGTAGAAGTCGGGACTAAATACTTCCAGAACGAAGGAATCCATGTTTATATATATTATGCCCAGGTGATTGCCATACCCTACTTTCAAGTTGTGGTGGCAGCGATACATGTGTGTTTTTGACAGGTCAAGTATGGCGAAGACTGCGTAGATAAGCTTATGAAATAAGGTAAGTGTACCCTATATGGCCTACTTACTAGTTGTCGGTAATGCCACCATATGACATACCGACTAATTGTCGGTAATGTCGCAATTAATACGAAAAATGGCCACAGCACAGTTTATCTATTTTACCAGTTGCGCAGTATCTGTGNGTTTTGGGCCTTAAGCGAGGTCCCTGTAGAAGTCGGGACTAAATACTTCCAGAACGAAGGAATCCATGTTTATATAGATTATGCCCAGGTAATTGCCATACCCTACTTTCAAGTTGTGGTGGCAGCGATACATGTGTGTTTTTGACAGGTCAAGTATGGCGAAGACTGCGTAGATAAGCTTATGAAATAAGGTAAGTGTACCCTATATGGCCTACTTACTAGTTGTCGGTAATGCCACCATATGACATACCGACTAATTTTCGGTAATGTCGCAATTAATACGAAAAATGGCCACAGCACAGTTTATCTATTTTACCAGTTGCGCAGTATCTGTGAGGTGTTGGAGAGAAGGATAAATGTGTTTATCTGTTGCGCTACATTTGTGTTATTATTTCCGAATTGTATATTCCTTACTGTAATAATTACTTAACATATATATTAAAATAGATCACCTGTTTTTTTAATATTTTATAATATCTAGTTAAAGGTAGTTATGGGATAATCTGAATTAAAATTAATAATTGCAGTGGGTACTAACATAAAATTTCTCCCTTGCAGTAAAGAATCAATATGGCCTATGCAGGCCATATTGAGTACACGTAAGATATAAGCACAAACATCACCCTTCCACCTTCTCACCACAAGAGAGAAGGTGTATAAATGAAAATTGATATTTTATAGTAATGTATACCTTTCATGAAACTTTTATAAAAGTTGTCAGTTTATACACACAATGTCTAGTTTTCGAGATATTTTCTTTTACAAATGAACAGCCTGTTTCTTTTGTAATCACATGTGATTATTCTTAGTGTCTATAATTCAGGTATCTCATTTTCAGAAATCACAGCTGAGTGAAGTGGAGATATTTGAGCTCTTAACATCGATATTTTGAGAGCAGATGAGGTTGAAGTGAGNGGGGGGGGGGGGGAGATCCCCGAGAAAAAACCCGCCGACCAGAGGCATCGTCCACCACGATTCAGAAATGCTAAAATCCGGGAGCGACCCTGCTGGGAATTGAAGCCGGTTCACCTAGGTGGGAGGCGAATAGTTAAACAACTACATTACCACGGCCCCTACCGCATTTTAGAATCATCGAATTTATACTCATCACAGTAGAACCAAAGATGAAATTCCAAGCAGTTTCCAAGAGAAAATCAGCCATAAACAACAAAATTACTTTCCCGAAAAAAGCATTGTTAATAACAAATGTGAATATATCTGTTAAGTAAGACAATAATGCAATCTCGAGCCCTACCATGCCAACTTACAAAGAAGAAGGCCAAGTCAACATCACCTTAAACACATTTTTGGTATTGTAATATGTGAAATGAGATTTCAGTAATATACATGCTTTTGTGCATCAGTGGGCGACAATATATAGAAGAAAATTGTGTAGGATTGACGAAAGACGACAAAGAATCCTTTCTTTGCCCATATGGTAATAATTCAGATTAATAAAAATGATTTGTTACATTAATTATATTCTAACTGAAAATAGGCTATATTGAGTACACTGTACCAAATATGCCCAATACACACTGTTTATGAAATGTTTTGTTGTGTGTTCCCTATTGTCTTGATATTATAGCAATCTAGATGTAATAATTTTTATGTTTTTTTCATTTTTGAGTCCAGTTGTTACGAGGCAGTTATTTTCAGTTAAACACTTACAAAAAGTTTCTGAACCTTANTTTTTTCATTTTTGAGTCCAGTTGTTACGAGGCAGTTATTTTCAGTTAAACACTTACAAAAAGTTTCTGAACCTTAGCTAGGCCATATAGGGTCCACTTACCTTAGAATATTTTCGTGATCCAATTTAATTACTGATAGGGTTTCATCATATTTGTATAGTCTCACACCTGAACAAAGGTTTGGACGTAAGCTTTTTCGAATGTCGTTNGTGATAGGGTTTCATCATATTTGTATAGTCTCACACCTGAACAAAGGTTTGGACGTAAGCTTTTTCGAATGTCGTTCTGTGCACATGAGTTTCATGCATAGGCATTTACATTTATTTTCCATGCTCTCCTCGAACATATCAGTGTTCATGTTCTTATAAAAGTCATTCACGAATTCATTTGTGACTGCCTTGCATTTATCTGTATTCATGTCTATATGAGGCTTCAGCCATGCCGTCTGATCGAACTCTAGTACAGGTGTATCGTCTTCAGCCATAGATCATAACTAATTGCCATCTTGAGTTTAATGTAATGCACTATATTATTATTATTTGCAAGGGTAGTCATGAGTTTCGTCATTTCGACCCAGGGGGGCACTCAATTACCGACAGGAACGGTAGGACCTTGTGGTCCTTGTGGAGTTCGGCAGGGTACTCCACTTCTACCTCCAGTATGTAGCCCACATCTCCATCATCATGCACGGAAATAACGTCTACATCTATGCCAGTCCATCTAAAGTTGGCTAATGGCAGAGGAAGAGACCTCACCCAACAATATCAATTATTGAATTTTACATACTGGAGGTAGGTAGTTGGCCTACTGGCATCATATATGTCTGAAATATCCTTATTGCTTGCCACTGCATCGCACTTGATGCCATCGGCTACCCTCTCCCCACTCTCTCNTATATGTCTGAAATATCCTTATTGCTTGCCACTGCATCGCACTTGATGCCATCGGCTACCCTCTCCCCACTCTCTCACCGGGATACCAGTCACGATAAACAGGTGTATATCATAGTCGCCTATAAGCTCCACTTTTACCCGTGTTTTCCTCAACATTGCATCGAAAGAAAATCCGGGAACACTCACGTATCTGACACAGTCTAGGCCATGTGCCTTCAGACATAGCCCCCAGAAGTACTCGAACATGCCGCACAGGAGTAAAATGTCTGTCTTCAAGCACAGCTCGGACTACGGTTTTAATTTTCGACAGCCAAATGTCCAGACAAACTGAGCGTGGTGGTAATCCTCATCGGTGATGTATCCATTGAGCCGGTTGTAGAATGCATACTTGGCCGGTAGTAGCGGCTCATCGAGTTTCCCCTACGAANTATATGTCTGAAATATCCTTATTGCTTGCCACTGCATCGCACTTGATGCCATCGGCTACCCTCTCCCCACTCTCTCTCCGGGATACCAGTCACGATAAACAGGTGTAAATCATAGTCGCCTATAAGCTCCAGTTTTACCCGTGTTTTCCTCAACATTGCATCGAAAGAAAATCCGGGGACACTCACGTATCTGACACAGTCTAGGCCATGTGCCTTCAGGCATAGCCCCCAGAAGTACTCGAACATGCCGCACAGGAGTAAAATGTCTGTCTTCAAGCACAGCTCGGACTACGGTTTTAATTTTCGACAGCCAAATGTCCAGACAAACTGAGCGTGGTGGTAATCCTCATCAGTGATGTATCCATTGAGCCGGTTGTAGAATGCATACTTGGCCGGTAGTAGCGGCTCATCGAGTTTCCCCTACGAATCGACATAGTTGTAGGGGTACACTCATTTCCGTGTTACTAACAGGAGCTGACCAGGTTGCAAGAAGGCTGTCGTTAAACTGTGATGATGTCAGTCATAAATCGAAATGTATCGATAAACTGTACTGTGAAATTGTGGTCAAAACTTTTGCTGAAGGTAATACGTTTCTCTTTAGCGTGAACTATTATAATTATACACTGAAGAGCCAAAAAAACTGGTATAGACGTGCGTATACAAATTACAGAGGTATGGAACAAATCAGAAGAAAGCGATGTGGTCGCCAGCTAGATTGGTTACTGCTGCTACAATGGCAGGTTATCAAGATTTAAGTGAGTTTGAACGTGGTGTTATAGTCGGCGCATGAGAGATGGGACATAGCATCTCCTTGGTAGCGATAACATTTGGATATTCGCGTACGACCATTTCACAAGTATACCGTGAATATCNTTGGTAGCGATAACATTTGGATATTCGCGTACGACCATTTCACAAGTATACCGTGAATATCGGGAATCCGGTAAAACATCACATCTTCGACATCGCTGTGGCCGGAAAAACATCGCGAAAGAACGGAACAAGCGACGACTGACGAGAATCATTAAACGTGACAGACGTGCAACCCTTTCTCAAATTGGCGCAGATTGGATTTCTGGACTTCCCTGCAGTATTAATGGTGTGAATTGCCTCCTGTATACCTTCAGACATTATTCGAGTCCATGCCACGTCATCTTGCGGCACTTCTGCGTGCTCGTTGGTGGGTGGAGGGGGAGGGGGGGCTTTACGATATTAGGCAGGTGTACCAGTTTTTTTGGCTCTTCAGTGTATTTTTTGTACCGTACCCCAGTTGCGTAATAAAACATTCTAGCCGTACATCAAGCTATGGAAAAGGATTAGCAGTCTCTTGGGGCGATGGTGGAGCTTATTACAATTATTACATTCAACCACAATACAGTTGCCAGTGAAGTAGTCATGTTCTCGAATCTTGCAGTTATCATGGGCAAAGGGACTGTAGCAGTGTCAACAAGTGCTGGCGAGAGTTTGGCAGTGCATTCATCGGATCTTAGCTGTCTCATAGGTTCAGAGTGACTGTAAATCTCTTTCACGAGAATACTAACCCTCACGATTTCCTACATAAACTGTTTGGTGGCGTTTTCCCTGGTGTATACTTGCACACCTGGGGGCAGGCTTGATGTGTTGGAGGCAGGTATTATGGTGTTATACACCTTGATGTAAAATCCATACCTTCAGGGCTCGTGTTTTTGGTATCTGTGGGTATATGATCCCGGTTTGGCAGGCATGTCTGCATAGGAATAAGCATAGCCTCGAAGTACGCTTGAACCACTACAGGCACCTTATCAGCATTGTTGTAATCTGCAAACTGCAGCAAGGGAGTCTTGCCATTNAGTACGCTTGAACCACTACAGGCACCTTATCAGCATTGTTGTAATCTGCAAACTGCAGCAAGGGAGTCTTGCCATTTTTCTACGGTAAAGGCACAGTCACACGAACAAGTGCATGCTTATTACAGTACCTCCTGTAATCAGCCAATGTCTCAACACCTGTTAGTCCTGCAACTCGAGGAATGTCGTGATATGTGGACCATCTCTTTCAGGGCAGTCATCTGGTAATGTACCAGTCAGGAGAAATTTTCTATTTAGCAGTAGTGTGAATTATAATTTTCAAGCATCATTTGCAGCATGTCAAAGTGGTAAGCCAGTTCATCTTTCGACACCTGTTTNAGTGTGAATTATAATTTTCAAGCATCATTTGCAGCATGTCAAAGTGGTAAGCCAGTTCATCTTTCGACACCTGTTTAGGAAATACCATTTCTTTGTCGCCGAGAGAATATACATTCATGCAGACCCAGACATTATTCCTCTCGAACATTTATTTTTGTCGCAGAGGGTTGGGGAACTCGAGTCCACTGAACTTAAACTATGTTGTAATATCATAGTACTCCTTTCCCACACATCAGGATATGCTCCTTCGACGAACCTTGCCTGGATAGCCCACATGAAACAATGGTGGTACTGGTTCTGGGGATTAAAAATTAACTTTACTGACTTTAAGATGTGCGGGCAGGCAGATGTAAGGGGAAACTCTCAAAGTATCAAGATTATTGATGTCTATTTGAAGTTGTTTCACAGCTGATAGTGTCCACTCCGATCCCTTCCCTTGGTTTTCTTTCTCCTCCTGAGAGATATTCTTTACACTAACATCATTACTAGCTTGTAAGTCGGAGACATTGTTTAGAGGGATATTCTTAAGTTTAAAGGCTCTTTTGTCTGGCTCTTTTTCATGGGTTTCGGGATTGCTATAAAAAAATTATAAAAAAATATTTTATTGGCTTGCACCCTGGTCCTCGATTTCTTGCTCCAGTTGACTGATGATGGTGTCTTTGATGTCTTCTGCATCGCTNATTGGCTTGCACCCTGGTCCTCGATTTCTTGCTCCAGTTGACTGATGATGGTGTCTTTGATGTCTTCTGCATCGCTGCACATAGAGGTTTTCTCACACACATACATTTTCATGGTGCATCTGAAGGCCGTCTCTACGAATATGGACCCATTAACATTGCACTCGCTGGCCTCGACGACTGATCCGCAGTCGTAGGAACTGACTTCTGCCAAGATGAGGCGGGCTGGTACAGTAGGAATTGGTTGTGGGGAGGCAGCAACACATTGCAGCTTTGCAGGAGGCCATTGCATTTATCACTGTGTGATCACAAATTATCTGCTCTCGTGAACTGTCGATAACACCTGCGACATTTCAAGGTCTCCCTTTCAGTCTTCCACCCAGAAGTTACGCTCGTGCCATCGGACATAGCCTGTGTGAGCGAAACTATTATTGCAGAATGTATATCGTGTTGTGGCCATCTGATAGATGTGACCCATGCAGGGTTTCATGTGATCGGCCAGCTTATCCTTGTGGGTATTTATTTTAATGCACTATTCGCAGATGTGCTGCTCTTTCCTAAGAGGGTCGAGCATTAATTTGCTCTCGTGACACATGCCATTAGGACGATTGGTAAAAACTTAGTGGCAAAAGCTGCACTGCATTATGGGTGATGGCATCGCACATGCCACATACGATGATGATTGTGATAATATGAAAGAAAAATAGCGAAAGGAGAAGCAATCATCATCCAAATGGAACAAGAAAGGATGGGGAAAACCAGACGATGACCCAGCAGAAGATGCAATGAACAACTCAACACCGGAACACCAGCAGAGAACCTACAAACATGCATAACCCTAAACTAGCCTGCCGAAAAATCTTCCCATACCTCACATCTAGCCAACATCACAACACAGCATGTTCCCACACTACATCTGCATACCTTCATGTTATAGGGAACAGAAACAATATATGGACACTTTCCGTACATACATGAACATGTTTAACTCTGCAGTAGCATGCGACNTTATAGGGAACAGAAACAATATATGGACACTTTCCGTACATACATGAACATGTTTAACTCTGCAGTAGCATGCGACGATGCCACAAAGGCTGCATGTGAGAAATGTTGCCAATTCAACAATAGCTTTCCTGGGTTTACTCCAATCTTCCTGTGTCATTACATTACATCGCTGCTCCATCTGAACTCTGTACAGCAGGGCTATAAAATGAGAGACCCCCGCGCATCCGTATGTCGTGGCGTGAACTACAGAATTATTGTTTAGGTTTTTTAAAATTAAGTCCATGCTTTTTATACTTTCTCCTGGCATTGTCTCCACATGCTTTACAATTTCAATGAATGCAAGGTGAAAAACTTCGTCATTGAATGTTGGTCGCATGGTTATAGTAACAAACTTATAGGGAGAAATAACGGCATTTGTTAGTAGACAGACACTAATCATAAACACAGAACAGAGCACTAACGATGCCATTTTTTAGTGCTAGAATCGCTCTTTTACATAGCCACTGGTCGTCATTTATATTTCCTTGTAGATCTGGGTAAATGATAGCAATCAGTTCCGTATCACTCTGCACCAAATTACTGAAATCCCCCGTTAGTGACACACAGCCCTCGGCATCTGTTCCTAACCGCCCATCTCCAATTTTGATTAGTGTATCATCATAAATTCCTGTATCAACATCATTGTAGAGGTACACTCTCATATTTGACTTCAAGCTGAATTTCTTGACATTTGCCCATACGCTTGACGACTTGAGAGAGACTTTGATTTCATTTGCAGTTGTGTCCCTCTGAATAACCAGTAGAGTTTTGCAGAAGCAACTAGCCAGTAATACAACCATTCCTCACATAGCGTCTGTATTGTTTCGTATATCCTGTAGAGTTCGGTTTAGGGCCTCTATCACTTTTTCGTGTGACGTTGTGCTTTCGTCCCACACTAACATCCTACAGTATATTGACGCAGTATTGTACCCCGAACGCTATTTGTACTAAAAAATATTTCCTAAGAGAATGATACTTTTTCGGGATAAAAAGTAGCCTGTGTCACTTCCCGGACCTCCAACTATCTCTGCACAAAAAATAACGTCGATCCGTTGCTCCGTTGCGACGTGAAAGAAGGACAAACAAACACACTTCCACATTTATAATATAAGTTAGGATTAAAGGTATGCTGTGACTACGTATGCAATATTTTAGCACTCAAATATTGTTTGAATTTCCTTTTTAAGGTACAATATTGCACGATTATTGATGGGCAATAGTAAAGCTTTTCCTTATTTTAATCAGTAAACTTGTTTTCATAAATAGTATACACTATTCACATGCGCAGAAATCTTCAGCACATACTGCAGCGCACCTGACTTTTTTAAAAATATTTATCTTTGTTATTATTATTACTATTATTATTATATGTAGATCCACACATATTTCAATGATGTTACAAATCCATCAAAATGGGTTTGAAATCCTGATGCCTGAGACTCACAGCTTCCAAGTTTTCGTCCCCCAGTTGATACCACCCCTCATAGATATCAGCTTCGATATTTACCATTAGCGAAACGGTCCGGCTTCGCCCGGGTACAGTTGAGTTTAACAGTGATTCAATAATAAATAAATTGGGAAAAGACAATTCATTTATGTGAAAACAGAATTATTAAATTATTATACTATGNGTGATTCAATAATAAATAAATTGGGAAAAGACAATTCATTTATGTGAAAACAGAATTATTAAATTATTATACTATGATGGCATAGGTTTTTAACTGATTATGGCAACCCAAAAGGAAGGAAATATTTTTTGCCCGATAGACAACAAGTAAGGTATTGTTTTTGGAGTGTATCTGTGCAACTTTCGCGTAGTTACCACATTTTAGCTTCCNGAAGTAAGGTATTGTTTTTGGAGTGTATCTGTGCAACTTTCGCGTAGTTACCACATTTTAGCTTCCAGCGTCAACGTATGAAATTCAAAACATGAGTTTCACCTAGATGTAGCTTTAAAAATAAGTGTACCAAGGTACTACTGTTTGCACTTGGCTGACGGATCTTAATCGATCACCAAATTTATGCAACGTTCCCAGCGGCACACATTTGGATGGGTGACCATTTAGTGGTATAACATCNGTGATTCAATAATAAATAAATTGGGAAAAGACAATTCATTTATGTGAAAACAGAATTATTAAATTATTATACTATGTTGGCATAGGTTTTTAACTGATTATGGCAACCCAAAAGGAAGGAAATATTTTTTGCCCGATAGCCAAGAAGTAAGGTATTGTTTTTGGAGTGTATCTGTGCAACTTTCGCGTAGTTACCACATTTTAGCTTCCAGCGTCAACGTATGAAATTCAAAACATGAGTTTCACCAAGATGTAGCTTTAAAAATAAGTGTACCAAGGTACTACTGTTTGCACTTGGCTGACGGATCGTAATCGATCACCAAATTTATGCAACGTTCCCAGCGGCACACATTTGGATGGGTGACCATTTAGTGGTATAACATCNGTAATCGATCACCAAATTTATGCAACGTTCCCAGCGGCACACATTTGGATGGGTGACCATTTAGTGGTATAACATCTGAGCGCTTGCGGGCTTCGGAGGGGACGTTAAATATTTGGTTCCGGTTGTTTTCGATTGATAGCAGTCGTTAAGCCATTTCAGAGATTCTTGGGTGGCCTGATAAAGTCTGACACCAGAGGAAAAAACTATTTCAGTCACATTGCCAGCCATTGAAGAATAATATTTTGTTGTTATTCCACAGGAACCGTACAATTTTCCAGGGGAAAAGTATCATATATCCTTTTCCAGGACCTAAAGTATCTCCATTCCAAATTCATCAAAACCCGTTCAGCTGTTATGGATCTGAATTTGGTCACATTTCCAGCAGTTGCAGAATTAGGTTTTGTTGTTACTCCACAGGACCCGTACAATTTACCGGGATAAAAAGTATCCTATGTCCTATTCCAGGACCTAAAGTACCTACATACCAAATTTCATCAAAATCTGTTAAGCCGTTATGGAGCTGAGTGGAAACAATCATACACACACTCACACACACACAGCCTTTCACATATATAATATTAGTAGGTTGCATGTATTTGTGCGTGGCTGTATGATATTCCCTCGAAATGTATTCGGGAGGGACAGGCCTACCTCTCTCATGGCTCTCCTCCACAATATAAATTGCATGTCACCCCCNAGGATATATATTTCCAAGAATATTGTTACCTAGCGAGAGGGCTGACTTATTGTGTGTTACTGATTCTCACTAACGACTTTTGCATATTTATTAGGCATGACTCGCATATATAGAATGTGAGCCAGCCAGCATGTAATTTTGCCCACAATATATATAGTGTATTGGTACATACCAGCAATTGCATTTTGTGTTTTGTGTATATATGTAACCTTCAATAGTCATTTTGGGTACTCGCAGTACAGGCCGTGTTAAATAAAGCCCTTCTATATATGATTTTAAAAATATGTGTTATTTGACACATTTGGTGTGATTATGTAGCCGTCTCTCTACTACCTATGTGTACAGCTCATATCATGCAATGTCTCTCCGCTGCCCGCCTCGCCAACATACACATACAAAGGTTAAAAATTATACCAACACAAGAATACTTTCAAAAATAGTTTTAACACTGTATGCTTATCATTAGTGGATGTAGCACTAATGTCCAGAAGACCGGATGCCACGGACGCTACCGGCGAAGTCGTCGTAGGCTTAATTACACCTTTGCTGGCACCACAGTGTTTGCAGACGGCCTGTCCGCTGCTTGGTTCAGAAATGGGGGCAGCTGGCACCTGCTTTATGCGGGCGACACGCGGATACCGACGGCGAAGAGGGTCCATCGTCGATGTCTACGTAGAGTCATCTGGAGCAGTCTTCGCAGCCCGCTTACGCTGTGGTGAAAAACCCCCTGCCATAGAGACATGGGTTTCGAATGGCAGTTGTGTGGCATCGACATCGGGAACCGAAGCTAGTTCAATTGCAGGCTGGTAGTCAGGCACATGTTATGCTACAGCGTTGTGCATGCACACACTGACAAGCACTTTTTCTTGGTGCATGATAACGGTGTATTTGCATGCATACGGAAGACAGCACACTTACCGAACGTTGTACATGCGATAAGTTGCTGGGTAGGCTGATATGAATTTGGCTTGTTGGGTAGCAGACAATGTGCAATGCTATCCCATCTGTATATGTGCGTGGTATGTCTCTTGCCCGGTAGGTGTAAGTGACACTAGTGTTAACGGGTTTCACATTTGTGTAGTAGGTGTGTTATGGATGGAATGTCACCATATTCACTAGACTACTGACGACGACATAGATACGAGGGCCTTATATAATCCAACATCTTGTGGGGGGTGTAATGCATAGTTACTACTTCAGAATCTTTGCCAATAGCATCAGAACACATGCAACAAGGTCACAGATGGAGTCTACACACCTATATTTGCTATGACATGTTAGTTCACCCTCAACAATCACACTGTTTATATCTGTACTCGTAACATCAGTGTGCACGATGTACTGACAACTCATGAAAGATATATAATGTATTTATTTATGTACACAGCAGACCTCAGTTTTGATCCGCACAATCCATATGCTCCCACATTATTCCAACAGTGGTGTGTATTTGACCCATACACTCTTCGGTACACCGACAGATTGCAGCAGATTCTATGTCATGTAAGACAAAGTCGACCTTCTTGTTCTCGTCATGTATTTCTGTAATTTCTTTTAATTCAGTGTAAATGATGAGAATGTTCCACTTGCTGGCAACAGACTCTTTGGACAGAGATTAATGATGGCATACATGCCATATTTGTAGAAACAGAAAATTTATTTATGAAAATTATCGTAAAAGTTATGATATTCCCACATGTGATTTTCAGTTACACACCTGTACTTCCTTGAACTCACATAGTGGTTTGAATACTACACATCTATAACCAATAAAGTTAGGCTCGTACATTTTTACTTTGTAAGGTTGGAACTGCATGCAGTCGTGTTTGTAAAACATATTGCTCATTGAGGTTTTCTATGGAAGACCTGCTTTTGAACATAACAACCACTGCCCAACCATAACAGGCCCATAACAACTGCTGCCTCTTATATGCTCTTGGCATTGAGCTTAAATTGGTGTGGCCAAGTAGACTTCAGATGCTATTGGAGAACACATGGTCTTTCATTTAGTTGTCCCTTGCTTCATGATGGTCGTGTGACGTTCGAATGTGCAGGTATACATTCATTATGTAATGACANTCATTTAGTTGTCCCTTGCTTCATGATGGTCGTGTGACGTTCGAATGTGCAGGTATACATTCATTATGTAATGACACCATTGTTCGGATGACGAAGTTCATATGCTATTGTCTGTTTAATACATACCTGATGTAGTTGCTCTTTGTTCGCACAAACCAACTTATATGCAGTGATACAGGGCAACTTCTAGTCCGGAAGCATGTAATGCACACGACATGTAACAAAACTACAGGTTGTTAAGTAAAAGATGTAACAACCCTCATCATTGCTGTGAGACATACAGTGTTCGAGTAAGTTAGAGCATTCAGCNTCATTTAGTTGTCCCTTGCTTCATGATGGTCGTGTGACGTTCGAATGTGCAGGTATACATTCATTATGTAATGACATCATTGTTCGGATGACGAAGTTCATATGCTATTGTCTGTTTAATACATACCTGATGTAGTTGCTCTTTGTTCGCACAAACCAACTTATATGCAGTGATACAGGGCAACTTCTAGTCCGGAAGCATGTAATGCACACGACATGTAACAAAACTACAGGATGTTAAGTAAAAGATGTAACAACCCTCATCATTGCTGTGAGACATACAGTGTTCGAGTAAGTTAGAGCATTCAGCNATGTTAAGTAAAAGATGTAACAACCCTCATCATTGCTGTGAGACATACAGTGTTCGAGTAAGTTAGAGCATTCAGCTTGCCTAAGCTGTCCAAGCGGTTTGACATGTAGGCAGTGGTAAACTAATGTAACATCATTGTAATTGGCAACATTCAACATATTAAATGCAGTGTACATTATAATCGCTATGCACATGTGGAGAGTTAGAGTTCTACTGAGGTAAGTCACTATTACTCCCAACACTACTGCGGGGGAGTGGTTTGTGATTAAGATAATTCTAACACATGCACGGTTTTACCATTTCCAATTGGCTATATGCCACCATATGCTGTCTACAATGAAGTCTCTTAAAGCAATTGAATATCGATCTCCAATTTTATTTTTACATGCCAGTTTGGTCAATGTACATGGAACTCTGTATTTAACACTCATGTTATGCTCTTAACATAGGCAATTTCGATCAGCTGGAAATCGGCTCCACCATACCTCTTTGTAGGCTCCATATCGGTGAGTTTTCTTTATGGTAGGGTACTATTCAGCTTAGCTATTAGTATATTCATGATGCTGGCAGGTGGTGAAGAAGATATGTGGAGAACGCAAAGCTGTAAATACGAACGAATGTGGATATTACTGAAGTTTCACCATGGTTCTGTATCTGTACTTATACCTCTCCTCTGAGCCCCACCCCAGAATATCGTCATCGCACTCAATGGCACACATCCTTAGCAGCATTTTGTTCAAGCGCAGACATGACCAGGCCTGCCTGCATACACCGCAGTCATGTATGATATCTNCATCCTTAGCAGCATTTTGTTCAAGCGCAGACATGACCAGGCCTGCCTGCATACACCGCAGTCATGTATGATATCTGTATACCTCGCTTTCAATATTTTAATGATAGGCAGACTTACTCTGTCTGCACGTCGCATAGTTTTGTGTTCATGCCNGTATACCTCGCTTTCAATATTTTAATGATAGGCAGACTTACTCTGTCTGCACGTCGCATAGTTTTGTGTTCATGCCACAATAAATGCTCAACCAAATTTTCTGTTCTGGCTACGCCCTGAAAACCACATCGTCCGCCTCCATGGACAACATGTCGTTNTACGCCCTGAAAACCACATCGTCCGCCTCCATGGACAACATGTCGTTGAGTATGCTTCTTTGTTATCACATTCCACATCACCATCTTCCCAACTGAGTCCATGGTATTTGTGTGCCACTCATATATTCGTTACCTAACTTTTCCAATTCTGTACCCCCTATGTAAACGGTGGTAGAATTGTACACGACTCTATGCTACCATGCATCAACTCTATGCTGATTTCCTAAGTAAGAAACCTGCATGGATATGTACAACCCTAAATATTGATGACAATAATACTGGTTGGATGATAATGGGACTATAAATGCTAATTATTGCAGTTCGGCATACATTTGGTATGGAACTATTAACATTCCGTTCGCTATATATATGTTTAAATCACCATATAGGTAACATTCAGAGTTGAGAATTATCTTAATGTTCTTTATTTTTATGTTGTCGAATTTCAAGCAATCTACACTCACGACATTTTGTTTTCCTTTTTAGAATGCTACCACTATGTACCTTAGTTTCCCATTTGTGAAACTTTTTTTATGTTAAAATTTATGCTAACAGACTGTGACACACTCGGATAAGTTTCTAAACTCAACTTACGAAATTCAATGTCAACATTTCTGCATTTATTTGCATATTTTAAAAATTTCACATGCCCCGAAATTTTCTCCTGGACATGTGGAAGCAACTATTGAATGGATAATATTGGGTACATCGTGGGTTCTGGTNATGCCCCGAAATTTTCTCCTGGACATGTGGAAGCAACTATTGAATGGATAATATTGGGTACATCGTGGGTTCTGGTCAAACAGTAGTATCCAGGATCGAATTCGTATGTGTGTTGTCTAAGATAATAACTAGTTCTTGCTTGCAAATAATAATTACACGCATGCAGTCCTCAGCAAATTCTAACAGCATGGCTAATGTGGTGCATACTTCGAATTGCCGACCATAATACACAGGTATCTTATAGTCCACTTCGATATTCCTCAGCTGGCCATTTTAGCTGCCGGACATTGGTTGTATGTTATAGAAAGATAATTATTTATGGTGGCCATAATTCCAACATATTTTGTCTCACATCCATTCAGCTCGTACACGATTTTACCGATCATATGTAATATGCCATTTCTAATGATTCGAGTTATCACCAGTACTATGCCTTCGTCATTGGTCATTTTTCGATGGAACCACAAAAAAGAATGGCACAGTGTAAATATCTTGGTTTTGCACTGGGAATCTTACCTCAGACGAGAGTGCATATGATCCTGGTAAATAGTGCATGTAAATATGGACCGTAACCTTGGTGATCGCATTTTCAAAGCCTGCAGGTCCGTCTATGTTTAATATTTCCATGTACATATTAGTTAACCTTAAATCCAAGTCTTCTAATGAAATGCACATATTCAGGTGTTAACACGCTGTATACTGATCTTGTACTGACTTCGGTTTTGCTACTGTATGTAGCAATTAATATGTTATTTCTTAGTCATTTAAATTTCAGATACCTCTTTCTGCAAATGTAAACGCACAATATTTCCTCACATTGGAAATTATTCAAACTACTATCTTGATCTGCTATAGAAACAACCACTTCATGTATGCTCTCCGTCATGACTGGTACATAAATTGCCATATTTGGCACATCCGTCATCTTAAAGCCTGAAGGATTCAACATGTAGAATTCATGCAGAGTTTGGTCGGGCTTACCGTTGAGGTATGATCGAGTAACTACTTTACAGTTTATTGTTACAGTGTTACAGTGTAACNATTCATGCAGAGTTTGGTCGGGCTTACCGTTGAGGTATGATCGAGTAACTACTTTACAGTTTATTGTTACAGTGTTAACAGGAAAAGTATTTACAGGGAGAGTGGTTTCATGTGTTTTCTTCACTTCATAAATCGTATTTGTAAAACCAAGAATGGTGATGGGGGTATCACTTTCCCTTAAATCTATCTCTTCTCTAGAGGAAATATCGCTGTGAAGAGTATTAGCATTACCACGTAGCACTACCGTCACTTCCAGTTCTTACACATCTAAGGTAACCTGGTATATCTTCAGTTTCATACTGACCTGTCGGTACGCACACCTCGCTAGTCTACTGCCATATTTAATGTAGTGGAAAATGGACTTGTGTTCATCAGTGAGAAATAAGTTTGAAAATCTATGCCACAGACAACGCCCCATACAGACTCAGCGGAGGGAAATTTATGGAGTGCAGTTCCAAGCTGTTACCCGACAAGATCAGGTTTATGGACACGACTGATGCTTAGGAACAACGCGTCCTGCATTAAGTATGGTTGGCTATAGCTACTTCTAAAGTAAGCATAGGCACAGGGGATCCCAGTTCCACTCGCTAAACAGCTGCTCAGCTTCATAGTTGTAACTTACTTTCATGCATCTCAAATATTTTTTTCTGATCTGAGGTTCCCCGCAAATTACCATAGCTGTCACAAAAATATTCCGCTGTGCCTCCACACATTTTATACATGGTCCAATGGGTTCCCAGCGCTCAACTAGTATCCAGGTTTACTATGGCCACTCTTAGTTCGTTTAGGACAGTGCGATAGATTGTTTTTCATGAACATGTCACGAAAACTGGAAAGTTTGATATTAGACGACGAAGTTTTGTTAGTCTTTTATCGTGAGGGGGCGATTGAGTAATGAATTTAAGACTACCTCTTTCTATTGTTATTCCATCTTCTCTTTCGCCTCCTTCCCCTTAATATAATATGGTCATAGGTAAAGTTTGCGGCCATTTTTTTAATGCCGGCGAGAGCCTCCAGTTACCTATTGTGTCTAATCACTTTGGCAAACCTCTTCCCTTGTTACTTAGCTCTGTTTACTCCTCTGGCTATATCGCTCGAACCTCCAATTAGTCCCCCAAGGGTGCCCAGTGCTGGCAGTACAAATTATTGGAAGGCACCTCGCTTCCTACTTTGCATGGTTTCCTCCGGTTCTTCCTGGTATTTTCTTCCTTCCAAACTCTAATTCCATACCTCTCTTGATTATGGTTTTGATTATCTTAGAAACACGTCAGGCTGCTAGTCGTTCGCCAAATTTGGACTTGGAAGACTTATCATTTTAACATTTTTGGCTAGGATAGTGTCGGCCACATGGCTATCTTCCAACTTACTACTAGTCTCGAGGCAATGTCATGTTCCTTGCATACCTCATCCAATGAATTTAAAGGGATGTAACCACGAGACAATCGACCAGCTAGTCATGTGCCGGGTACTTATAACTGGAAATGAGTGCTTCGAAGGAAAGGTTATTTATAAGTTTATTTACCAGTCTGTGTCCACTACTGATCTTATTCCCATTATGTGTATATCACACTAAGGTAAATTTTTTGCTACTGCAACTTTATTCATTTATTTCATGATGCGCCCATCCTCTTCGCCTGACCTCATTAATGGCCATCCACTTCACTTGGCCTCGAATTTGGCCTGCTACATCGCCGGGCTGGTCGGAATTCATAAGAACCGCCGGTTTGTTCATTCGCATATCATTTCAATGGAGATATTAATACAGTACACTACACTTCCTGTCTGCACCAGCATGGATGACAAGGCAGTTTCGCATGAATTGCAACATGGGAAGCTGCTACCGAACATGATGCACTGCATAGTTGCTGGACCTTCTAACTCCTGAAACATATGTGTGCTCATCAGCCTTTTGGAGGAACCCGATGGTTTTCGGTTCGAGAACATTTACCTGTACTCGAAATCATTACAACAACCAAGGTAAGTGACAATGCCTCACCCAGATTCTACAGGCCATCGTGAGCATGCAGTATTGCCCATGCTGTGACAATGATAAGGTTGTGCTGCCAGAGGAGGTCGAACCCAACTCTGTGTTTGTTTTTGACGATGTGGCATGCGAGAAGCAGTCGTCCATGTAGTAGTATTTTAGCATGGAGCGACATGTATTGATGAATTATTTTTACCTGAGTCAGATGTACTCACATATTGCTAATTTCCTAGTTCTATTCCGAATGGATGACCTAAATTTATGTCATGTTTACTCTGATTACATTAATAAAGTCATTACATTTTACAAGTTTAAGGATATATGTGCATGTTGCTGGCATCATTCCATTGATTTTCCTTTTGATAGCTAAGTATTTCCCTTTTAATACGGGCAGGTATCGCAGAGGATTCGATCAGTTCATACTAATAATTCAGTATTAATGAACTATGCCATTTAAAGTTCGGAAATAGCAGCTTAAAGTGGTCGTCCGATAGATGTCTCACATCTACCAACGATAAGAGCGTTAATAATGTAAGTGAACTGAAACAAAGAAGCTATGCTCTTAATGTGTCGTTTGTCTGCTCCATTACTTCGGAGGCACACTAACGACTGGTATGAACCACCTCACTACTTTAGAGATGAAACTCAATGCTGTAGGAGAGTGAATAGCCAGCAGGGTTCTTACAGCAGTTTCTGCAAAAATATATGCCCAACTTCGCGCATTGACTGAAGAATTGAGCAAACTCTCTGCTTTAGATGGAAAGTTCGCCACTGTGGAAGACTGTCTATTAAGCAAGATTGTGATGTCTGCTAAACTGGATCCCAAAATTCTCCTATTGACTGAGGATGTGAGCTGGCTATCTCTCTTAGGTGGCTTGCTCGAGGCTGTGGAAGACCGTCTATTAAGCGCAATTGCGATGTCTGCTAAACTGGGTGCTCAAACTCTCCCATATAATGAGGATGTGAGCTGTCCATTTGCTTAAGATGGGCGGCTCAAGGCTGTGTAGGACTAACTATTTATATACACTATTGACATTCTGCTTTATATTTAAGTTTGATAATAGGTGCTGTAGAGGATTTACACTGGGTGATCGAGAGTGAACACTGTAAATATTTTATGGATAATCGAGCATGCATGGAAAATTATGCTAGTTTGAAGGATGTTTTCAGGCCAATCACGTCTTGACTTGACACTTTCTAACTGCCTCTTCCCTCTTTTGAACCGAAAGTGGAGCCAGTAGTTGAACATGAGAGGAAGAGGAAACCCAAACTCCTTTCGGTGACAGGTCGAGACAAGATAACAATCCTTTATCAACTTGGAAATTTATTGAGGAGAGTTCTTATGTGCGAAGTGCAACTATCTGTAATAATTTTAACATCGTACAAGACATGATTTAATTATGGAACATACGGTGCTTATATGTGGAATAATTAATGGTTCTTAGGAAACAAACAATTTTTTTAACTAACAATTTTATGCAATTTTGTGACGAAACTGTTTGCGCATCTCCAAAACTCTACGATCTTATTTACAAAATGAATCCGGCTACATATTCTTATTTTGTGCTGCACCAATACAAGCTGTTTCTCGTCCATACGAGTGCACATTAAGCAGAAAATGCCCTGCCAGCAACGAATATAAAGAAGACTATGGCATTATAGCTGAGATCATTCCTGATGTTGGCTTGGTCACTGGCTCAGGTCTACAGACGAAACTTGGCGACAGTCAACAAAAGTTTATTTATTGAAATTATGCTAGTGAGCTTGTGATATTCTTATGACTGCTAATTAAGTTTCAATGAATAGGGAACACTTCCAATAATAACGAAATTGTTAAAATTTTGGGGAAATCACATGAAGACCAGTATATTGTGTAATGAGTTGCGCTGACATCACCAGTAAGATTCACAAGCCTGCTAGTTGATTTCATACAAATTGAAAAGTAATGGTGNCATGAGTTGCGCTGACATCACCAGTAAGATTCACAAGCCTGCTAGTTGATTTCATACAAATTGAAAAGTAATGGTGTTTGGACTACAATATTTGTATCAAGCAGAATTGGGCAAGATGTGTCCATATGTCAGCGTGAAAAAAATCTTTAGATATATGCTGAATGTTATAGAATGTTTAAGCAAGTATACATGTTTAAACGAAAAGCAGAAATAATATCGCCATTACAATGGACACTGTTTTGCAAGGCAAATGTTCACCCATGAACTTGCAGACTGACTGGAAAGATAATTTATAATTGTGCCTTCCATGATAATTACTCGACATGATATGCATCACTACTTTATGCACAGTAGAGCGATTTCATTTTACTTGGAAAAATTACATGTGTAAGCAATATTCGTTACAAGGGAAGTACAAGTGGCTCGATAAGTTGTCTCACCTTGTATCGATGTACAATCATAGAGTGCATCGCACATATGAATGAGACCTGTGGACATTATTGCTAACACTACTTTGTTATGAACTGTTTTCAGGGACAAGAAGAAATTGGATGCCCGCAGGCCTAATATAAATGTTGGAGACTTTGTCCAGATATATCATGATAAGGGAGTATTTACGGAGGTGTACGTGCTCAAATGGGGTACTGAATTATTCAGTGTCTCTTGCATACACAACTATGACCTGCTTACGTACTTTCTTGTAGACCTTACTAGAAAATTTATGCGGGAAGGTTTCTATGGTGAGGTAATACATATTTAAAAGTTTCCCAAAACTCACCTCATTAAGAAAGTACTTAGACAAATGGGCAATCGTCTCCTTGTGAGGTGGCACGGCTTCGATTATAGTCCCAATTGTTGGAAAAAAAGTCAGTGGTTACCGAAATGTAATGGTTCGTCGCATCGCAAGAGAAAGGGCTATGTTTTACATGTGTGTAACCAACAACTGTTTTTTAAGTACAAATAAATTCATTCTTACATAAAAATATTTATTATTTCATTTGCCTAATCTATAGCATGCTTTATGCTGTACGAAGTGATTATTATATGTACTAATTATTTAGTTTTTAGTTTCGCCATGCCCTTTGTTTTCTCTCAGTCCTACATATCTATGATGCATACATGTGCGAGGTCATAGCTGTCTGCATATGAATGGATCACTGGCATTGGGGTGTACGCACGGCAATACTGGGTGTGATTTCCCTTCTAGTGGAGCTTCATACATTTTAATGCTGATACCTGCGCACGGAAGCCCTACAGCCAGGTTCATGCATTCTCAATTTTTCTGGAGATGGTAATTATCTATGGTCTGGCTACAGAGGTCAAGGCTGTTCATGTTTCTATGCTGTGTTTTTCGTCAAGTTGTCTGGGAATAACTGTGTGGTTTACAGACCAACGCATGCATTCCTAATTATTCCCGAAGGAGTTTTGGATGATTGGGGTTTATTTATGGTCATGTAACAGGGTCATCAGTTGGCTTCTATTGCTGTTTCTGTTCCTGTCCTTGGTAGAAGTGTGATTGCCAACCCGGTGGAGATGGGTGCCGCCATTGCCCAGCTAATTTTTCTCGAGGGATTTAGAGGTCGGTGGTTATTAACACCTTGGCAGTAGGGGTGACTTATATTAATATTTGTGTTTGTGTGTGTGATGGAATTTATTTTTCTTGGGGGCGGGCCCTACCTTTGCCCTCTTTGAAATTTTTATTGGATGTCCAGGAAGAGACAGTGAAACAGGAATTGTTATTTTTCTCCCTTGGGCCTTGCATGCTCCATGAACAGGTGTGAATGCTAAGTTTTTGAGTGTGTTATGGACAGCTGCTTGCATAGCTGATTTTCTCGAGAGCTAACCCCACCTGCATTGTCTTCGCGGTTTTTTATTGGATGTCTGGGACATGGCTTCTGCAGGTGTTCAGGATGGACCTGTCATTCATCACATGATGTCTGGGACGGCAGGTAGGGATAGTGTGTTGGGAATTATTATTGTTTTTTTTTTTAGGTGGCAAGTATGTGGGGCTGCAGCGTTTGGGACAGACATACAACTCACTACAAAATGACTAGGGGTTATTAATGCTGTGGGGTACTTTTATATTTTCTGGAGGTTTGAAGGGTGTGGTGACGGCATAACTCTTCTTATACCTGAACCCTGGTAGAGTGGGCATTGGCATGTGGCGCTCCAACCCAGCATAGGAGTGTAGAGGCTACAGACGACATCGGCATGCAGACGAACGTACTTTGTGCTGTCGCATTGCTCTGTGTCGATTGGCAGGTGTTTATATCTACATTACTTTGCAATTTATTTTATATGTTTTGCAAGGTCATGTAACAATGTCGTCCTTATCGCGCACACGATTGTCTGTCTACTGTATACTTGTGTTTACACATTTGTGCTGCTACCCGCAAAGCATAGATGGGCAGTGGCTACAGAGCTGCAGTTCTGTATATCGATGCAGTTTTTTTTAATACTTGCAGCTTACTTGTTTATTTTGGAACTTTATTATATATTATGTGATTTATTTTTCATGTACAGGATAGTTTCATTAATGTTAAAATGTGCCTCCCTTGTAACATGTCCGGTTTGGGAGATAGGCATCGACTTCGGGCGATGGAGGAACAATGATGCTGCGGGCCACCGTTCCTCATAGCATTTATTTTTATTAATATATAATTTTAATATAACCAACAACTGTGTACATCATGCTCTCGGTGCAATTGTACATACCTTTATTTTTTCAAGTATGGCAGGTTGTTACATGTTACTTATGCTCATATTTATATATTTTTTAAATTTTATAATAACCTTTGTATAAATCTGTGTGGGACTGTCCTGGGATGGCAGCTGCGACCTGCAGCCCTTGTGTTGGGCGGTGTCACTTTTTATAGTCTTGTTTCTAGGTTTTGTATATCTACGAATTGCTGTTTTGCATTACATATCTATATGGCATTTCGACCACCACTTCCCTACAAGATGTGGTGGTTCTGTGGTCAAGGCGCCTGTCGACCCAAGGGTGGCAAGATCGAATCTGCTTGCCTGCAGCATTTTGTGAGCTACTTGCACTGAATAATGCATGTTGGGGCTAGAGTCCCACATGCCGCACATCAGAATTCCACCTTAAGCATCGACATGGGTGCTCCTGGTGCCCGACATCGAGAACTAAAATGGCGGAAATTGGTGGTTCGCTCTAGCAGACGACTGGGGAAACGAATATGGCAGGTGGCGATAGTAATGCTCCTAGTAGACGACAGGGGGATGATGATGCCCCTGGTAGGCAGTGGGGGAATGAAGTTGTGCTGCACTATGGTGGGTGCATACAGAAGTATCATGGCCGGGAAATCTAAGATGGTGGCTTATGCTAGCATAAAATGAAGGTAAGATGGCGGCTTCCTGTGGCAGCAGGTTATGGTGAAGGCAAGGTGGAGGACGGCAACAAGATGGTGGCCGGTGATTGAGGTGTACATGCATGTGCAGCATGTAATTTGTATGTACTTATAATTTGTGTGTGCAAATAATTAGGGTGTGCATAATTAGCAAATGTCAATGTCAGGTTCATCCAAGATGGCCACAGTGAACCCCTGAATCTCCTGCACCCTGTCCTATCCCAGAATCCCCATTTCATAACTATTGGCACCCAATCGTCATCTACCAGTTATGTGTACTTTCAGGACTGCCGATGGTCGATCTGCCAATGCAGGGCCTGATGATTATAATCCTGCAATTGACGAGGCAAAAGTCGCCGAACCATATGTTAAAGAAGAGTAGATGTGTAGCAGTACAGTGATTATGATATGACAGAGACTGGTGGTGTGGTTGCTCGTGTCGATTAACACTGCTTCGACCCCGAGACTGGTGATGCATTTCATAAGATGCTGATGCTTAAAATAATTCGTGAAATGCTTAGCCTTGCAGTTGACAGTCTACTAAGGTAGTGCAATGTGTACATTGTTTTGTTAACAAGAGACAACAACATTTGCATGGACTTATTAAAAATTTGAAAAAAAAATGNAACAACATTTGCATGGACTAATTAAAAATTTGAAAAAAAAATGGAATTTTTTTTTATTGACTGGGAAATAAATTAAAATTGCATAAAAATGTAATCGTACATTTTATTTATTTTACCCCTTCTTATTTTAGTATGACTGTTTACTTAAATAAATTAAAGTATTTGGGTCCGATTTAATAAATTGTTCATGAGAAAGCCTTGATATAACAATACACTTTTTTTATTGAAAAAAATCTTAAAAAATATTTTTTGGGGAATTTGAAGAAGTAAATTTAAAAAGAAATTAAAATNCGTGAAATGCTTAGCCTTGCAGTTGACAGTCTACTAAGGTAGTGCAATGTGTACATTGTTTTGTTAACAAGAGACAGCAACATTTGCATGGACTTATTAAAAATTTGAAAAAAAAAATGGAAATTTTTTTTTATTGACTGGGAAATAAATGAAAATTGCATAAAAATGTAATCGTACATTTTAATTATTTTACCCCTTCTAATTTTAGTATGACTGTTTACTTAAATAAATTAAAGTATTTGGGTCCGATTTAATAAATTGTTAATGAGAAAGCCTTGATATAACAATACACTTTTTTTTATTGAAAAAAATCTTAAAAAATATTTTTTGGGGAATTTGAAGAAGTAAATTTAAAAAGAAATTAAAATGTTTGATTTAAGCCTAATGCTTCAAGCAGAAATAAAAAATGATAATTGTTTTAAAACATTTATTCGACATGCTATTTTCAACATCACTCAATATACAAAATGTCCCAGGAAGTTGTGTCACGCCGAAGCAAGGAGGTAGAGGACCTCAAGTCCTATCCGGAACACCCTTATGCATATCAAGCGATTTTTGATAGTTGAGAGACTATAAATATTGTTCTATATTTTGTGCCATACTCGCAGTTCCACGAGAAATATTGGTATGGTGACTTGAATAAATGTGATAGATGCTTGAATATTTGTTTAGGATTAGCTGAATGAATAACCAATCCGAAAAGATCTGAAAGCATAGTTTGTCCATACTATTTGGTGATGTTTAAAATAAAATAATCAAATCAAACGAGTTCCTTACCAACTTCAAAAACGTCCTCGTTTAATTGGCTACGTGCCCTACAAATTTCATCGCGCTACTTAGACGGATTCAACCTAAGAATGTGATTCGAAATTCAGTATTGGCGAAATTCCTGTTTGTGGGAGTAATTCAAGATGTGATAAAACTAATTACAGTAGAATAAACATGCGTTTGTTAAAAAAAATTACAAATATATTTTCAAAATTATGACCCTCTTGTTCAATACACACTAAGCCAGATGAACGTAAATGTTGTTACACCAGAGTGGCCATTCATTTAGCTAATCCAAAACAAATATTAAAGCGTCTATCACATTCATGCATGTCACCATACTAATATTTCTCGAGGAAATGCGAGTATGGCACAAAACATAGAAAATAATTCATATCCTCTTAACTATCAACAAAAGCTTGATATACATACGGGTATTTCGGATAGGTCTTGAGGTCCTCTACCTCCTTGCTTCTGCTTGAAGCTACTTCATAGGACATTGTGTATATTATTGTTCATTTCGTTTTATTCAGTGAAGATATATATGTTCGCCTTCCTGGACAGGTTAAGGGTTTTCTCTCTCTTGTACGCCTCAATTTTCGGAACATCCATCGCCATCTTATTCTGCAACAGCATCTCCATCCCCCATTAACATCCATATGGCTGCTTAATCATCCATGTGAACGGTTCCCCGGACACTGGTACCAGAGTCTACGCATATATTTGCAAGTAATTTAATTTTTTTGGAGAACTTTTATGAAGTTATTTTAAAAATTGTATTATGAAATTTATTAAAAAATATGTCTATTTTTATTCTCTCTTGTGCTGCATGGCCGTACTATTTATGTGGAGTTCCGACGAATAACAGAAATCTTCCCACCTAAAAAACATAACTAAAATAAATCACAGAAACAAACCCCACGAATAAGTAAAGAGCTACAGTGTAAAAAATGAGAAAGGAAACAGTGTAGAAAACAGAGAGAANCTTTTTTTATTGAAAAAAATCTTAAAAAATATTTTTTGGGGAATTTGAAGAAGTAAATTTAAAAAGAAATTAAAATGTTTGATTTAAGCCTAATGCTTCAAGCAGAAATAAAAAATGATAATTGTTTTAAAACATTTATTCGACATGCTATTTTCAACATCACTCAATATACAAAATGTCCCAGGAAGTTGTGTCACGCCGAAGCAAGGAGGTAGAGGACCTCAAGTCCTATCCGGAACACCCTTATGCATATCAAGCGATTTTTGATAGTTGAGAGACTATAAATATTGTTCTATATTTTGTGCCATACTCGCAGTTCCACGAGAAATATTGGTATGGTGACTTGAATAAATGTGATAGATGCTTGAATATTTGTTTAGGATTAGCTGAATGAATAACCAATCCGAAAAGATCTGAAAGCATAGTTTGTCCATACTATTTGGTGATGTTTAAAATAAAATAATCAAATCAAACGAGTTCCTTACCAACTTCAAAAACGTCCTCGTTTAATTGGCTACGTGCCCTACAAATTTCATCGCGCTACTTAGACGGATTCAACCTAAGAATGTGATTCGAAATTCAGTATTGGCGAAATTCCTGTTTGTGNTTTCATCGCGCTACTTAGACGGATTCAACCTAAGAATGTGATTCGAAATTCAGTATTGGCGAAATTCCTGTTTGTGAGAGTAAGTCAAGATGTGATAAAACTAATTACAGTAGAATAAACATGCGTTTGTTAAAAAAAAATTACAAACATATTTTCAAAATTATGACCCTCTTGTTCAATACACACTAAGCCAGATGAACGTAAATGTTGTTACACCAGAGTGGCCATTCATTTAGCTAATCCAAAACAAATATTAAAGCGTCTATCACATTCATGCATGTCACCATACTAATATTTCTCGAGGAAATGCGAGTATGGCACAAAACATAGAAAATAATTCATATCCTCTTAACTATCAACAAAAGCTTGATATACATACGGGTATTTCGGATAGGTCTTGAGGTCCTCTACCTCCTTGCTTCTGCTTGAAGCTACTTCATAGGACATTGTGTATATTATTGTTCATTTCGTTTTATTCAGTGAAGATATATATGTTCGCCTTCCTGGACAGGTTAAGGGTTTTCTCTCTCTTGTACGCCTCAATTTTCGGAACATCCATCGCCATCTTATTCTGCAACAGCATCTCCATCCCCCATTAACATCCATATGGCTGCTTAATCATCCATGTGAACGGTTCCCCGGACACTGGTACCAGAGTCTACGCATATATTTGCAAGTAATTTTATTTTTTTGGAGAACTTTTATGAAGTTATTTTAAAAATTGTATTATGAAATTTATTAAAAAATATATCTATTTTTATTCTCTCTTGTGCTGCATGGCCGTACTATTTATGTTGAGTTCCGACGAAGAACAGAAATCTTCCCACCTAAAAAACATAACTAAAATAAATCACACAAACAAACCCCACGAATAAGTAAAGAGCTACAGTGTAAAAAATGAGAAAGGAAACAGTGTAGAAAACAGAGAGAACAGAGATAGTGTAGAAAAAAATATAGTATATTAGAGATATGATGTGGTTAAGAACATTTCCACAATCACAGTTTTTATGCGAGTACGATATAGCCACCATTTTACCTTCTCAATTCTAGCAAGGATAAGTGTTGCACCCCCAGAGAACTGACAGTAATGCTGGGTTGGAGGCCCAACATAGCTGCTCAATCATATTCATAAGCTGTCTGGTCACAGGACGATGAGAATGGACTTTACATATATAAATGCAACGATTTTAAACGATCACGCAAAAGTATAAAACATGAGCTGAAGCCATATTGCGCAACTAACTAGTTTTTGTTTATTTATCTGTTAAGTCAATACGGTGGACAAAATGACATCCATAAAATGTGTACTAGAAGAAAAAAATTGTAGGATTGTCTACAATGCACACCACATGAAATACACATTTCTAAACATCCCGTCCACCTTAAAAGTGAGCACACTTAGACTAATTAACTTGTAGTGGACACAACTTCACTGTATGATGATACAGGACTCCCTGTTGAGTGAGGACCTGGGCAATCCCGCACAATGCCATCTGACCCAGGCAGTAACGAGGTGATATGCCCCAGTCGCCAACGGACGGAGGGGGGGGGGGAGGTTGTCATCCCTAATGAGGACCAATTCACCAATTTTCAGAGTGTCATTGTTCTAGATCCATTTGTCCCTGGGTTGAAACTGTTGCAGGTATTCTGCTAGTATTTCCAGAGAGACTATTGAATTTGTTGAATTAATGACCACCTGTTCAATCTGTTTGTATGCTCCTTGGTGAAGTCGTGTTCTGGTACTTGAGAAGGACCAAGACAATGAACATGACTTGTAGTCAGGGCCAATAAGTAATATGGGTAACTGGAAATGGCACAAAATTGTCTAGAGTTGAGCATTGGTTCAATCTCAGTCAGCAACATGTACATTTCATAATACGATACTAGCTGAGTGCCAACCACTTTGCATAACAGAGACTTAGAAGATTTGAAGCCTGCCTCCCATTACTCCAAAGTACGGGGCTTATGGCAGGTTAAAATGTCAAGTTATGATGTCTTCAGCTAGCTTGTCTGTAAGAACCGCTCTTTTCAGCAAAGAAGTCTTGCAGCTTTGACAAGTGATAATTAGCCCCTACAATTTGTACCACGTCCACCATGCAAGTGAGTACACTTCCAGCAACATGCAATGAAACATCTAAATATAGAAAGAATGGTTTCAGATAATAAATAAGAATCTCTAAATGCACTGCCTTTGTGGCAAAGCATTAAAAAAAACCAATGTATGCCTGCAGTATGAGGGTCTTTCTTGTTCACACAATAGTAATTGGGATTGGCCCAGCATAATCAACACCAGAAGTGAGGAAGGGCTTAGCTTGACAGACTCTACTGGCTGGAAGGTTTGCCATTGCAAGATTCTGACTTGTCGGACGAGCACAAAAGCAGCTAATACACTTACGAAGATGGCCTTTAATCACATTTCGTGCACCCAGTCACCAAATTTCATATTGCAGTAATAACTTAATTGTATTGGACCCAGGATGAACTAAACCTTCATGGAAATGATCAATTAGAAGTTCTGCAAGGCGTCTGTACTTTCGGAGGAGAATCGAATGTTTCTCATCATACACCAGGTCTGAATGATGAAGTCTGCAATTTACATGCAACATTCCTTCTGCATCATTATAGGCAGATAATACTATTATAGCAGGTTAGCATAAATGCTGGTCAGCCAATCTTTGCATTTCATCTGCAAATGCCTATTTCTTTGTAGCATTGATAAGTAGCAGTATAGCACACTGCATTTCATCAGGTAAGACTGGGCCATAAACAGAGTTGAACTTTGGATGAAGATTTTTATTAACTAGAACACAAATAGCAACAATTCGTTGAACATTTTATAACTTGGAGAAACGTTAAAGTTATTTCAAAAGGCACGACAATTCTAAGATTGCTGATAGGACAAGAGTTCTGCATTCATCATTAACAGTGGGTATGTTAATAACATGATTGTTCTGCAGCCATTCGCTCTTTGGTTGATGCAAACACGATGGTCCAGGCCATTAAAGTTGATTATTATATCTGAGTCACCAGGTTTGCGACAAATGTCTTCCAATCATGAGTGTGTCTTTATCCAGGAGAGTGCAATTGTCGAATCAGACCATACATATATGCTGCCTAACTGCACAACAGGTATAAGTGTGTCGAGTAGCAAACGTAAACATCTAGAAAGTAAATCAGCAGCACCCAACTCCCACCTGGGAAGAGTAACTCGCTTCAATGGAACTACCTTAATTTTAGACAATAGTATATAAGTGGTGTTTGTACCTGTGTTAGATGCAGCTCAAAGTTACACAACAGCAGCATAGCCTTTCTCCGAACTGTCGGCTAATACATGCAATTAAAAAGTGGCATCTGAGAGGTTGAGGGCGATGAACCACTGAATAAAGCTGGCAATTCTGTTCGAAACGTGGTCCATCTGACTATTGTACCAGGCAGCACTGTGGAATCCCATTCTGCTTGAGCAAGCCAGAATATCTAAATAAGGTGTTTTGAAAATAATGTCAATGTTGCAAGACATCCCAGTGAGTCAAATATTCTGGCAATATCTGATAAAATACCTCATTTGGTGTTCATTGGAGTATTTTATTGCAAGTTATATGAGAAGGTGTCAAAGTTGGGGAACCACTGTAAGCCTAATACCTTAATACAGGAGTCTTCACTAAAAGGGTATGTTTCCCCAGAATAATGGGCATCTTGCAATGGTAAGTCATCTAGCAAAACTGGTCAATTACATGCAAATATTCGAAACTGAAAACCCCTATGGTCCATCAGTTGCTTAAGGTCTTGTATAAGCTTAAACATAGTGGCTAGGTTATTAACACCAGTAACATAATCAACATATGTGCTCATTAGAAGTGTTCTAGAAGCATCTGGGAAATTGGTCAACTCATCTTGCACTAACTATCTCAATGTCCTTATTGCTAGGTATAGAGCTGATCAGACCCCATAAGTGACTGTGTTAAGCCGATAAATCTCAACTCGTTGCTCCTCTGACTCTCTCTAAAGGATTTGTTGATAGTCACAATGATCAGTGTGTACTATGATCTGCCAATGCATTCGCTTAGTATCTGCAGTGAAAACAATGTGTGTAATTCTGAAATTAAGCAGAAAAGTAACAATGTCTGTCTGCAATTTTATACCAGTAAAAGGAGATCATTGAGGGGCACACCCAGATCTGTTTTTGACGAAGCATTAAAACTACGTGTAGCTAGGTGGTAGATTGGTCTGGCTTTGCATGCAATAGTGTTGAATATAGTATATGTTCACACTTCCCAGGTCACCTCCTTTTACGTGGCTCATATGTTTGGCAGCTTGGTAGTCTTGCATGAAGGTAATGTAATCTGCCTTCACCTCAAGTTGTTTTCTGAGCCAGCACTATAAAGGATGAAAATGGTGCAGAGGTGAAGAATCTGCATCTCCCAATTTTGGCTCGGGAGATTAAAATGTTAGGGCTGCATTATATCTCCCTGTGACAGCTCGGGTGCAGCCTTCAATGGACATATTTTTACATAGCACATAAACTGGGGCTGGTGGTAATGTGACCATAGGCAGTTATTCAATTTCCCAAAAATGTTTCAAAAATTCGTCCAGGGTGGGCTGNGCTCGGGTGCAGCCTTCAATGGACATATTTTTACATAGCACATAAACTGGGGCTGGTGGTAATGTGACCATAGGCAGTTATTCAATTTCCCAAAAATGTTTCAAAAATTCGTCCAGGGTGGGCTGCTGTACATTANTAATGTGACCATAGGCAGTTATTCAATTTCCCAAAAATGTTTCAAAAATTCGTCCAGGGTGGGCTGCTGTACATTAGAGATGAAGAAGGACAAGATACCTGGCTACAAATCTGTGTTAATCTGGACACGTCCTATTAGCACCAAACAGAGCAATGTATTAATCAGTTGGTGTTACTGGAGAGCCAGTAAATTTCTTCCCTGTCAGAAGATGAGGAAATATTTCTGCACACAGCAAAATGTCCNAAATTTCTTCCCTGTCAGAAGATGAGGAAATATTTCTGCACACAGCAAAATGTCCATTTCTCCTGATGTGGCAAAGGTGGGATCAGCCATTTGCAGCTCTGTAATGTGTTCCCAAGCATCTGGCTTAAGAAATGTTGAAGGAACATGTGAGGTAATTTGTGGCAAAAATAGGGCCTCAATGGGAAGGCTTGGCTTCTTCTGTTTGGTGTGGTGATACACTAGGCAACGCCTTTAACACTGGTAAGCAGGGCGTGGGCAAGTCCATGAAATGTAAATGATAGTTTTTGATGCTTTGTACCTATTCGAGACAGGCATGATTTAGTAATTAAATTGGCTTGGATGCCAGAGTCAAGCAGAAATTTTACAGGCTGACAGTTCCCACAAACATCCCGAACATAAGTAGCAACTGTGGATAACATCACAGCAGACAGTTGCGAATCTTAGGAAAAGAAATACAGAACTCTAAGGGTGCTGTCCTCATTTGAATGTTTATCAACAGTCACTTCATCCTGTGCTGACTGTGCCACTGTGGTAGTAGGTTTATCAGATTGGAAATGCAGCATCATGTTATGACGAGAATTACAAAATCTACAAGATTTGTTCGATGGGGAAACTCTTCATGTGGAGAGCAGCTTAAAAGCAGTTTATATATAATCGTTTGTCCTTTGAAATTGAAATGTCAAAATTGTCAGAAGTCATTGGAAGCAAGTGAAGAAGAATTAATGGTTCTCCAGAAATCAAAGATATTTAGTAGGTAGAATGCTCCACATTACTGAGGTCCTTGTTATCTCCAGTCAACGTGGTGAAAAAATTGGAATTATTTAATCGACAATTAACTTCTCCAGAAAATATGAGGAGTTTCATGACTTGAAGGGCGAATCGAGCATGAGATTGGGTCATTGTTCGTTTATCAGATAAAACAGATAGCTTCTTTAGTGACTCGGCGACTAACATAACCTTATAAAAAGAAACATCAAACTTTTCAAGCCGCTTGCTGTGTTCCACTTTGCTGAAAGATGCGTTATTATCACAATGTTCTTCGATAAGAATATGATCATCTTCGTAACTTGTTTTGATGGATGGCAGGCCCTGTGGCATGGAACAACCATTGTTGTAAGGGGTCGTTGAGAACTTTATCTTCCGATAGGTAGGCTTTGTGGAGACGATTTTCCTTTCGTTTCGGTCACAAATATGCTGTAGTTATCGCTGCCAATGTTCGTGCAGAGTTTCGGGCGTTCGCAACATTTGAACAGCAAATATCACTGTAGTTTCAGACTATAAATAAATGTGACCTCTCACAACATGTTGCGAAATACACATATGTATGCACGAATTTCACCATGACCTTCATCAACACTTCCGTAATCACGTAAAAATCATCCGGTGTGAAAGGCTGTAGGCAGAAGTAAATGCTCTTCATCAAGCCATAATAAAACTGCGCACTGCGGGCAAATGATAAACTTAAGTAACGGGCAGTAAAAAAGATAACCAGAAACATTAAATGTAAATGATCCTGCCTAGAGAACCAAAATGTATTAGCACGGGACGACGAAAATGGACTGTATATAATATATTCTTCATTATGGCGATGTTTAAACGATCGCGCACAACTAATCAACATCCGGCGATGCCATATTGCGAACAACTAACTTGTTGTTCATTTGTCTGTTTAGTCAATACAGCGAACATGATGGCGTCCACATAGAGTGGACAGGAAGAACTAATTTAAAAGTTAGTCTACAAAACACACCACATGAAATACATTTGTCAAAACACACGCAATTGTGGAAGTGAAAATTATGGGCACATCACATTAATAAATGAAAGAAATGGATGCTGTATGTTTCGTAGTGTTTAGCTCTATCATATGGCATGTGACTACATATGCTATTTAGTAGACATGATTTGACATATTTTTTTGCTGGCGTAGAGGGGGCATTAAAATGGCTTCATATTTTACACACCCGAGGCAAGGAACTGCCCTTTAATCNTGTGGAAGTGAAAATTATGGGCACATCACATTAATAAATGAAAGAAATGGATGCTGTATGTTTCGTAGTGTTTAGCTATATCATATGGCATGTGACTACATATGCTATTTAGTAGACATGATTTGACATATTTTTTTGCTGGCGTAGAGGGGGCATTAAAATGGCTTCATATTTTACACACCCGAGGCAAGGAACTGCCCTTTAATCACGAACTCATTCACCCACACAGAAGAAGCGGCATGTATTATGAACATTAACACTTCCTTTTCCAGTATCATTTCTTCCAGTATATTAACAGGAATATGACATCGATGTGATGCAGTAAGCAATGACTCCACCCAAAAAATATTTCAGAATGATCCGAAAGCAAAGCTCGATGCATCAATAAAAAAATTCCATGATTCCCATGAAAAGTCATGAAGACCATACAAAGCATAACAAAACCTTGCATAGGTCATTGAAAAATCTCGAAGTCATTGCAGTAAAATTCGCGATGATACTATGTTCCAAAAAATCTTCCAGCCCACCAAAATTGCAGAAAGAAACAAGCGAAGATGCAAAAGTCTTNTGATGATACTATGTTCCAAAAAATCTTCCAGCCCACCAAAATTGCAGAAAGAAACAAGCGAAGATGCAAAAGTCTTGTAAAAATACCTCATAGCCCACAAAATTCATAGCAGGACTAACAGCGCCAAAATATCTTGAAGTCTATGCAGAAATCAATTAACCCACACAAATTGCAGAAATAAATATTTCGAAGGTGAAAAAGTCCTGTAAAAATACCTTACAGCACATGAAAAGTATTTCAAGGCAGGAATAAATTATGTGTATAATATACAAATTAGTGGAATACAAAAGCAGAAAACTTGGATAGGCTAACAGCACACCTGACATGAGTTACAGTGTTCTGTCAATTTTCACGAACATCAGGAAAACGACCGAAACACCTGAGAAGATAACAATACTTATCGTTCTTTGGCTACAGTGTATCGCCGCAATTGATGGAGTAATGTTTATATATCGTTGTTGTCACCATCGTATACATAGGCAGTGTATGGATGCTGTCCTCCTGCAGTTGCCTCTTACAGACCATCCATATCAGGGTCATCTAATTGATGCACTCGGAATATACTTCCTACTCCTGCGAACTTGTAGTTCGGACATTATTTCGCATCATACTGTGCTGCTGTAGAACAAATAGAAATTCTTCAAAGAAGAAGTACTTGGGGGACTTAAGAACAAGGGCGTGGAGGTGCAGAGCATCGGAGTTGTTCATGCTCTGTGATTCCGGTCCCCTGGCAGTCGTTTTTACCTTAAAAATTAAATTTTTTTCTCTCAAAATCAACAATTTTACCTCAATACTTCCTGTTTTCATTAACATCTCCTTTCTTCCCTGNTTAAATTTTTTTCTCTCAAAATCAACAATTTTACCTCAATACTTCCTGTTTTCATTAACATCTCCTTTCTTCCCTGAAATATTTTTTTCCCCTTTAATTTTTCCTTTTTCCCCTCAAAAAGAACAGATCCCGCAAGCTACAAAAAGAGACCTCGAAAGGGAATTTTCGATCAATCCGATCGTTTTCGAGGGTAGAGAAGTGGTGACCATATTGGTTTTATGGGCACAGGGTCAAGGGTCCGGAGTCAGACCNCGATCGTTTTCGAGGGTAGAGAAGTGGTGACCATATTGGTTTTATGGGCACAGGGTCAAGGGTCCGGAGTCAGACCTTACCATCAACCATCTTGGTTCTGTCAGCCATATTTTCCGCCATGTTGGATGTTGGTGACCTTGACCTTAGTGACATTGGATGACCTTGTACACAAAAATTCGCTAAATTGTTTTAATAATTACAAAAACATATAAAAACCAATTAAAATAATTTTTAAAATACAAAAATGTTATTAGAAATTTATTTCAAATTCTATAAAAAATTCAAGTTTCGAATGTTTAAGGTTAGAGAGGACGAGGGACTGGAACCGACCAGCCTAATAGTTATGATGCCACACAACAACCATGTTAGACCCAGATTTCCTTGACCTATGACCTTGACCCTATAGCTNGCCTAATAGTTATGATGCCACACAACAACCATGTTAGACCCAGATTTCCTTGACCTATGACCTTGACCCTATAGCTGTGAACTTAGGATAACCTTGAAAACCAATCTCGAGAAAAACTTCAAAAGTGTAATAAATTCATAAAAGTCAGCGAGCATATTATATAACTGACAACTACTGCCATATTGGATCCAGGTGACCTTGACTTTTGACATTAATCCAGTGACATTTGACCTTGAAAGCTAAAAAATTTGTCAAAATCTCTAAAAATGTCTTAAAAATTAAAAAAAGTAAATAAAAATTTTATTTTTTAAATTATTTAAAATTATTTTTTAGAACTTCCATTTCGGAGGTCTCCTACAGCATCACATCCAGAAGACGACTGACCCCGCTCCAATATATCACATTGTATTAACATTCCCTTACCCTTCACATTCATCCTTACTCATTCTGTCGAATTCACTTTAGCTGCCATATTGGTTCTTCCGTTTTTCATTTATTTACATTTTCAACCCCAAGGTGGCACCGATGACTTCTACCAACATGTTAAATCTGGATGACCTTCACCTTGACTTCACACCTGTGACCTTGGCCTTGTGCCCATGCCCTTAAAATTTTTTTTTTCAAAATATTAAAAATTACTAAAAAATTAAAGATTGGTTTTTTCATCAAACTTTCTATCACTCTTGCAATCTTTCCATCAATGAGCACCACAATTATCAACACAATTATCACCACAATCAGCATCCCAATTGGCCTGCAAACAGCACCACAATCAGCACCACATGCACCACAATCACCACAACAATCATCTTTACAATATTTCATTATTTTCATCAATATTTCAAACTCTCCATCAATATTTTGTAATATTTCCAGAAATCTTTAACAATCAGCACCATATACACCACATCAGCACCACATTCACCACAATCAGCACCACATTCACCACAATCAGCACCTCATTCACCACAATCAACACCACATTCACCACAATCAGCACCACGTGCACCACAATCAGCCCCACAATCTTTCAATCTTTCTATAAACATATCAATCTTTCCATCATTATCTCAATCTTCCCAACAATATTTCATAATCTTACCATCAATCTTTCGCAATCTCTTAATCAATCTTTTCATCAATCTTTCACAATATTTCCATCATTCTTTCGGAATATTTCCATCAATCATCAATCCATATAAAGTAAATGTGTTTGTTGTCTGACTCTATCCATACATATTTTAAAAAACGATTCAGTAAAAGTCTCCAAAATTTGTACATGTCCACAGAATTAATATTTGTATGCATTCAACTATCCATGAATTTTTGTACTAAAGTCTTTATTACAAAGATTATTCTGTGCAGATCTCTCCATTAATAGTCCAGTGGTCATATCACCACTTTAAAGTTGTGAGGGATAAAAACGGTACGACACACAAAGAATAAAGAAAAAACTATTATTTTATAATAATAATTTATTATTATTCTGAAATAACAAAATAATGATTTATTATATTATTATTTATATGTAATTTAGTGTATATATCGGAATATAAAATTATTATTTTTTATTTATTATTATTTTGTAATTAAAATTTTAGAAGAAAGCAGTTCATCATATCATGCGATATATCCCCGATTCTTCTTCAGTTTACCAATTATTGAAGGTATATCGTAAATGTACGTGAAATCCCCACGTTTTNACTATTATTTTATAATAATAATTTATTATTATTCTGAAATAACAAAATAATGATTTATTATATTATTATTTATATGCAATTTAGTGTATATATCGGAATATAAAATTATTATTTTTTATTTATTATTATTTTGTAATTAAAATTTTAGAAGAAAGCAGTTCATCATATCATGCAATATATCCCCGATTCTTCTTCAGTTTACCAATTATTGAAGGTATATCGTAAATGTACGTGAAATCCCCACGTTTTNAATATATCCCCGATTCTTCTTCAGTTTACCAATTATTGAAGGTATATCGTAAATGTACGTGAAATCCCCACGTTTTTTAATGTCAATTTAACATGAGTATATCAACAAGTTCATTAGGGTCTTCGGGAAATAGATAGCTACTATTATCGACGTCTACGGCCTTCTTCGTGTCTTTAGTTGCAGCAAATGTGTTGGAGGAGTGTGTTAATGCATCAAGAAAATCGCTATCATCGTCTTCAGCCCTATCATTGTCTTCATGTTCATTTTCATCAATGCTCTCTCATGGTCATCTTCACCTCCTGTTTTGTATTCAATATTAAATTTTCTTTTCTCTGTAGCAATAATTGTATGATCATTAATATTTAGAGCCGGCGACCATTCATTTTTAAGTTATTCGACTTCACGCGTACGTCTTGCAAGTTTAAATTCCACACAATCCTACTCTACTGAACTCATTCCGTCTTTACCATTAACTGTCTCATTATAATCACCTGTCGAATCGGTTCCCATCTATGCAGCAAGAGGTATTGCCGGCAACTCTTGCTGACTCCCAGCAGACGAATCCTTGCAGATCTCTGTATGTAATTTCAATGTATTGCCTTGTACAAACTGCATGGGACCAATTTCGCAATGCTTCATCGCGTGAAAAGGACTCTACGTACAGGCCGACGAGCAACCAGTTAGCGGTTATGTATGTCGCGGTTTCATGATCGTTGAAGTCATAGGCAGACCTTCGTTTTCGCAATTCAACTTCGTGNGAAGTCATAGGCAGACCTTCGTTTTCGCAATTCAACTTCGTGTTATGACGAGAGAGCGCTTCCAAATCGATGTTCACCTAACGATGTCAGAACATCAACTGTAATTTTTTCTATATATAAAATATGGGGGCACTCTGAGAAAACCCACATACTCGTTCTACGTAGAAGAAAACACACCGATAATTATGTATACATAAATATATAAATAAAAAATTATTTTAATTAATTTTATACATTATTATGTATAGGTAGACGAATAAGTAATTAAAAATTATTTTTAAATAATTTTATACCTAATTATGTATATGCATATAAACAAGTAATTAAACATAATTTTTAAATTATTTTATACCTAATTATGTATATGCATAGAAATTGTAATTAAAAATAATTATTAATTCATTTTATACATTATTGTGTATGTAAAAAAATACAAATATAAAACCATTTTTAAATAATTGTTTTTAAGTAATTATGTATATTTAGAGGGAATATAAAATAATTTTTATTAATTTTATACATAATTCTGTATATTTATAAATACGTAAATAAGAAATTATTTTTAAATTAATTTTATATATTATGTATACATAATATGAAAAAAACTACATTATTTTTAATATATACAGGCATACTTTGAACACCATATTGCTATGTTTCACGGTAAAATTGATTTTTGTATTAGTCTATGCCCGACATTTCCACAGGTCGCAGCATCACCGATCGCAGATTCGGAGGTTTGCAGTGCCATACGCAGTATCACAGTTATCTTAGTACCAGTTTCTGGTACCTCCAAACCGATCTGTAGTATTGGAAGACTGCACCTTCGCAGTCTAACCTGGTATCTGTGACGGGGTACTGGTGACTCCCGTCACATTCCCCGAAGAACGGCCACGGTGCTTTCTAAATTTTTCTCTCCACAATCCATCTCCACCTCATATTCCTTTTGATTTAACACGTGGATTGTGAACTTCCCACAGTTTGTAAACTTTTAACGTAAAAAAATGAACTAATATTTTGAAATAAAAATTGTTTCATAATTAAAAATAAGTTATACCTGGCTTATAAAATATTTTGTTTTTACTAAAGTGTTAATGTACTGTCATTTAAATACGCATTTACAAATAAATATTATTTTAATAGGGCCCAACTGATATACAAGTTTTCCTGTCATTAATATTAATTTTTTTATGCCAGCAAATGATATAATATTCACAGTAGTTATAAAATGGGCATTCGAAAGCAGGTTCATGACAGGGAGGAAGGGAGGAGGAATGCAAGAGCAGGAGGAATGCATCCGCAGGAGAAGGAATGCATCTGCAGGTGGTCGGCCATGTTGGCAGCCAGTTGGCGGCCATTTTTCCAACCAGTACATTCTAGAACATTCTTTTCCATAGTGGCCATTTTGCCAGCAAGTAAATTAAAACTTATATAAATTTTATATTACAATTTTTTTTTTAATAATATATTGTATGTGGCATGCAATAACATGGTGGCCATTTTGCCGAACAGTACAAGTTGGCAGCCATTATGCTAGCCAGTAAATTAAAACTTATGTTAAAATTTTTTAAATAATCTGTGACTATGTGTGCAGTAAGTACATGTTGGAGGCAATTTTGTCAGCTAGTTCAAGTTGTTTTCAATGATGGTGGCCATTTTGTCAGCCAGTAAATAAAAAAGTAATGTAAAAAATTTATTAAAACATTTTTAAAATTATCGGTGACCATGTTTGCAGTAAGTACAAGTTGTCGGCGATTTTGTCAGCCAGGAAATTAAAATTGTGTGTTTAATATAAGTATAAAAATTTTTTTATTATCGGCGGCCATATTGGATGGTGCCACCCCTCCGTAGCAGCATCCATGTTGACGTCACCACCTCAGCAGCAGGAGCAGCGGCCATGTTTGTTTGCAGTCAGTACAAGTGGGCAGCTATTTTTTTTGACAGTTAATTAAACCCTCTGGCCATTAAATCGTACGAGGCTGCGCACATTTAAGTGTTTTTTTTAAGTACTTGATTAGCAGCATAATTAATTGAAAAAGTATTTTAGAAATATGTTGTTTTAGTTTCTTATGTGTTGAATATAAATTCCACATTATATTACTTTCAATAAATAANTATGCGGAATAATAAATATTTCCTGGGTATCATATCCTAGCTGCTTAATTATGAAATTGGCATCATACGTCAGGTTATGGAAGAGTATCGGCAGTCTCTGGGGTCAACGACGAAGCTTGTTGCAGTTATTACACGACACCCCAATAAAACTACCAGTAAAATGGTAATGGTCATGCACCTTATGATTTTTGTCGGTGAACATGCCAGAATAGTGGCAGCAGGTAGTGGCTAAAGCATAGTCAGCCTGTTCGACATGCGTTAGTGGACGCATCGGTTCAGACTGGCTATATATATCTTTAATCAAGGGTCCTATCCTAACCACCTCTTCCATAAAGTGTTTCGACACACCTTCAGCCGTGTAAACCGTTACACACGAGGGTAGGCTGGTTGTGTTATAGGCGGGGATAATCGAATTATATACCCGAACGTATATGTCATATGAATAGGGCTCATGTGTTTGGTACCTATATGTGTAGGATGCATCAGGGTTCGGCTGATATGTTTGTATAGGCACAAGCATGGCCTCGAAGTCCGCATACACTACAATAGGCCCCTTGTCGCCGTTCTGGTAATTTTTGAATTTGAGCACAGNAGCATGGCCTCGAAGTCCGCATACACTACAATAGGCCCCTTGTCGCCGTTCTGGTAATTTTTGAATTTGAGCACAGTCGGCCTGCCGCCCCCGTCCGGCTGTGGCATGTCTGCATGAACAGCAGTATGGGTATTGCAGTACATCCTATGCTCAGCCAGAGTTTCGGCACCCGTCAACCCGCTATCACGCAGTTCATTATAGTAAGTTTTCAAACAACGTTTACAGACATTAACACTACCATGGTGTGCCGTCACCTGGGAGTGTACCAGCCTCGAGAAATGCGAGATGTAGCAATAATGCGAGTTCTGGTCCTCCTCCTCCGCTGTGGTGAGAAGCAGCAAATCAAAGTGTGGGGCCAGTTCTACATGTGTCACCCGTATTGGCACGATTTTCGTATTCTTCTCAAGCGTGTATATGTTAATACTAACCCCCGGATTGGCTTTCTCAAAGCCAGTATTTTACGTAAAGGGGTGGGAAAATCTACCGTTGAAAAATCAAAACGTGTTTCAAGCTCGGTGTATCGCTTGTTTACACGCTGCCGTTCCCTCCCCTCTACAAAACGTGCCAGTATAGCCCATTTGAAACACTGTTGGTCGTTGATGTTGTGCAGGTTGATAATTGCGCCTTTCTCCGCAAAACCAACAGGCAATGGGATATACGAGGAAGCCCTAAGAGGGTCGAGCTTGTTTATGCATAACTGGACTCTTTGCACTGCCGTGAGAGTCCAGCCGCTACCCTTCCCCATAAAGTCAGATTCCTCAGTACAGATCTTTGCAATGGCAGCCGAAACAGCCACCTCTATGTCGGCTATGTTAAAGATAGGCACTTTTTAGTCTTAAAAGCACGGCGATCCTCCTCATCCTCGTGCGGTTCTGGTTTGCCATATACACACTCTAGAAATATATTAAACTTGACCGCCCCCTTTGTCTCGATTTCCTGCTGTAATTGGCCAATGATGTTAGGTTTCATTACCTCGAGGTAGTCGCAAATGTCAATGGCNCAATAATGCGAGTTCTGGTCCTCCTCCTCCGCTGTGGTGAGAAGCAGCAAATCAAAGTGTTGGGCCAGTTCTACATGTGTCACCCGTATTGGCACGATTTTCGTATTCTTCTCAAGCGTGTATATGTTAATACTAACCCCCGGATTGGCTTTCTCAAAAGCCAGTATTTTACGTAAAGGGGTGGGAAAATCAACCGTTGAAAAATCAAAACGTGTTTCAAGCTCGGTGTATCGCTTGTTTACACGCTGCCGTTCCCTCCCCTCTACAAAACGTGCCAGTATAGCCCATTTGAAACACTGTTGGTCGTTGATGTTGTGCAGGTTGATGATTGCGCCTTTCTCCGCAAAACCAACAGGCAATGGGATATACGAGGAAGCCCTAAGAGGGTCGAGCTTGTTTAGGCATAACTGGACTCTTTGCACTGCCGTGAGAGTCCAGCCACTACCCTTCCCCATAAAGTCAGATTCCTCAGTACAGATCTTTGCAATGGCAGCCGAAACAGCCACCTCTATGTCGGCTATGTTAAAGATAGGCACTTTTTAGTCTTAAAAGCACGGCGATCCTCCTCATCCTCGTGCGGTTNGACGATCCTCCTCATTCTCGTGCGGTTCTGGTTTGCCATATACACACTCTAGAAATATATTAAACTTGACCGCCCCCTTTGTCTCGATTTCCTGCTGTAATTGGCCAAATATGTTAGGTTTCATTACCTCGAGGTAGTCGCAAATGTCAATGGCTACCCTCGAGGTATTCTCAGAGATGTATGTTTTCATTACACCTCTAAACGCGCTTTCAACCTCCTCAAAACCATACGAGTTGTTCTCGCTAGTGTCAATGGGCCCTCTGCGAGAGATACCCGCGCCCACAAGAGTAGGAACGTTATGAGTCGGCTGCGGATTTGTAACTCGGGGCCGCTTCGCCGGCCGGGAGGTTGACGGGGCAGAACCACCAGTACATTTAGCGCCGTGCGCACAAAGCCTATCAGCCCTGGTGAACTGCCTGCCGCAAGTCCCACACACCCTTGAAGGGGCAGGAGGGATCGCCCAACACGCACGTTCATGACGCCTGACATGACAATAGTGTGTAAAGCCCCCATTTCAGAACGTACAGTTGAGCGAAACGGGCTGTCTGATCAGTTCTGTACATGTTAACCTATGTTCAGCAAGCTTGTCAAGACGGTTAAAGGGAAGGGTGCACCTATCACACAGATGTGAGGCAGGCTGCCGGAATGGATTTAGGGAGCTATTACGCTCGTGATGTAGTCCATTCCAGCAGACTGTAAACACCCGGTCGCAAAAACCACATCGTAGTGCGGGTCTGCATATAATGTGAGTGAAAGGGGGGTTAAGCAATGCTGCAGCAGTGGATGGAAACAACGATGGTGATGCTGGCGAGTTAGGTGATTCCATTATATATCTGCGGTACATGGCAGGAGCAGCGGTAATATATATTTGCGTATTTGGCAGGCAGACAGCCCAGACCCAGGCGGTATCCTACGAGAAACAGGGAGAAAAAAAGGGGCGGATAGTTCGCAAAAATAAAGGCAGTGCTTTTAATAACAACATCTAATACTTTAACACTGTGTTCAGCAAGGCCCGAACTGAATATAAACAAGGGACAGCGAGAGAATATTAATTGAACGCACATAAAAAAAAAATGCAAAGTTATATATATGCAGCACACAAGCGTCTCAATTACTAGAATTAAGTACTGATATGCGCAGTCACTATATGAAACTAAAGCCTACGTTCGGAATGAAGTATTATAACGTTATATTCGCGGTCCTAGAAGAAATTAAATAAAGTACTATCCGTGGGTGACGCATTCACAAATATTAATACTCGCCCGCAGTCGAAACACACACTTACCTCTTAAGAGGCTAGAAGTTGCGTAGAGAATTGGCCTCNAGGGGCCTCACTTAAGAGGCTAGAAGTTGCGTAGAGAATTGGCCTCAATTCTCTCTTCTGCAGCTATGTACACTTGATACACGTCACTCTGCAGGCAGTATGTTGACAATCGTGCGAACGCTAGTCGAACAGAAGCGAGAGCCTTTTCGCTCAGCCGTTCAGACACGATTGAGCGTGGGAACAGCGGGAGGCGGTGTTTATACCCTTTCTCATACAAGGGGTAGCGTGTTACAGCAGCTGCGACGGCGGCGGCTAGGGCGCGCGCCCCTCCCTCTCTTAGAGCAGCTGCGACGGCGAGTCTCCCTCCAGTGCGAAACGCCAAGCGTACTTGCTCCATAATGTAATGTCTTTACAAAGACATACAATTGCTGTAGTGTTTTGTTTGCTTTTAATATAATAGCATGTTTTAGTATGGGCTGTGTGGGAGATAACCAACAGAAATAAGAACACTAAGAATTTTCATGATATATATATTATAGAAATTTTTTTACATTAAGATATTCATTTACTCGACAATCGTGTCCAATACATACAGCACACACTCGTCAATCATGACCATTTCACACACANTAAGATATTCATTTACTCGACAATCGTGTCCAATACATACAGCACACACTCGTCAATCATGACCATTTCACACACACAAGAAAATGTACACACATCAAGATAGCAGTTAAAATATATACAATTAAAACATTTAAAAAAAAAAANTCACACACACAAGAAAATGTACACACATCAAGATAGCAGTTAAAATATATACAATTAAAACATTTAAAAAAAAAAAGCATAGTAGTAGCTGCATACGTCAAGATAGCATAATACAATTAAAACAGTTTTTTTGCAAGCTGAGTAGCTACAGCAATTAAAACATTTTTTTTCAATATATCAATTAAATATAAAAACATTTTTTTACCCACTATANTTCAATATATCAATTAAATATAAAAACATTTTTTTACCCACTATACCAATTAAATATATAAACATTTTTTTGTCACTATACTTTGCAAGCTCAGTACTCGCAGCATACAATAAGAATCAAATTAAAACATTTTCTCCACTATACCTTTGCAAGCAGAGTAGTGAATATATGCAGTAGTAATGTCTTTCTATCAGCAACAGATAATTTGCTCATGTCCTGAAGCGATGTATTGCAGCAATTCAGGCANTCACACACACAAGAAAATGTACACACATCAAGATAGCAGTTAAAATATATACAATTAAAACATTTAAAAAAAAAAAAGCATAGTAGTAGCTGCATACGTCAAGATAGCATAATACAATTAAAACAGTTTTTTTGCAAGCTGAGTAGCTACAGCAATTAAAACATTTTTTTTCAATATATCAATTAAATATAAAAACATTTTTTTACCCACTATACCAATTAAATATATAAACATTTTTTTGTCACTATACTTTGCAAGCTCAGTACTCGCAGCATACAATAAGAATCAAATTAAAACATTTTTTTGCCACTTTACTTGCAGCATACAATTAAAACATTTTCTCCACTATACCTTTGCAAGAAGAGTAGTGAATATATACAGTAGTAATGTCTTTCTATCAGCAACAGATAATTTGCTCATGTCCTGAAGCGATGTATTGCAGCAATTCAGGCATGTTGTGACCGGCATCGCCTTCTTCTTACGAGACGTTCTGCGATGAGGCGGTATGCTGCGATGCAAAGTCGGGGACTTGGCGGCGACGCTGGCAGGCTTCTCACGTCTGGAGGAGTAGACTTCTTGCGTTTGACAGGCAGCTGGACGGCATCTTTAGTAATGTCGATCACGGCAGGTTCTTGCGGAAGGCAAACTCTTATTGCATCTTGCAATAAATCGTGAGTTATAACTTCGGCTGGACCCAGGGCGTTCTGACGTTTGACGGCAGCAGCAGCAGCAGACCTCTTGCATTTGACAGGCAGCTGGACGGCATCTTTAGTATTGTCGATCACAGCAGGTTCTTGTGAAAGGCAAACTCTTATTGCATCTTGCAATAAATCGTGAGTTATAACTTCGGCTGGACCCAGGGAGTTCTTGCGTTTAACAGCAGGGGCAGACCTCTTGCGTGGCACAAAGGTAGACCTCTTGCGTTTGACATTGACAGGCAGCTGGGCGGCATCTTTAGTATTGCTAATCACAGCTGCAGCAGCAGAAGCAGGTTCAACCAAAGGTTCTTGCGGAAGGCAAACTCTTATTGCATCTTGCAATAAATCGTGAGTTATAACTTCTTCTGCACCCAGGGAGTTCATGCGTTTGACAGCAGACCTCTTGCATGTAACATCTGCAGGCAGCTGGACGCCCTCCCTAGTAATGTCATTCACAGCAGCAGAGTTGGCGGGCAGCCGCACCAAAGTTTCTTGCGGAAGGTAAACTCTTATTGCTTCTTGCAATAAAGCATGAGCTATAACTTCATCCGGTCCACATGGCAGGGGAGTGTCTGTTCGCATATAGTTAACGACACATTTTCCCAGAATATTGCACTCGACCATCTGCTGACATTGCTCGTACGTCGACGTTGGGTTGTGCACAAGCAACCAATGTGCTATACCGTCGCACTGCTCACTGTATGTTCTTGACTCGCCATCACAGACATAGGTTATACAGTTGTTGCCAGGCGTCACACTGCTGTATACAGTCTCTGGGCGAAATGGCACGTTCATCTTGAACTCACTGGTGTTGACTGGCGGGAGAGACACGGCTTATATAGCAGCCATACGTCTCCGATATGACGTCAGTGGTTCTTGAACAATAATAGTCGTATACGCGCATAAATGTCGTACATTATCTTACAACATGTACACTTGCTATGACATATTATTTCGCCCTCTGCCTTCGTGCTGGCGATATCTCCTCCATCGTCGCCCATGTTCTTGTTTTAACTGGTTTTACTAACCTTCACTTATAGTTTTCAATTGAAGACGCAACATACCTTAGCACCACAGGGTAGAACATATGTTGAGCCGCATTCTCCCCGCGTGATCGTATGTATGTGGCCTGTACATTCTTCGGTTCAGAGGTAAGTTGCTCCAGTATCAACTTCTCGCAAGCTAAATTTCACCTTCTTGTTCTCGCTGTGTAGTTCTGTAATGTCTTCACATTCCATACGTACAGCGAGAATACGTCCATTTTCAGGTAGCACACTCTCGGGTCGGAGATTGTAGATGGAGCACTGATCGAACTTGTAGCAGGGGCGAATTTCATAATAAAAGTTATCGCAAGCGTCCTGATAACACCAAAAATTATGTTCAGAGTCACATATTTTTACTTGTACGTGTTCAATTCTTGGTTTAAACACAACTCTTCTGTATCCGATAAAGTAGTTTTCGTACATGTTCACAGCTTCCCGCAGAAATGTCACACACTCACGAAGGTTAAACATGATGATGTTAGTTCTCTTCTCAAAGAAACACTACTGCAGCTCTGCACGTCGCTCTTCTTATACTGCAGCATTGTACACCCCGCATGATGTCGGAGAACACATTGTAGTCCACGTTACTGTGCCCTCTTCATGTAGGTTGTATGACGGTCGCCGGTGCAGANTGTATGACGGTCGCCGTTGCAGCACTCAGTCCAGCGGGTAATTACACTACCAGTGTTAACATTGCATAGTTCATACGCAATTGCGCGAGTAAACCGGACATGGCATATGTACTCTTCGCGTGATTTCATAGTACTGAGTGAACAAGGCAGCTTCATACCAGGTCTTAGGTGATATACGCTACACGACATTACATTACATGGTACCGAGCGAAAAATGCCCTCATTGACACGACAGGCCCAGTGTTCAAGTTCATTACATGATTCTACCTGTGATGGTTGGCCAGGAGGTTTGAAATGTATGCGTCTGTATCCTACAGTAACGTCGCCCTCATACGTGGCTAGCGGGTTGAAATTACACACTATCTTAGCCATTTTACGAAAATTCTACGACGTGCATTGATCTCCCATTGTTACTAGACTTGATGCCACCATAGCTGAATCGCACTGTTGCAGTATTAAGCCTGACCATGTCGTCATCTGATATGAGTTGAGCATATCGCGTAGGCAGCCGGACACGCATCTCGTTGTCTAACATACATGTTACGCATTTACCGTATGCCGACTCTGTGCGATGAAAATCTGATGTCATGTATACCTTGCCAATGACGAGCTCTGACAGCGGTATATATCGAACGGACCCGTTCAGCTTGGCGATTACACCTTCCACGATGAGCTGTGGATCAGTATTAAAGTTCTTTGCCCCAATATATGCCCTATTTATAATGACCGGCGGTGACGTTTTTTTGCCTTCGGCATAGTTCGACAAATGCCATGACTTAATCAACAACGCATTAAGACAAGGGCATACAAGGTTATGCATACACGTGTCACACGCATGTTCTAACAGGCCTGTATATTTCTCTCTCAACCTTCTAAACGACGGAAATCCACACTCGGTTTGTTGATCGCAGATGTTAGTGCAGGTGTTGTAATAATTGATTAAATGACGTTTCTGCTCTGGCCCGACCACAAAGGCTGTGCTATTGTTGTTACTTAGCGCGGCGACAAGTACATTGTGTGCTTCCTCGTATTTCAAATCCCCCTCGCCTCAATTGATGCCGTGGTAACATTTTTCCATCCAAATGTTCGTTACTTTGCTTTTTACGTCCAGCTCATGCCATGGGCACGGCGGTCTGAATGTATACGTCTCTATGCGGCCATCATCGTATGCCACGCAAATACGTTTAATAATAAAACCCTGCTGCGAGACGCATCCCTGAATGTTTGCATACATTATGATGTTTGCGCTGTAGCTCCCGGGAGAGAATGTACTATAGTTGTAATCTACGTTAGTATTTTAACTACTCTGTCACGCACATTATATGAGACCAGTCGATCGTGCAGTATAAAGGCATAGGCCTGGGGGAATGCGGGGAAATTTTCAGCGGCAGTTAATTCAATTATGTAGTCTACAACGACGGATTTTAAACGCTCATCTCGCTTGCTAACGTCAAACACGAGGAGCGGGGCCGCATGCATCTACTTGTTCGGCTCAAGAATGGGAGCTTGTGTTTGACCATAGTACAAACGCTGGAAATCTGCGTACATTTGGTAGGGTACCATATAAGAACCGTTCGCGAAATCAATATTTAAATCTCCATAGGGGTAGGCTTCAGAAATTAGAAAAACCTTAACGTATTTAATATTTACGTGGTCGAATGTGGAACAGTCCTTATTAATTACGTTTTGTTTACCGGCCTGAAACGCCACAATTATATACCTCGATTTCTCGCTTGTAAAACTCGTTTTCACGTTCAAATTTACACTTACAGAGCTCGGTACATTAGGATAAGTTTCTAAACTCCAAGTACGAAACGCCATATCTATGTTTGTGCATTTTTCTGCATATTTCAAAAATTTTACGCATTCCATCATGTTCACTTGTACATGCGGCAGTAACCAGTCAATAGAAAGTATTGCAAGTGTAGCCGCTTCTGCGCCAGTGTCCTGGAGTGCATTCGTTTGAGAGTTGGCCATTTGCATAACTATCTCCTGCTTGGAATTAATGATTATGTGTCTATGGTCTTCAGCGAAGCCTAACAGCATATCGAGAGTAATACACACTTCAAATTTCCCATTAGCATAGACAGGAACCTTAAAATCTTCCTCGATTCCCCAGTCGGCCATTATGGCAGCCGGTAGTTGGTTACGCGTTAATGAAAGGTAATTCTTTATCGTTGCCGTAATTCCGACATCACGTGTGGCGTCTAGTTCACACCCGTTCAATTCATAGGATATTCTATTAATCATGTGAAGTATACCGTTTCTTATGATTTTAGTTGTTGCTGGAAGCGCATTACCTGCCCTTGTCAGCATCCCTCTAAAGCACAAATAAGAATTACATGGTGCCGTGTGTATATCTTGGTTTTGTACGGGAATTCGCACCTCGGACGATGCCACTTACGGTCCTGGCAGGTAGGATGAATAAGTGTGCATTTCTGCCTTGGTAATTGCATCTTCGTATCCTACCGGCCCACTTACGTTTAATATTTCCACGTTCATACTTACTCTTGACCATTAAACCTAATCGTGTAAGGAAAGCACGTTTTCAGATGTTAGCAGAATGCGTGCCTGCCTCGTACTGATTTTAGGGGTGGTGCGATACGCTCCTTTATTCACTTTACTATGGTTAATTTTCAGCCCCATCTTTCCGCAAATGTAAACGCACTGTTATTTCCTCACCTCAAAAATTAATCAAACTGCTTTCTTGGTCAACTACGGAAACAATTACTTCCTGTACGTTCTCTATCGCGACCAAGACATATATGGGCGTTGTTGGCACACTCACGAGTTTAAATCCCGGTGGCATGTTTGCAGAGAATTCATGTAATGTCTGGCTTGGTTTACCGTTGAGATACGAACCACTTACTAAATTACAGTTTAATCTGATAACATTAACGGGAAAAATGTTTACAGACAAGGTAGATACGTGGGTTTTATTTGCCACATATTTCACATTTTCAAATCCCAGCATGGCAGCGAGAGTATCACTTTTCGAGAAGTCTAACTGAACACTACACTTCATTTCGCTGTGTAGAGTATTAGAATTTCCACGCAGTACTAAAGTCACGTCTGGTTCCAACTCTCGTTTAAGATAATCGGATAGATCATCAATCTCGTACGAGCTGGTAGGGATGCGTACTCACCCCTTTTACCATCTGCCTTAACATATCGAAAGATGCAATTATAAGCATCAATGTTAGGTACTGAAAAATATGTTTCAAAATCTATCACGGCAATAGACCACTCTCCTGCCAGGCTTAGTGGCGGAAAATGCACTGACCGCAATTCCGACGAATTGCCTGTCATAATCAAGGTGATAGACATGACTGACATCTTAGTAGTATTGTGTAGACGTTAAATAACATAGGCATAAATGACCGCAATTCCAGTCATGTGGCCGCTGTTCTCTCTCGTGGTTATAATAAATTCTACTACCTTTAAAATATTTTTTTCAGTTCTGGTGGAGTCCGTAAGTTGCCGAAGCTGTCGTAATATTCAATTCTGTTCCCATATTTTCTATAAGCAGTCCAGTGTGTGCCTGACCCCAAACTCATATCTAAATTTACCTAGCCGCATTCAGATTTTTTCGGTTGTGGTGGGAGTGTATCTCGCATAAACACTCCACGGAAATTATGCATTTTTAATTTTCGCGCAAATTTACGCAAATCGATGTTTGTCAGCAGCCGGTCGGGCAGCCCTCTTAGGACTTTCGCTTGCGACCACCTCCGCGATATGGCTTCAAGAATAGACCTTTTCCCGTGTTTTTTTTTCCGGCGGCAGCTAGAATTTCCATCTTCTTATTATGCCGGAATTGTTCTGCTAATTGTTTATTTCCATCTTTAGCCCTTTTCACAGCACGAGCTATCCCGCTAGCTCTGCTTATCAGCGATCCCAAAAGGCCTATTGCAGGCAGCAAAAACGGAAGTATACCTCTGCGCTTAACGTTTCTACGCCTACCCTTCTTCTTCTAAACCGTGCGACGCCTAAATCTGATACCTTTTCCACGCTTAACTTTCGCCTTCATTATTTTTCCTACTGTCCACGCTGCTAATCGCTCGCCGAATTTCTTGTTTGGTGATTTAACTATAGCCTCGTCTTTGTTCGCAAGGATTGTGTCAGCAGCGTGTCTAACGTTCAAATTATCGCTCTCAGCGTACGCGATATAGGACCTTTTCGTCGCGCGGTTGGTTGCCAGCCAGTACCCTCTCCCCTCGACCGCTACCAACGCAGTCGGCCATAATGCTTTTCAGCGGCCTTCCCCTATTATGAGGCCACGCCCCTCATGGCAAGCGACGGCTGCTGGCGAGCCTCCGGGATATCGCTCGNTATAGCTCGGCTTCACGCCAAGCAATAAGGAAGGCTTTTTTTAACGGAAATCATCTGTGGATATCCATGAGTTGTATTTATTATCGAAACCAAGCCATTTTATGCGCACCATATTATTATCTCCTCGACGCACAATTTTCTCGACTAAATATGTGTGTGGGTATTTAGTAGGCATGATTTCCTTTTCGTAAAACGAACCCTTTATCTGCTCGCCATTTAAATCTTCGAGTACATATGTTCGAGGCTTGTAATGCCTGATCTTTGCAACACGGAATATTTCCAGAGTCCAATTCGGAGAGTAACTTTTAGAGAAAACATTTTTAAGACGTGAAATGCGCACATAATCTCCTACTTTAGCTTTCTGCGTACTTAAATCTAGATTTTTTTTATTCCTAAACACTGTTGATCACAGCGAATTGTCTTTTACTTCTACAGGACGCCTACGGATTGTTCTGTTTCCTAGTATTGTATTTATTAATTAATTGGGGCAGAATATCCTGCCAGGTATAACTCCTGCATGCTGAAAATTCGCCCCACATATAATTTTTCAAAGTTCTATTGAAACACTCCACTGTCGAAGCTTTTTTTTCGCTAAATGTACTATAATGATTAATATTTTTCTGTAGCATTAGTGCTTGGAATGGTTTATTATAGAATTCCTTACCTAAGTCCGTTTGTAAATTTTTCGGTGAGCCCTTATCGGCTCACACTATATACATGGCTTTGGAGACATCTTTACCCATTTTCCGTCTGACAGGCATGGCCCTCGCGAATTTACTGTAACAGTCAATAACTGTTAACATGTACCAGAAACCTTTATTTACAGAAGCTAAGCTATCATTTCAACCAAATCTGCCTGGTACAGGTCACGAATTCCAAACAGTTGTACTTGTCTTCTGCTAAACTTTTTCCTAGATGGTTTGTGGATTTCAGTAGCAATTTCCTCGCGAGACATTATTCTTTCAGTGTATGTAACCCTCCTCATGCAGTTCTTCTACAATATTAAGAATTTCATTGGTGTGTGAATTATTTCTTGCCAGCTGGGATGCGAACAGTAGTCGTAGACGTTCGACTAATTCGTTTATATAGTTCCAGTAAACAAACTCGGACTGACTGGCGTTATCAACTTTCAGCCTCGAACCGCTAGCTAAGCCAACGGCNCCGCTAGCTAAGCCTACGTCCGGAAACAGTTCTGATACAATGTCGAATTTAGGATGCGTTTCATCTTTATATGTGGTAGCATTTATATTGTTATCGGTTAAGTGCGCGCTTGTAATATGCAACAGTTTTTTATATTGACTTAGAGCCTCACGCGATAATTCCCCTGGTCTTCGCTTAAATAGTAGTTCGTACAAGCCAGGAGAAGCGTGAATAACTTCGTTATCGATCTGTACATAATCCTCGGGTAGGAAAAATATATCTTTATTTCCCAGAAACCATTTTTTATTCCTTCTGTAAACACCATAAACGGCATCATTAAAACGCTTAGTGTATGATATAAGGTAATTACGAACAGTAACCCCTGTTTTTAGGTTTTGATTCATCCGGCGAAACTTCGGCTGCTATTGGCTTTAATTCAGGTCCGGTCTTCACGTCAGGGAGAATATCTGTTTTATTATTTAACGTATCCAGTCGAGATGTGATAGGCTGAAACGCATGTTTCAACACTGCGTCCCTTCGATACTTGCACACTTAGCTTTCAAATATTTACCCTGCACCCTTGCGATGACGCGAGTCAAGTCCTCGGCTGCCGCAGACATATAATACTGACATTATTAGCGTAATGTGTGTACTTTATATTAAATAATTGGCCTGCGTGCAATTGCGTTAACAATTTTATCTTCGAAACTATTGAGTTGTTTTAGAATTGCACTACGTATGTGTACGCAATTCGACCATTTATCATTGTCTGTACGAACATCATTTAAATGTCGGATAATTCTGTGCCATATTAGTTCCTCAATATCTGGCATGCCACTAATCAAACTGTGGTTACGGGTGTCTAGTTCTTCTAGAATACTCGTAACTTGTTTATTGGTCATTCCCTCAAATATAGCACTAAATTTATTCTCCAAGCCAGCTACACTTCCCTGCTGTGTATGTAGCACAGCAAAACTTTTGCCTAGAGTATTTACTTGTTCGGTAAGTTTCGTTAATATATTTGCAAAACCCTTACCCAAAGTTTGTTCCAGCGCTGTTTGAACTGAAGTGAGCTTGTCATTAATAGCAGCCAGCTTGGCAGCTCTCTCGTTAGCTATGCGTAAATTATCATTCAATGTTGACGCGAGTGTTGTAAGTGATCTGTAATCGACAATGTCGCCTAGATCGGTAAGTTGTGCCTCTACTGCGGGGAGTTTATTCGATACTATGCTTCGCACGTTATTTGATAACGTCTGGAAATGTTTCATCACAGTAACAGCCAACATACTAACTGTGTTGAGGTTCGATTCTACCTTAGTGGTTAATGTGTCCAGTGCGGTCTTGTCAGTAATGTGACTGACGAGTTTAGCATAGAGGCCTTCCACTTGAGCTCCCACATCGCTAATTTTTTTCTCCATAACTGACACTGTGCTGCCAACCACATCGATTTTCTGCACTCTATCGGTTACTTTGTCAAGCTGGCTACTAAATTCGAATCAAATTTTTTTCGGGTGCTCTCCGACTTGATGTATGTGTCTAGCACCGCTGTGAGGCCCGCTAGCACTCCAGCACTGATCTGCTATCCCATATTAGCGATTTTATTCTCCACGGCAGATATTCTACCTCCTAATGCGTTTAGTTTCAACAAGTCTTCATATATTTTGTGTAGCTGGGCCTCGATTTTGGTAGACAGTATGTTCGTGTTACCTGGCAGCCTGCCTTCCGCTGCTTCGAGTACGTCTGCGCTAGTAACGGCCGTGATGTGTGATACATTTTCAATTAATTATCCAAGGTGGACATCCATGTTCGCGATCAATATATTAGTATCGTAAAGTCTATTTTTCACCGTAGTGATTTTCCCGCCCAACACAGACAATTTCTTAACGTCCTGGACAATGTGCCTAATTCACGCGTCATACCTGCGTGTACTCTGATAGCAATTTCCTCTCCCATACCACCCAGCATTGTTTATACAGCGTTAATTCGAGTCATACTTGGCACTAATGTGCGTAAATGCGCCTCAATACTTGTTTGCAGTGCTAGCAAGGGTCGCAGCCCATCAGATGTAGCTCTTCGCACAAACGATACATTAACAGCATCCCCGTCATGCCTGGGAATACCTAGGTTCTTGGCCCGCTTACCATCAAAACTACAATTCCCATCGTTGGTGGACATTATGCAGCTTTCCGGTGCACGTTTCAGGCCGCTATGGCCAAATTTGGAAACGGAGTAACTCATACTTCACTGATGGATAACAATAAACTGATCGAATGCTTTGTGGTACCTTCCTTTATCAATTGGAAAATCTTTTGCAATTACTAGGAAACCGTACGCATCTCTCCAGCAATGCGCGCACATTTCTTTAAAGCTGTCAAAAAGCATATCGCTATTTACATGATCCGAGTATATTTAGCGTAAATTCATGTCATCCATACGAAATATGGCCAGGAAATTGGCATTGTCTCGTAACAGCTGCTTCGGCATGCGCGAGAATGTTTGACACAGATATAAGACGTCTACAGCCATATGTCGTCCCATACTGAAATATCGCTGGATATTTGTTTGTTTTTCGCACACTAAATTGTCAAAAATAAACACCGAATTTGGTAAAGCTCCGTCTGGCTTTATAACTGATTCATTTTCACTAAAAGGGAAATATTGCAGTCCCGCAACTCTTTGCAGAATTTTTGCTAGATGCAATTACTTCGGCTGGTGAAGTGATTTAGAGTAAAGGTATACATTTTCAAAACAGAGACTGTTTTGTACTTCCAACAAACTCAGGAGGGTGCAAGTCTTCCCAGAATTTGAAGGACCGCATATAATTGCGCGAACTGCTCCCGGCAAAACTTTTCCGTGTCTCGATTTAAATGGTCCAGTTTCCACTGCCTTGTCAATGTTACTAATACGTACTGGCAGCCTAGTTTCCTGTGTGACAACTCCTATTAAACTGTTACACAAATCTGTAAATCTAAATTATTTATATGTTATAATTTTTTGGCGAAGTACGATAGGTCTGTGGCGTGCGGCTTTTTCTTTGGAACATACAGGGGATTGCTTGTTTTATCCACGTCTGACTTTGTTCAGACATGCAAGTTAAAAATGATAGGGGGAATTTATGTCAATATATTGTGCCCCTACACCGTCCTCGAAGACTAGCGCAGCAGCAGGTTTTGAAGACATTCGTAAATTAAATCAATTGCCGCTTGCCTATGACCGCGAGGCATCTTGCATCACGATCTGTAATTGACATGAATTAATGAGTGACTCACGGTGTGGCCGGCGTGGTGACTTCGGAGACGGCCGTAATTTAAATCAAATGCTGTGTGACCTACACTGGGAGTCTTGTCTTGATGAGCTAACTGTAAATTGGCGTAAATTAAATCAATTAGTGCGTCCGGTGATTCAGCTGTCTGTTTTGGTGTTAAATTACAATAAATGGCGTGACTCACCGCTATATTTCGTCTTTAACGTCGTTCTTAAATGCCCCTGATGGCTTGCCCCAGGTTAACAAAACTGACCCGACATATCAGTCCTAATTCGCCTTTAACGACTGCATTCTGCCACGGTGACTCATAATTGCTGTCAATTACGCCCCAATATGCCGCTAGGGGAACATCTGCCTTCCTTCGCTGCGAGGGTGAGAACTCTCCTACAATTAAGCCCAAATTATGTTTTATTCTCAGAGGGGGAACGCTAGCGTAATTTTCAAGTGCACACATATATACGAGCTCCACATTGGACTAGTATTCGGTGTTGTGTTGTCGAGGAAGGCGTTATGTCTAGCAGTGACATTATGCCTGCCGTTGAGGTGACAGTTACTCTTCCTACATCTCTGGTTGCGAAACGCACGCATTCGCCTTCACCTGCGAAGACTGCAGCGAATGCCGTTATTTTACAGTTTTTCGGTATTGTTTCACCTACATGCGCTGTACTAGATATTGGTCCGGGGGAATGCCTAGACCTGCTGGCGTCGCGTGTTCACACATCCGCGAAAGGTGTGCGAGAGGATATTACTGACATTGTTTCTTTTCTGCATCTGCAAACATCAAAAAATGTGACGTGTGGGCATTGTATGCTTGCCTTGAAGATCCTAGCTTCGACCGTAATACTGCTACTTACTTCGACTAAAGAGCGGTTGGTCGAGTACTTCGATGAATGTGTTTAAGCCAACTTTTTCAACTAGATTAAGCATCTACTGTCGCCCTCAGCAGCGACGTAGCACACGCAGCTGCAGCCGTCGCCATAGAGAGGTTCCTACAATACTTCGTCTAGTGCGCCGATGCCGAGAACTTTGCTGTAGAGAATGGGTCCTGATTCGCCGTCTACAATCAAGTGAGTTTCTCGACGTATGCTTTCAACCAGACATTTCAATGAAGCAAGCAGCAGCACTTCAGGCAACATATTACGCTTCGTTCGTTCATTTCTTTACAGAGCAGTGGTGTACCATGTGAGGAGGTTCGTGTGTGTTCATTCTACGTCCATTTTTACTTGAAATGACACCCCTGACGAGGTTCATTAGACATTAACGTCATAGCGCAATACAATGTGTGTATGTGTTTATTGTGTTTAATAAAAGACGTAAATAAGCCTGTTTCATGCTTTTTTCTTAAATACTGTGTTGAGTTCAATTCAATATAATGTGAAATATATATTCAACACATAAGAAACTAACACAACATATTTTTTTAATACTTTTCAATTAATTATGCTGCTAATCATGTACTTTTTTACTGGGCTGAGATAATTGCAAGTAATATAATGTGGAATTTATATTCAATACATAAGAAACAACACAACATATTTTTTAAAAACTTTTTCAATTAACTATGCTTCTAATCAAGTACTTTAAAAAAACTGTTCAATGTGCACAGCCTCGCACGATTTAATGGCTAGAGGGTTTAATTAACTGTAAAAAAAAATTGCTGCCGACTTGTACTGACTGCAAACAAACATGGCCACTGCTCCTGCTGCTGAGGTGGTGACATCAACATGGCTGCTGCCGCTACGGAGGGGTGGCACCATCCAATATGGCCTCCGATATTTAAAAAAAATTTTATACTTATATTAAACACACAATTTTTTATTTTACTGGCAGACAAAATGGCCGCCAACTTGTACTTACTGCAAACATGGTCACCAATAATTTTAAAAAAAATTTTAAATACATTTTTTACATAACTTTTTGATTAACTTGCTGACAAAATGGCCTCCATCATTGAAAACCACTTGTACTAGCTGAAAAAATGGCCGCCAACTTGTACTTACTGCACCATGGTCACTGATTATTTAAAAAAAAATTTAATATATTTTTTACATAAGTTTTAATTTACTGGCTAGAAAAATGGCCGCCAACTTGTACGGTTCGGCAAAATGGCTGCCATGTTATTGCATGCCACATCCAATACATTATTTTTAAAAAAATTTAATAAAATTTAATATAAGTTTTAATTTACTGGCTGGCAAAATGGCCGCCAACTGACTGCCAAAATGGCCGCTAACATGGCCGACCTCCTGCGGATGCATTCCTTCTCCTGCAGATGCATTCCTTCTCCTGCGGATGCATTCCTTCTCCTGCGGATGCATTCGTCCTGCTCTTGCATTCCTCCTCCCTTCCTTCCTGTCATGAACCTGCGTTCGAATGCCCATTTTGTAACTACTGTTCACAATTCTTATAAAAATATATTATAGGTTAAATTACTTTAATATTAGTTGAATTATTTACTTTACACCCCTCTGGATCATATATAAATTTTAATCGCATTGTTCTCATTACACATTCATGCCTGTTAGCCTTTTCTATCCAGTACGCATATACACTGAAGAGCCCAAACAACTGGTATAGGCGTGCGTATGCAAATAATGGAGGTATGGAACCAATTAGAGTAACATTTAAGTAAGTTTGAACGTGGTGTTATAGTCAACGCACGAGATATAGAACATAGCATCTCCGAGGTAGCGATAACATTTGGATTTACAAGTACGACCATTTCACGAGTGTACCGTGAATATCGGGAATCCGGAAAAATATCACATCTTCGACATCGCTGTGGCCTATCGTGAAAAAAAGAGACAAACGATGACTGACGAGAATCATTTAACGTGACAAACGTGCAACCCTTTCTCAAATTGGCGCAGATTGGATTTGTGGACTGCCCTGCAGGATTCATGGTGTGAATTGCCTCCTGCATACCTTAAGAGTCCATGCCAGGTCGTCTNCTTCTGCTTGCTCGAAAAGAGGGGGGGGGGGGGAACACGATATTAGGCTGGTGTATCAGTTTCTTTGGCTCTTCAGTGTATGTTTAAATACTTTATTTCTTTTTAGCAGCAGTAATGATGGTAGCAGTTTACATAACTAAAGAAGGCCACAGAAATTCTGATAGCTACGAGCGTGATTAAAATCCTCACAGCCGCAGTAATATTGCAAAATGATCAGATGCTATTATTTTAATCATGAGTAAATATTTTTTCTTGCAATTCTCAAATGTGGGTAGAATCAATTCATTTATACGGTATCGAAGCAGGTAAAAAAAGTTTACGTTCATTTTCATTATTGTGATATCTTGTGTGAAGTGTGAACATTTAGATATTTTCCGCGTCTCGTTTCCTCATTCAATTTGACTTGCTTAACCTCCTGCATAGACATCATGGCGAAGTATGACGTGCTTTGTTTATAATTTTACAAATGTCTTTTCTTTCTCTCTCTGGTCCCTTAAATGTTTTGTTTTAATATTCCATTAAAAAATAACTGGGGCATTTCTCTAAAATATGTTGTTTGTTAATAATAAAAAAAGCTTTTTTTTTCATCACTTATCTTTAACTAGCGAACGGGCCCTACTTCGCCCGGTAACAATTTAGTTTTTACAGCGATACTTTGAAAGACGAAAATTGTTATTGTGGGTCACCCTTAAAAGATAAACATATGCTGTCACGGACCTTTTTGTAGACGTTTTTTAAGCGACAATTCTGTAGTACATTAATTTGATGTATCTCTTATGGTTTATTCAGCACAAGCCATGTAAGCACCCTAGAAGCGGTTTTTTACCACTTGATTACAAACGGTTCGACATTTCTCTAATATCCTTACATTAAAAATAAATGGATTATAAACTAAAACCTTTCTCAAGAAATTCTCTACAAGATGTTGAAAACCGCAACAAAATCCATTAAGTAGTTTAGAAGTACTAAGCGAATACACAGACAGATGCGGATAGGTGACTTTGTTTTATACAATTGTGAGATATGGCTAACTTTATGGTTCCTGAATTTTTTATCCACGACGAATTGCAATATGAGTTAGTAGTCCGGAACATATATTCATCTGGTGAGGTGCTAATTCTGCGTAAAAAGACACTACTGGCATTTAATTATCGCATCCAGCCTTACATAGCTAATCTGAATATCATGGATTAGTTGGACAAGTTCAACATTTGTGTTGACACGGCTGAACAGTTAAGTGAAACACCTATTTCACTATAGGCTGCTTCCAACAACACTGGCCTAAATAGGTGTCGAACTAGGCTCAACCATGTCTTTCATAAATTACAAACTTATATATGTTAGTCTTAGATGGTATGAATGATCTGCACCTGCAAGAGGTAGCCAAGTGGCTCGATAATTTATAACAAAAAAAGGAGTTGCTAAATGATCTGGCTAAACAACCCAACACCATAACTGTCACACAACCTTCAGCTGACCCCATTACCGCCTCCAATCTAATGCATGATTTGCAAAATTTAAATATTTCAAAAATTTCAGGCACGACTATCATCCTCGAGGGCTTAGACCCTGTGTCACTAGATTCAGGGGACTCAAGTATATAATCTACCATACACACCATTCATCACAACTATGTCATGCTCTGGCATTTCAGACAACCACATTCAAGCTTCATTGGTGTGTGGTATTGCTAGTAATGTAAGTAATATAGAACCAATTGAGGATGACAGTATCCTGACTACTGTGACAGAAGTGTCCACCAACGTTTCACAAACACGTCTACCAACACCCTTGTCATTATTCAACAATCTCCTGTATCCCAAATGTCACAAANCACCAACGTTTCACAAACACGTCTACCAACACCCTTGTCATTATTCAACAATCTCCTGTATCCCAAATGTCACAAAATGTTTCTATCATTCACCTGGCATCCCAAATACAATCCACAACCACACCACTGGTTTCACAACCCTTTATGAGTACCCAACCACGCTTTCTCTCCTCTCACTCCCTCAAGAACAACCAAAAAATCTTTCAGGTCGCCCNCCCTTTATGAGTACCCAACCACGCTTTCTCTCCTCTCACTCCCTCAAGAACAACCAAAAAATCTTTCAGGTCGCCCTTGCGTTCTCACCACATACTTAGTATCAAAGCTCCAGTACAAATGTCCGAGGCAACCTATCACAACACCACCACTGTTACCCCTCACCAATCAGTTCCCATCCATAACACCCCTTCACACAACCCCTACAACCCCTTCCCACACTCCAAACATTTCGTTTGTATTGTGTGTGTTGTGGTCTGCTCATTATCCAGAATGAAGATATATAATAGTGCTGGACTGGCATACTCTTAGCCTCAGATTCTGCGCCAAAGTTTTCTATAATATAACAGAAATAAAGTAAACGAGCAACGCTCCACTTTGTGTGCATTCAATTATTTTTGTAATATAAATAATAGTAGTTTTTCGATATATTATTTTATTATGGTTGAAACTTATGTATAACAGTTTAAATAATTTATGCCTGGTTCCTTGAGATATGATGATTACACACTACTTTCACCATATATGCCTGTCCTTACCACACAACGCAAGCAACTCTATAAATCTGGATGAGGTTGTTCCCAACTAGCAGAACAAACATAAGCACATTAGGGAAACTATATAAGAAATACTATCAAGAAGTAATGTAGTCGAACACAGATACAAGCTGAAAGAAAATAATGATATATTATGCCAAACTTATTTTCTTTGACAACAGAAATAGGATGGATGAAGCAGAAAATCCAATATCATTCAAGTGTGCCAATTTTTAAATCAATGAAAATTATTTTTAGGTTTGATTCTCAGATAACAATTAATACAATGGCGGAAAATGAAAAATGATCACCACTAAAGTGGTGACATAGAAACCTCATAGGTGACAAAAGTCATGGGATAGCAATATGCAAATATGCAGATGGCAGTAGTATCGCATACAAAATGTATAAATGGGCAGTGCATTGGTTGGGCTTTCATTTGTTGTCAAGTGATTCATGTGAAAAGGTTTCTGACGTCATTATGGCCGCACGACGGGAATTAACACACTCTGAACGCGGAATGGTATTGGAGCTAGACGCATGGCACATTCCATTTCGGAAATGGTTAGGGAATTCAACATTCCGAGATCCACAGTGTCAAGAGTGTGCCGAGAATACCTAATTTCAGGCATAACCTCCCACCATGGACAACGTAGGGGCCAACCGCCTGCACTTAATGACCGAGACCAACGACGTGTGCGCAGAATGGTCAGTGTTAACAGACAAGCAACACTGAGTGAAATAACACCAGGAATCAATGTGAGACGTACGACAGTTTCTACTGTGACATAATGAAGACCTGTTATGGAGTAGACCTGGAGCTCCTCTAAATGGACATGGACAGCCTCTTATACGAGATTCATGCCAAAGAGAACACACGTGGGGATGCTAAATTTTTCAGCGAGATTGACACGAGTGGCAATGTGTCAATACTCTACTGCTTTTCACCAGAAAACAAAAACCACGTTGGGAAATTCAAGGACGAGTGTAGTGGGGATGTCATAATGGAGTTTGTAGGTCTAAGCGAAAATTATATTAATACAAGACCATAAAAACAATTACGAGTAGATCAAAATGAATCCAGAATGATTATGCCAGTTTTGGCACATCGAAATTTGGGATCGGAGATCGGAGGTGTTCATATTCTGTCATTCTGGTCCCCCGGCGGCCATTTTCCCTAAAAAATTTCCCTTTTCCCTCAAAACAATTAAAATTCCCTCAAAATTTCGTGTTTTTCCCTCAAAAGTGCAACTATCACTCCAGCTGCAAAAACGATCACCCAAAAGGCAATTAAAGATCAATCGGACAGATTTGGAGGCACCGGTTTAGATGGCAGAGCAGTGGTGGCCATATTGGTTTTATAGGTCATAGGGTATGCCACATCGATTGAAGGGGTCCAGAGTCCGGAGTCAGACATAACCATCAATCATTGTGATTCTGTTAGCCATATTGATCGTCATATTGGATCTACATGACATTGACCTTTGATGTTGACCCCTGTGACCTTTGACTTTGAACACAAAAATTCCCAGAATTCCCAAAAAATTTCCAAAATTTCCAAAAAATTTCCAAAAAATCCCGAATAACGTATTAAAATTAATTAATTTGTTTAAATTATAAAATTAAAATTTTAAATGTTTGAGCTTAGAAGGGGCGAGGGACTGGAACCGATCAGCCTCCATGCTATGATGACACCTTCTTACCACCATGATATATGTCGATGACCTTGATCTGGACACATGACCTTGACCTTTAACCATAATGTTGGATGGTCTTGAAAACTAAATATCGAGAGATATTATAAACATTTATTTAATTCATGTAAGTCAGCAAGCATATTACATTACTGACTACTACCTCCATATATAATCCAGGTAACCATGACCTATGACCTTGAACCTGGTGACCTTTGACCTCAAAAAATATTCCCTCAAATCTGTCCGATGGATGGAAAATTGCCTTTCGGAGGATCGTTTTTGCAGCGAAGATCGGTTTTTTAGGGGAAGACGGGAATTTTTTTAGAGGAAAAGGAAAATTTTAAGGGAAATTTAGTCGATTTTGAAGGTAAAAAGGGAAATATTTAGGGAAAATGGTCGCCGAGGGACCAGAATAACAGAGTATGAACAATTCCGATCACCGATCCCAGATCCCTATGCGCCAAAATCGCATTATTATTCTACCCACAGTAGAAAAAAAGATTGTTTGAAGATTTCTTTTTTGTTTAGGAGGAGTGCCAAATTATGAGAACAAATGTTCAGAGTATACATTCACAGAATAATGAATTATTTTCTGAATGCATAAATTAACTGACACGGATGTGTAGAGATGATAATAGGCAGCTACAAGAAAACGGAATACACACATACGTATACATACAACAAATCATAAATTTAAAAAATTCATCCCCAAAATGTATATATAAAAGTAACAATACACACGGTTCATTGCTTGCTCACCTCGATCAGCTATTCATAAATATGGAAACTGATTATATAGTCGTAAAGGGGGCAAACATTACTCCCCTTCCCCCAAAAATAATATGGACATCATATAGGGCTGATATGATTTACAGCAATCAAATATAATTAAATGAAATTCGTAATTTTTCTTTAAAAATTTCATATGAGCAATCATACACAGGGATTTGGCATATATTTTGGACCTCAAGTGTTTAAAGTCAATGCCTGGGCGTTCCAATGCTTATCACTGTCGGAATTGTGAGGTGAAAATGGTGGCTATATAGTACCCATGCATGTATGTCTGTGTGTGTGTGTGCATGTAGTGATGTTTAATGATTTTTGTCATGCATTTGTTATACTGCAGGATATTACCAACTTTTTGCTTGTTTCAATTGCATTGGTTTTGTTCGTGTGAAATTAGAAAATCTGGAAATTAAAACAATCTAATTATTTTTTACTGAAAAAACCACCAGTCAAACAATTATAATGGCATTGAAAAAAAAACAGAATATGACAATAGACATTATTTAACCAATTGTTTTATTTTATTTTTTCTATTTCATATTTTCATATAATTTATGTTTCATCATATTGCATTTTATAATTTATACTGTAAAAGGAAATTATATTTCAATTTTTATTATAACAATACCCCTAGCCTACGTACACAAAAAAACATATTTTTGACATTCGTGTTATTATACAGATATATTTTACACTAGCATTTAATCACACAACTGCGTGCAAAAATAGTCAGTAAGCATGTGTGACATATCACAGCAATTATAAAGTAAAAACTTAAAAAAATAGCATTTGTTATTCCGAGTTAGTTCGAAATGTCGCAGTACAGTTGAATAAAATTATGAATCGTTAACAATGTAATGATACAAAATAAGATCCGATAATGAACACTCAACTGAAATTCTATGGCAGTAATATTTTTAATGAACTATTTTAATAATACAATTTATATTTATACTTTGTAAGTTTATAATTTAGTTCGGAAACATTGCAACGAATATAAAAATAATGGAACAACAAAATTATGAAATATTATATGGAGCAAAGCAGAAGTATGATCCAAGCTAAAAATTCTCCAACACTATTGAGATGAAAGTGAAATAATTTCTTCTTGTCTTCAAAGAGTAAATTTCAATCAGTGCCGAAATATTTCTGTCCAAAATGATTTGGAGCAATATGGTATATTTCTGAGGTAAGAATCTTCATCTGAAAAAAGAAAAATATATTATTATAACATTAATTAATATATTGCTTACAATAATGTTAAAAATATGTGTAGAGACTGTAAATTTGTATGTTGTAAATGTAAAATTATTTGTAAAGATACTATAGGTCTTCAAACTTCAGTAAAATGTCGTATCCGAAGTGCGCCCTGGAACATGTCCCACCCACCACAAAATGATGTGTAGAAAAATATATACATATATATTTAATATATTTTTTTATTTCTAAAATATCTAAACTCATTTTATTGTTCCAAATCGCCACAGAAATTCTAAGAATGTTATAGTAAGTTCGGAAATAATTCAAAATCATTGCCAACGATAAAGAAGGTATGTGGATATGTGGATGGTGTCAAAAGAAGAAAATGCATGATTTATGTTAATGTTAATAATAGCGAAAACCGTAAATTTATTAAAACATTTTAGTTGCTTGATGAAATTAAATGTTGAAATATTTAGCTAAAAAATTATACAGAAATTTTAGCGCGAATTGGTTGAAAAATTTTAACCAGTTGTCATATCTAACCAGTGACTGATATTAAATGGAAAATTAAACCTGATATTTAAAATAAATTATGGTAATGATATAATCGATAGTAACCTTACACACTGATTGTGTGTAATTTGGTAGGAAATATGTGGCATGTTATAAATTATTAATGATGCAATCCCACTTAAAAATTATGCTCTGGTTGTGCCCATGTCTGTGTATCCCAAAAAATTATTATTGAAACGATTATATATATAAATAGATTATCTCTTAAGCGGTATAAAAATACAATGCAAACAAATTTTATTAAATGGCCTTAAAAAACTTTTGTTAATTTTTTTATTATGGGGACAAATACCTATCTTTCATAATAAATATAAAATATACAAAAATATTTCCTTTGACGGAAAGAGTCAGGACCACACAATTCCGATGACCTGAAAACAACATACCATTGAAAAAACGTCCGTTACAAAAAAAAAATTCTTAACACCCATAAGATAAAACAAAATCGTACTAGTAAAAACATCTGCATGTTTCATTTGTCCCTGATGTGATTTTTTATCTTTATAATGTATCTGTATACAGACTTAATTAAACATGAATTAATATAAGATTTTCACCCAGGATTTAAACATTATAAACCAAGTAATCCGTGCATATATTTTCTAAAATTAGCAATCCTTATTTGTTATACTTAAGCCGATTCACATTCCTTCTGAAGTACCATCATCAACACCAGAAGTTGTTTATCCGTTTTATACTCCAAGAAAAATTGTCAAATTCTTATTTAGAAATTATGGGTATATAATATGAATAATGGTTGTTAGTAATCAGGTTTCCAGTGCTTAATATATTTTATTAATTATATTATACAGAAGCCCATGACTTATTGTTTATGTCCGATAAAGCCTGCAATATATTTTATATAATCTAATTTAATATATAATAATTTGAAATTACTAATAAAATTATGTCTAACATTGCGTGCAAGAATACAATACAACTCAAATAAAAGAAAAATATAAAGGACATTGTTATTATACCTAAGATATACATTGAGGCGACAAAAGTCATGGGGTACCTCCTAATATCGTGTCGAACCTCCCTTTGCCCGGCGAGGTGCAGCAACTCGACGTGGCATGGACTCAACCAGTCGTTGGAAGTCGTTGGCAGAAATAATGAGCCATGCTGCCTCTACAGACATCCATAATTGCGAACGTGTTGCCGGTTCAGGGGTTTGTGCACGAACTGACCTCTCGATTATGTCCCATAAATGTTCGATGGGATTAATGTCGGGCGATCTTGGTGGCCAAATCATTCCTTGGAATTTCCCAGAATATTCTTCAAACCAATCGCGAACCGTTGTGGCCCGGTGACATGGCGCATTGTCATCCATAAAAATGTCATCGTGTTTTGGGTACATGGAGTCCATGAATGGCTGCAAGTGGTCTCCAAGTAGCTGAACATATCACTTTCCAGTGAATAATCGGTTCAGTTGGACCAGAGGACCCAGTCCATTCCATGTAAAAACTGCCCACACCATTATACACAGTTCCTTGTTGACAACTTGGGTCCATGGATTCGCGGGGTCTGCGCCACAATCGAACCCTACCATCAGATTTACCAACTGAAATCAGGAATAATCTGACTAATCCACGGTTTTCCAGTCGTCTAGGGTCCAACCGATATGGTCACGAGCCCAGGAGAGGCGCTGCAGGCGATGTCGTGTTGTTAGTAAAGGCACTCGAGTCGGTCTTCTACTGGCATAGCCCAGTACAGCCAAAGTTCCCCGCACGGTCCTAACGGACAAGTCCGTCGTACGTCCCACATTGATTCCTGCGGTTATTTCACGCAGTGTTGCTTGTCTGTTAACACTGACCATTCTGCGCACACGTCGTTTTTCTCGGTAATTAAGTGCAGGCGGTCGGCCACTACGTTGTCCATGGTGGGAGGTCATACCTGAAATAAGGTATTCTTGGCACACTCTTGACACTGTGGATCTCGGAATGTTGAATTCCCTAACCATTTCCGAAATTGAATGTGCCATGCGTCTAGTTCCAACTACCATTCCGCGTACAAAGTCTGTTAATTCCCGTCGTGCGGCCATAATGACGTCAGAAACCTTTTCACATTAATCAGTTGACTACAAATGAAAGCTTAACCAATGCACTGCCCATTTATACATTTTGTATGCGATACTACTGCCATCTGTATATTTGTATATTGCTATCCCATGACTTTTGTCACCTCTGTGTATAAGCGTACATTCTCTATTTTCAAGTGCCACTCGGTAATATGCTGCAGTTTACTCGTCCTTCGGTTATCTCTGCTGACATATTGTAAGAGTTAATAATTTTTTTTTCTCCCAATATTTGATTTGCTGGTGCGATTAGCAAACGGTCAATGGATACAAGAAAAATTTCTGACTCTCTAAAAATTAAATTATTTTCTTTACCAACTTAATTATATTCTCTTGTAAGGAACTGCTGACTAAAAGCATGAAGTGTGAAACCTGTATAATTTTATAAACGACAGTGTTGTGGTAATGTTTAATTATTACAGTAAAACTTAGGCAATTGCTGCAGAAGCACGAGTGGTCATTTACAACCAAATTTTGTGCACCCGCTTGGATTTGTTTCTAATATAAATCACTTTATCAGTGTTGATCCTTGTCCCAATAATTCCGGTTATTCTGGGGTAAACAGCAATTGCAATTCCTTTGCAACATTTCATTTGAATTATTATTTGTAATAACTTGATGTGTAAACATGCATTATATGAAAACACTGTTAATCAATTTATAAATTCTAACATTTCAAAAATATATCAATTTAACCGGTAAGTATAACAACACTTTTCACCAGTAAACCTAGCATTTTCTATTTTTGTGTTTATTTTTCCACGAAAATGTTAGTACAATTATATGGCTGGTAGTTCATAACATGTTGCATTACAATGCAAAACGCGTCGGTAAATATTCAAATTTACTTAAATGCAAAATGTCGGTAAACTTGACAAATTTTGATTCGCAACTTATTATTGTAAAATACTTAGAGGTTGAGAAAATCTTCATAATTTAGGCAATAAAATATATGTAAAAGTATTAAAAGTCAGCATATATTCATGGAAATTACCTCTCTTGTAAATCTTTGTTTCGAAACCTCTAATATTGTCAAGCATATAACTAGATGAAAAATCTCTATATGCTGTTCACGATAAAGTGAGCACTTTTGAGACATGAGTTACTTTTTCCTATCGGCCATTTTTTTATCCTTCCACCACTATTTTTTTATAAATATGGCCATGTTAATAATAAACACAGTATATATATTTCACTGGACTCGAAATTTAACGTCTAAGGCTTCAATAAAATATATTTATTCACTATCATTCTAAATGAGAGGACTTTGAAAGGGTTCAATTTCCGTGAATAGCCTATATATATATGTTCACCAAAATATTACTCTGCGTAAATTCCCCTCACTCTGGCACAGTATGTGGTAAAGGCAGCGTACAGCGGTACGACATATGCAGTGATATAAAGGTTCACATACTGGTGCGATACTACAGCTTCGTTCGCGTAGTAGTGTAGCGATACAGTTTGTCACTGCGGTACTAACGCTGTTTGCGCAGTTGACTGCTAGTGCCACCATCTTTATGACTCTGTTCTGTACAAGAAGTTCTGCTTCTGATGGCAGTGGCTGAAGACAAAGATATTATTTAATTAAAAATAGCACCTATTCCAAAAATATGTTATAATTAAAAATACGAAGATATTTCATTAAAGGAGTGTCTATTCAATTTTTTCCCTAAAAATGAGCAAGAGGTTACAGATATAACTAATGAGCTTACTTTCCTCTACATGGGTGCAAAAAATTTTAACTAAGTTCTCAAAAGCTTAGATGGTAGGTAGGCGTAGACGTCTCGTTCACAGCAATATCATTACAGATATAACCAGAATTATATGCATCAGTAGGGACACTATTACAAATACACACGTGCATTACCCGGGACTCATCATATAAAACTTCGAACCATAAGATAGTGTTCAACCAACTGCATTACAAATGTTGAATTCGGAGCATTAAATTCGTATTATTATAAGCTAAATTTGGTGAGAACCAGTTGATTATTTTTCGAGATATGACAAAATAACTGTATTTTTCTTGTGAGGCTATATTACAAATTGGCGGAGAAATTAGGCTCTATATAGACAAATTTGATGGTAATTAACAGATACTGCCAACATACAAAGTTAAGTTGAAATTTGTTTCGTAGTTACGTAGATTTAAAAGATAATGAATTCAAATGTTCATATTGTCATTTTAAAAATAAATGTCTGACCATTAAAAACATATCAGTTTATATGCCATCTTAAGGGATGCTTGTTTGCCAGATTTGGGGGGAATCGGCTGGTTTTATTCGGAGTTATGACAACAAAAGATAATTTTTTCTTGTAAAGCTATCTTACAAAATGGCAGAAAAAGAAACTTTGTGTGGACACACATGATGATTTTAATATATACTGGTAGCATACAAAGTTTATTTCAAATTAAAAACACGGTTTCGACTATATAGCTACCTAAGTGAAAATAGCTATATGGGTGATATTTTGAAAATAAATGTCTAACAAACTTAAAACATTCCTGTTAACATAACCTGCCGCATTACTACTCGTTTGACAAACGTGGTAGTTATCAATAATTTTTTCCCGATATTTATCCTACAAAATTTAGTTTATTTTTATGGCGCTGTCTTACAAAATGGTTACCAATTTTTCTATATGCCGGCGCATATGATGCTTCCAACAGAGACTTTCAACTTACAAATTTTGGTGGATATTGGTCAAACGGCAGGGTAGATATAACAAATAAACCTAAAATAATTGTAAGGCTGCCATTATAAAAATAGTGCATAATTAATATAATTCGCATTATTTTACAGTTCCTACCACAGTGTCACTTCTTGCCAAATTTGGCGACAATTGGTTGAGTAGTTTTCGTATAAAGTAAAGGCTCTGTTATTTCATGTGGTGCTATCTTCCGAAATGATGGACCAAGAAAACTATCCATTTCTAAATGCAGAGGTTACATGGGGCACTTTCAACATACGAAATTTGGGTTAAATCGGAAGAATGGCTCCTAACATTTGACATATCACCCAAAATGTAAAAATTGCCGCCATTTTGAAAGAAAGTTACAGGCGTGGTCAAAAAGTATACGTCAAATGTTCTTAGTAAGTACAATATGCGTACCTTGTTTGGTGAAATTCGGTTCATGCATTCAAAAGTTTTTAGGGAACACACACAGAGAGGAAAATGATCTCATAAGGTTTTCTTTCGTTATGAAAGTAGGCCAAAAATAAATCATGTAAATTATATAGGTGAGGTTATAAGTCTTAAGATGAATGGGTGCTTACTGAAATTATATTATACTAGTTTATTTATAAATATGCTGTTTACCGACTGATTTTTTACTTAGAAATTGATTATCATTGTTCTTTTTTTTACAATAAAATAAATATTATTTTCACCTTTCATTTCTAATATTATATTATTAAACCTTTGATTCTTAATTTTATAAAATAAAGGATAAGTTGATGTAGATGCAATCGAATAGCGAAATTGAAACATTGTTTATGGTTCAAAACTTGCTATGGCAACAGTTTCTAAATTATTTTATTCATCATATTTTATAATCATACCACTAGCTTAATTGCATTAAATATTAATAGTTTTAAATGAAATAAAAGTTGGAGTTTTAGAACCAAATTAGTTTTTAATTATTATATTTTTTTCAAATCCTACTATGTCTGATAATCGATCATCTAATTGAATATACTATTTACCCTGAATATTTATATATATTTAATTATGTTATTTATTTCTAAAACCATACTATGTGTTTTAAATGGCTGATATATATTTGTAGATTTATATAATAATTCAATATTATAATAATATTTCAGAATAATAATTTCTTTATTTTGATGGTTAACAACTGTGATAATGATATTTACATTTGGTGTTAAATATGTTGTATGAAATCTAATTAAAGCAATAGAAAAATATCGTAATGAGATTTTCCTATAATAAAGGATTATAACTTGTTAGATTGGATACTGTATTAATATATATATAACATTATTTATTTATTAAATGAAAATCGATTGGGGAGTTGGTGTTTTAATTAATGAAGAAAATTAAAATAATAAAATAGTTGAATAAGCGTTGCGGTGATGTGCATTTCTAATATATTATATGAAGTTTCCCTGATGTAGTTATTCTTAATGATTAAATCTACTATGTAATCTGGTATTGGTAGGGCCATGCTTGTTATACTTTTTGTGACAATGTCAACATTTGCTTTTCAATTTCAATGAGTGCAAGGTGAAAAACTTCGTCGTTGAATTTTGGTTGTGAATTAAATGATAAAAACGATTATTAATATTCCTCTGTTGTAGATAGATATATGCTACCGCGGAGCTCTTTTGCAGGTCCTTTTATTCTACACACTTCTTTACTACATGATATTGTTCCATCTTTAACGGCTTAGTCCACGTATTGCAAGAGAGCGCGCTGGTGGCAAACTTTTTTCCGGCTTGATTAACTATTATCGTCACTGCTTATTCCTTATGTTACTTTACGTAACAAAATATATACTAAAACCTGGCCATAGAACATAGCTATGAATTTAAAAAAAAGATACGTAAATCGAATTTGTGGTTATTGAGTAATAGGCGCACTAACAGACAGACAGACAGACAGAGAGACGTTGAATTTTATAATATATATATANTGTGAATTTAAAAAAAAGATACGTAAATCGAATTCGTGGTTATTGAGTAATAGGCGCACTAACAGACAGACAGACAGACAGAGAGACGTTGAATTTTATAATATATATATATATATATAGATACTCCTCATCGTCAACCTCAGACGTGCAGAAAACAAACAGTCAATAAATTTTTTTTATAAAAACTATTGAAAAAAATTATATTAATAAGTTTGATATGAATATATAATTAAGGTAATACTATTAATTGTTTTAATGTAACCCAACGAAAATTCTTATTGATGCATTGTGCCAAGACTTAGCGATTGTGGATTTTTCAGTCTATAAGTTCGTTACAAGTGTTTGTATATTTTTTTGTATTTACATACGCATTCTAATATTATGCAAATGAATTATTTTTTTCATGATTTGCCAAATAGGCATTGTGCACAATCAAATGAAATGCAGATGTTTGTATAAAATACATTAAAGTGTCTCTGTGAATATGAGAACACAGAGGTTTATGCTAGCCTATACTAATATGTTAATATAAAGTTTCCATTGAATTTTTTGAACCAAAATTTTTTTTGTTGACGATAACTGAAAAATCGCATTTGTCAAAGTAACTTTACTGACGTTGTTAGTGTAAAATGATACTTTCAGTGTAAAATTAATTATGCTGTCAATTTAAGTAACTCAATTACTTTATCACTTTATTGGTATACGTTTGCTAAAGTATGGGCATTGAAAAATGGAAATTGTGTGTATTTTCATTGTAAATTTGCACCTTGAACTTTCGCTATTCAAGTAGCACGATGGTTTTAATACAGTGATACAGTAGAGATAAAATAGCACAAAAAGGTTATTTAAATTGTGATAGTGTATTTTTACACCAACGTAAAAACGCATACATCTTTATTAATAAAAACTATTTATGTTGGTGTACCTACATTTGAATTCGTAACAACATTATCTTATCAATTCAACTTTGCAGCTGTCTTTGAAAATTACTCATACCAAATAGTGCATTTACGCATAAATTTCATGTGTGAATACACACGTTTATTTTAAAGTGTAGCTTATTTAACCTTGGATTGTGTGGTATTCGGAACTTGTTTTCTTGAAGATTTGTTATTGGTTTATAGTTCTTCACTCTGTGTCTGAAAAAAATTGCAACCTATTTGCGAATATAATTCAATTGCATGCATCCTTACATTACAACATATCTTGAAATGAGTCGCTCAGAATTCTCACAAGTCAGTCCATTGCCAAATTTTTAGTTGGACGTCCGACAAATAAGATAGTTAAGACAATTATAAATTTGTAATTGTTTTGGTTGAAAAATTTCAAAGATCCGTATTCTTGCGTGGAGAAAGAATTTCCAGTGTTTTATTTTTTAATGGTAATATGATATTCTATAAAAACAGCCATTTTTTTGAGACGTGTTATATAAAAATCAGTACACAATAAAATCTGACATATTTTCAAAGAAAAAACATGAATTGATATTAAGCTTGCTGGCCCGCGACTCCGCTCACGTGGACAACAGAATTATTGTTTTGGTAAAATTATTGATAGATATATGCTACCGCGGAGTTTTATTAGGTGGTTTTAATTCTACATAATTATTTACTTTATCTACATCTTTATAACGGTTTAGACGGATTATTGAAAGAGAGCGTGCTGGCGGGAAACTTTTTTCCGGCTTGATTCACTATTATCGTCACTGCTTATTCCTTATTTTACAATTCGTAACAAAATATATACTAAAACCTGGCCAGAGAACATAGCTATGAATTAAACAAAAAAACACGTAATTTGGATTAGTGGTTCTCTAGTGATAAGCGCACTAACAGACAGACAGAAAGACGTTGAGTTGTATAATATGAATAGATGTAAATGTTAAAATGTAATTCAACACTAAACAGTAATCATTGTGTGAGTTAAATGGAAATAAAGAAAACTAGNAGATGTAAATGTTAAAATGTAATTCAACACTAAACAGTAATCATTGTGTGAGTTAAATGGAAATAAAGAAAACTAGTATCTACTACACCAAACTTATAACGTTAGTATTTTGTATGAGATAACAATTTAAATCACACTTGTTTTTTCTGATGTATATAACACTAGTTGTTAACAACATCACATCTTGGGTCTATTTACACATTGAATAAAAACAATTTTCCTTCAAAATTCTCAGTCTTTGAACATAAATAGTTGTAACTCCCGCTTTAAATTAACAGATAACAGTGAGTATTGTTTTCTCTTCGTCAATAGTATACAATAAATAGCGAAACTAATGATTTCTAATGAATTATCTGTATGTATTTGTTTCTTCTACAAAAGGCTTTGCGCTGTGCAAGTACAATTTTTAAATATTATTGGCCTACGTGACCAGTGGTATCAGTGCAGACGTATGTGCAGCCGANAGATGTAAATGTTAAAATGTAATTCAACACTAAACAGTAATCATTGTGTGAGTTAAATGGAAATAAAGAAAACTAGAATCTACTACACCAAACTTATAACGTTAGTATTTTGTATGAGATAAGAATTTAAATCACACTTGTTTTTTCTGATGTATATAACACTAGTTGTTAACAACATCACATCTTGGGTCTATTTACACATTGAATAAAAACAATTTTCCTTCAAAATTCTCAGTCTTTGAACATAAATAGTTGTGACTCCCGCTTTAAATTAACAGATAACAGTGAGTATTGTTTTCTCTTCGTCAATAGTATACAATAAATAGCGAAACTAATGATTTCTAATGAATTATCTGTATGTATTTGTTTCTTCTACAAAAGGCTTTGTGCTGTGCAAGTACAATTTTTAAATATTATTGGCCTACGTGACCAGTGGTATCAGTGCAGACGTATGTGCAGCCGAACAGATTTCAGAATGTCATCAACACAGAACAGCACTCTACTGTACTGCGTCAATGTGTCCGAATCCCAAAATTTCCCAACCTTTCTGAAAAAAAATTATTGGAAAATTATTCATTCTATGTTTAAATAAATTCATATTTCTGTTTGCGAATAAAAGCTTTTTAAATGGAAATTCAGAAAGCTTACACTTTTCCATATTATATATGACTAATTGCAATATGATCTCAATCTTAGACATTTAGTTGGGATCAGGTTCTTTTAAGCCTACTTTCCGATGGAAAGAAAGGCATATGGGATCACTTTCCTGTCTGTGTATCGGTTGGTGCATGTGTGTATATGTGTGTGTGTGGGTTGGTGTCTGCTTATGGATCTGTGCTCGTGTGTAAGTCCGCTTTAATTTTTTGAACGCGTAAACGGAATCACACCAAATTCGGTTCACACATAGTACTAAATAAGGACACTAGACTTTTATAGTTTTCGATCACGCCAGGCACTTACTTTCAAAATGGCCACCACTGAAAAATTTAAAGTAATATTTAATACCTCGAAAACCATTAGACCGATTTAAAGCAAATTTTGTAAGCTGACAAGGCAAGGTGCTAACATTGAATTCCGAGGCGAATGTTAATATTGGTCTGCCATTCTGTAATACAGCGCCACATGAAAGAATAAAGCTTTTACGTTATAGCTCGAAAATTACTCAACCAATTTTCGCCACATTTGGCACTAAGTAATACTATGATAGGGCATCTAAATATACGTAATTAAAATTTATTGGGTAATTATTTTCAAAATAGCGGCCATACAAATTTGTATATTTATTTGGTTTAACTACCCTACCGTTTGACCATTTCCAACCAAATTTTGTTTGCTGACAGTATCTATTACACGCATCATGTAACCCAAAAATCAACCAATTTTGCAGCCCATTTTGTAAGATTGCACTACATGAATAAATAAAATTTTTGTGTACTAGCACGAGAAATACTTGGCATATTCCTACCAAATGGCGAACAAGTAGTAATATGGCAGTTAATGTGTAAAAATATGTTTAAAGAATATCCGACACCTATTTTCAAAATTACAGCCATATAGCTATTTTAGCATAGTATGCTATATCTTCGAAACTATTTAATCAATTTCAAGTTACCTTTGTATGCTAGGAGTATATATAACAAATATTAGATTTTTCTACAAGGAGCCTCTTTTGCTCTCCATTTTGTAAAATAGTGCCACATGAATAAATAAAGATTTTATGTCATATCTCGAGAAAACAATTGACCTATTCCTACCAAATATGGCAAACCAGTAGTACTGTGGTAGGTTAAGTAAACTTATGTGTTTAAGGTATGTCACACACTTTTTTTTTCAAAAGGTCGGCTATATAGCTATTTTAGTTTTGTATGTTTTAACGTCGAAACCGTGCAATTAATGCCAATGAAACATTATTTCCTGACTGTATATATTAAAATAATCTAACATATCCACAAAAAATCTCTTTTGTCCACCATTTTGTAGTACAGTATCACATAACAAATTAGATTTATGTGATTTCTCCGAAAAAAAACCGATTTCTACCAAATTTGGCAAACAAGTAGCACTATAACATATCATTTAAACTGATAAACTTTGAGAGGATCAGACACGCATGTTTTCAAAATAGCGGTCATTAAACATTTTAGCTCAGAATTTTTTATCTATGAAACTGCATAACAGTTTTCAACTAAACTCCATATGCTGACAGTATGATTTATATCCATCAAAATTGTCTATACAAAGTCTCATTTATCTTCCATTTGGTAAGACAGCGCTTCAAGAAATAATAGAGTTTTTATGCCATTTATCGGGAAGCAATAAGCCAATTTCTTTCAAATTNGCCTCTTTTGCTCTCCATTTTGTAAAATAGTGCCACATGAATAAATAAAGATTTTATGTCATATCTCGAGAAAACAATTGACCTATTCCTACCAAATATGGCAAACCAGTAGTACTGTGGTAGGTTAAGTAAACTTATGTGTTTAAGGTATGTCACACACTTTTTTTTTCAAAANTGGCAAACCAGTAGTACTGTGGTAGGTTAAGTAAACTTATGTGTTTAAGGTATGTCACACACTTTTTTTTTCAAAATGTCGGCTATATAGCTATTTTAGTTTTGTATGTTTTAACGTCGAAACCGTGCAATTAATGCCAATGAAACATTATTTCCTGACTGTATATATTAAAATAATCTTACATATCCACAAAAAATCTTTTTTGTCCACCATTTTGTAGTACAGTATCACATAACAAATTAGATTTATGTGATTTCTCCGAAAAAAAAACCGATTTCTACCAAATTTGGCAAACAAGTAGCACTATAACATATCATTTAAACTGATAAACTTTGAGAGGATCAGACACGCATGTTTTCAAAATAGCGGTCATTAAACATTTTAGCTCAGAATTTTTTATCTATGAAACTGCATAACAGATTTCAACTAAACTCCATATGCTGACAGAATGATTTATATCCATCAAAATTGTCTATACAAAGTCTCATTTATCTGCCATTTGGTAAGACAGCGCTTCAAGAAATAATAGAGTTTTTATGCCATTTATCGGGAAGCAATAAGCCAATTTCTTTCAAATTTGGCGAAGGAGTGGTACTGTGGTAGGCTACATTAATTTATATGCTTTCTGTGTCAAAGTCTCTTATTTTCTGAATGGCGCCTATACAAACATTTTAGCTTAGTTTGCTTTATCAACAAAACTATGGAGCAGATTTAAATTTAACATTGTATATTATATATATGGCCATTTTGGCCCCCTTTTTTTTATGAAGATAGTCACATCAACAATGAAGGTTTAATGTCATTACCCGAGGACCAATAAACCGATTCATACCAACATTTCACGAAATCATTGCTAGAGTAGGGTATGTAAATTAACATGTGTTATGTGCGGCAGGCATGTTTTAATAGAGATAAATAAAAATAATTTAGAATAATTTATTATATGTATGAATTAGTTCAACAAAATTCAACCAAAATTTGTATTCAAAAAGTATTAATTAGTAGCATCATTAAAGCACAAAGAGATCGCCTTTTGTCGGATTTTTTGCAAAGTAAAGATATGTGCGTAAATGGAAAATTTTGACATATTTTATGAACAATTCAACTAATTTCCACCAAATTTTGGACACCTACAGAAGTCCATGTAAATTTCCATGATTTAAATGGGGCCAAGTAATGATTTTCAAAATAGCGGCCATATAAATATTTTGATATGTTTGGCATATATATTTAACAATATACTATTTCAATCAAACTTTTTAAGCTTATAGCAGCATCTATTAGAAACATCGTGTACAGAGTCTCTTTTTAAGCAATTTTGTAAGATAGCCGCGTTTAAGAACATGTTGTTTTTATGCCATAAATCAGAAACCAATCAACCGATTTTAACAAACATTTTCACAGAAGTAGCGTTATGGTAAGCCGTGTAAACTATGTGTTTTTAGAGGCTCAGGCACCTGTTTTCAAAATGACGCCCGTGTAAATATTTCGTGTTAGTGAACCCTATCATTAAAAACATTAGACTGATTACATCCGAATTTGATGCTCCGAATCCTACCTCCGTTATGCAGTTGATTGCAAGCTAGCTTAATTTTACGAGTTTTTTCTGAATTCGAATCCGGGGCAAGTCACTCGTGTAATTTAATTGTCTTGGTTTTGTTTCATATGTTTCTAGTTTCATATATAATTATTCTTCTGTCAATGATATATGAACACCTACCTACCATCTATGCTTTTAAGAAATTCACAAAATTTTATTTGCACCTATGTAGAGGAAAGTAGGCTCATTAGTTATCAGTAACTTCTTGTTTTTTTTTTTTTTGTTACGAGCCTTGTATATTTGGAGAAAGAAGTAATGCGTATTTGCATAAAATAACAACTTTACCCTGACGCCGCAACTGATACCATTAGAGATATTTTATTGTAACAAACACTTATCTCAAAGAAAACGTTTTATTATGATAAAATAATAAACCTCCTACCGAATATAATAAAAATCAGGCTTGCTGTCAGCATGCCTTGATTTCCTCCACTCCTTTTCAGTAAAAGGTTTAGTTTAAAGAAGTCAGGAACACACATTGCACACACAATAAGCTTAACAAATAGATAACAACTTCTGTACGTAACAGTTTTTATAGGTGTAAAACTAAAACATCAAAGAATTAGTTGCATTGAAAATGTTTTTGTATAGTAACTAGTTTATTGATAAGTGTACACAAAGAAAATAGTTAAAGATTCTTTGTATATTGAAAACAACATGTCTGTAAAACACATTTTTTTAAAGTTCTTAGGGAAATAAATGTAATATTGCGAGATTTTCCAGGCAAGATAATAATTTCTGGGTATTTATTGGATGTGTGCGTTGTAAAAGGAAACAGCCACCATTTTTTAGTAAACATAACACATATACGCTAGTTAGCTTTTCATGATTCTTCGACACTTATACGCATAAATACTTTCAAAATTATAATAGAAAAATTTATTTTCGTGGGTTTTATGTTGAACTTGCTCATACCAGCTGCCAAGCCATACTCTTTCATTGCGGTGACTCAGTTATGAAACCTTTTGTCGATTAAACATGAAGTCAAACATTTCGCTTGTGATAAAATTGGGTTCCTTTGTAATTATAATGTGTGTGAAAATGAGTTAAAAGTGGTTTCGGCATGAAATATGACAATTTTCAAGTCTTTTGCGTTTCGTACTGCGAAATTGTGAATAATAATAATGAAATCGTGGATATTCATTATGCCTAGTTTTATTCACACTTATGTGACTGAATGACGCTCAAATTTTCACTACCCTCCAAAAATAGTTTTTTAAAGCAAATTTTGGCAACTTAAGGAAGATGCTATTTTATGTAATACGTAAAGTTTCAATAACATGATAAACATCCTTTTAAAATCAAAGTCGTAGTCGTTTAGAATTCCATGCATCACCCCCATCATATCAGTTGTGTATACACCAACACATGTTTAAGAACCGTGTTCGTCTTACTACTAATATATTTTTTCATGCTTTATAACGATGAACTTGTTTTATTGGTTTACGATTGATATTTTTTAATTAATAATGTTGCATTAAAATAAGAAATATCACTTTAAAATTTATTTATTGCAGCATTCACTCTTGCGCTAACCACTGGCAAAAAAAATTATCCAGAATGTAAAACACATGNTAAAATTTATTTATTGCAGCATTCACTCTTGCGCTAACCACTGGCAAAAAAAATTATCCAGAATGTAAAACACATGCGATTTAATATATGATATACGTGATCTACCAAATGATTTTGTATTGTCAACATTCCGACAACGCTATTGAATGCTTGTCATCACTAACATCGGTGGAAAAATGTATATAGCACGAGAATAAACATTCCTACAATTCCAGCACTTGGTTTTAGCAAAGCACACTTGCGTTAAAATATGCTGATTCTTTGCAAAAGTTATCATTGGTTGTGCAAAAAGTAATATAAATGAAGCAAGCTACTTTCAGAGGTACTTATAACATGAGCATCAAGAATAATGTGAGGATAAATCAGCAGCCGAGACACACATTGGCTGTAACAAATATACGGATACCTGTACAAGCATATATTAAAAAGAAATGTAAAATCTGCCTGGAACTGAAAAGTCAGTAACAAAATACACAAAACCTATATTACTTTAGCCATATGATTCACAGGGAAACGTCACTATCCCACGTATTTCCATATACAGAAATGGTAATCGAGCAAAGGTTCCGCATCCGCATCTCCATATAGCTATCGGGAAAAAATAACTTAAAGATAAAAATAAAGAAATAGTAATTAGGCACACTTGAAAGGTAAGTTTGACAAACTTTCGTATACTTGCATACACTTTATAGTTCTGATGTTGTTGTTAGCCTGTACATACTTTTAGTTCTTATATTGTTACTAAGAAGTTTATATAGGTACTTGACAAGTTAGCCGGCTAAGTCAGTTCCGTGTTTAATTTGAGAGTTAAGAGATTTTGGGCGGCATCAATAGTCTTACATGAGAGCCAGGGAGGATGAAATTGAGAAGGATGTGGAGCAACACTGAAATGCAACGCCAAGATTACGAGACACTCCCGAGGAAATCCCCCCAACAGAAGCATATTCGAACACTTTTTTCACGTGCCAAAATCCGAGAGTAACCCCATCGGAAGTTGAACTGAGATAGCCTGAGTGAGAGATGAGAGCCCTAGCCACTATGCCAACCACGGACCTACATTCAACTTAGAAAACACAAAATTCGTCTACTTTTTTGTAAAATATTCTTAAGTATTCCATTATTCATACAACAAACTACGCTTCAATAAATTCATCGCAAAAAGTGGAAGCCATTTCTATGTCCAGTATTTTGATGAATTACGTCTCTAATGTGTGTCCCTAAATATTTGTTCTTAGAAGAAGGCAAGGAATGCAGCAGTGTGAAGCACGTCAACAACCCAGTTCTGCGAACAATCGCGCGAGCGATCTCTCGGGATGTCTCAACCCTTCAGCCAAAGACTACCTCCTCGTTCCAGCCTTACGGACACGCCTGCCCAGGAGAGCAGAAAATACCTCCCCTACAGCAGCAGGCCACTGCCAGTCATCCCCTCCCGGCCCGGCGAGCACTCGGGCGTGACGAGGAAAATCACGTAGCGAGTAATAGCAGTAAGAGACGGGCTTCAAAATGTGCAAAACATACACACAAAAACACAAATTTCTTATAATTGTATGCTGTGACAATAGCTTTCTTTAGGAATGATTTTACTCAGAAAACTATAGATGAATACACTATTATTTGTATTCAATTATTTATTTTCCAATTAGCTGAAAATCCCGCGCAAAATTATGCAATTTCACTATTAAAAAAAAAATTAATTTAACACCGATAGAATAGAAAAGTATAACCATAGTTCGAACAACTCAAGTTTTAACTTATGCGGAAAAAAAATTTCGCCGCCATATCTTTAATGCATAGTTTCAAAATAATTATTATTACAAAACCACTGTGTGTTTCTTACTCGACATGGGACTATTTATCATGCTTAATTGCTAATATATTCTTGCAGGTTTATTCAGTTCTGATCTTGAATATGATCTATAACTACATATTTTAATAATTGATTTATTAAATTACTACATTTCCCGCTTCAATTTAAATTAATTATTTTATTTAGATCATAGTTTTGATATAGCACATCGGTTGATAAATCTACTTGTGTATAATGGTCATCATCATAACAGTAAAATAATTTTCACGTAATTTGGGTTTGTTCTTTATTAACATGTTATTAAGTCCTCTTGTTAATTCATATTCTTTATCTTTTAATAACAATTTATCATAAATTATTTTCACTTTTTTTTCTCCATTTTAAAAACTTTGTCAGTTACCTCTTAAAACAAATTTTTAATCAATAAAATTCATTTCTTCAGAAATGTATTTACCGATATTAAAAGTTTAGTTTTCTTTAATGGTTTAATTCCTAATAATTGTTTACCAAAATCTATTCTTTATAACTCATTGTCATCAGAGAGTTTTTTTATTTTCAAAATATGTGTCCTCTGGTTATGATGGATAAACAAAATTTTTAACTGAAATAGGTACTAATGTTGTTATATAATTGTTATTTTCTTTAGCTAGCTCTTCAACTTTTCCCCCAGCATGTTGTTATTCATGAATTAAAGGAAGTTCTTTTATTTATTTATTTTATATTCGTCATCATGTGTTTTCTATAATTTCTAAATTTTGCCATAAGTAGTTTATCTCTCGATATTTGTTTTTTTGGATGATTCTTTTTTTCTTTAAATATATATAGTACATAAATTGTTTACTATCTAAATGCACTGTAAGACTATTGAAATATTTGAGGGACACCCAGTTCCTCCTACATAACACACTAGGAGGTATTTCAATGTTTTTAATAGTACAGGATTAGTATAAAAGAATACCTCAAACTTTGAAGGTGTATAATATCAAAACCAAACAACCTACAACCTTGATTGACCAACCAAATGAACCGTGAAACCGTGNACACTATTATTTGTATTCAATTATTTATTTTCCAATTAGCTGAAAATCCCGCGCAAAATTATGCAATTTCACTATTTAAAAAAAATGTATTTAACACAGATAGAATAGAAAAGTATAACCATAGTTCGAACAACTCAAGTTTTAACTTATGCGGAAAAAAAATTTCGCCGCCATATCTTTAATGCATAGTTTCAAAATAATTATTATTACAAAACCACTGTGTGTTTCTTACTCGACATGGGACTATTTATCATGCTTAATTGCTAATATATATTCTTGCAGGTTTATTCAGTTCTGATCTTGAATATGATCTATAACTACATATTTTAATAATTGCTTTATTNAATATATTCTTGCAGGTTTATTCAGTTCTGATCTTGAATATGATCTATAACTACATATTTTAATAATTGATTTATTAAATTACTACATTTCCCGCTTCAATTTAAATTAATTATTTTATTTAGATCATAGTTTTGATATAGCACATCGGTTGATAAATCTACTTGTGTATAATGGTCATCATCATAACAGTAAAATAATTTTCACGTAATTTGGGTTTGTTCTTTATTAACATGTTATTAAGTCCTCTTGTTAATTCATATTCTTTATCTTTTAATAACAATTTATCATAAATTATTTTCACTTTTTTTTCTCCATTTTAAAAACTTTGTCAGTTACCTTTTAAAACAAATTTTTAATCAATAAAATTCATTTCTTCAGAAATGTATTTACCGATATTAAAAGTTTAGTTTTCTTTAATGGTTTAATTCCTAATAATTGTTTACCAAAATCTATTCTTTATAACTCATTGTCATCAGANGTTTAGTTTTCTTTAATGGTTTAATTCCTAATAATTGTTTACCAAAATCTATTCTTTATAACTCATTGTCATCAGAAAGTTTTTTTATTTTCAAAATATGTGTCTTCTGGTTATGATGGATAAACAAAATTTTTAACTGAAATAGGTACTAATGTTGTTATATAATTGTTATTTTGTTTAGCTAGCTCTTCAACTTTTCCCCCAGCATGTTGTTATTCATGAATTAAAGGAAGTTCTTTTATTTATTTATTTTATATTCGTCATCATGTGTTTTCTATAATTTCTAAATTTTTCCATAAGTAGTTTATCTCTCGATATTTGTTTTTTTGGATGATTCTTTTTTTCTTTAAATATATATAGTACATAAATTGTTTACTATCTAAATGCACTGTAAGACTATTGAAATATTTGAGGGACACCCATTTCCTCCTACATAACACACTAGGAGGTATTTCAATGTTTTTAATAGTACAGGATAAGTATAAAAGAATACCTCAACCTTTGAAGGTGTATAATATCAAAACCAAACAACCTACAACCTTGATTGACCAACCAAATGAACCGTGAAACCGTGNACTTTGAAGGTGTATAATATCAAAACCAAACAACCTACAACCTTGATTGACCAACCAAATGAACCGTGAAACCGTGACGATTGTTTACCATACATTCATTAATGTTCAATCTGACAACCATGAGCAGCCCGAACGACATCTTCGCGATAGTCAAACTCGTTCCGCGCTCTTGTCTGCATGTCCGGTGTTACTGTTTGGATGGCGTTCGTAACTCTCGGTTTGAGGTGGTGAGGGGGTAGCAAGCTCGAATTCGTCACGTCAATGTGAAGGGGACGGTCTGGTATTTCCTTTATGGTGCGCCACCCCATTGGAACCTAGCTGTTCGCGGACACCTGAAAGTGACGGTGCCGCAACGTTGAATTGGTCGAAGAGCAGCTGATGATCAGGCTCTTCATAACTATCCCCAAGAAGCCCGGATCTTACCCCGTGCGATTTTTTCTATGGGGGAACATAAAGGATCAAGTGTTTCGTCCACCATTGCCGGCTGACATTGACGACGTTAATAAGAGAATTACGGACGCCATCCAAACCGTAACACTGGACATGCTGACAAGAGAGTGGAACGAGTTGTATTATTGCGTAGATGTCGTTCGGGCCGCTCATGATGATCTCATTTAACATTTATGGATGTATGGTAAACAAATTTCACAGTTACGCGGTTCATTTGATTGGTCAATCAATGTTGTAGGTTGTTTGGTATTGATATTATAGACCTTGAAAATTGAGGTATTCTTTTGTACTCAACCTGCAGAATAGAATTCGATATATCCACAAATGTATTTTCTTTCCGAAATGATGCCTANGTATTCTTTTGTACTCAACCTGCAGAATAGAATTCGATATATCCACAAATGTATTTTCTTTCCGAAATGATGCCTAAATTTTTGAACAATTTAGATAAAAAAAGAGAGATACTTTAGTTACTAACCCAGAGAACAAATATGAAAGTTTGTTCAATTATTTTCCCATTTAAATTTTCTGATATATAAATATTAAAACGTAGACAAGTAATTAAATATATTGATAACCCTGGCATTTTTACTATGTACTATGATGCATTCTTTGATTAGCTCACTATGAGAAAAAAATTATTTTGAAAGGAGAAGATTTGATAATAAATATCTAGTAAAATCTGTTCATTCAAAGGGAACAAATGCAATTATTTACATATTCAGATATATATTTGGTTTTCTTATAGATAAAAATTACATTTATTTAAAAAGTGAATATAACGTAAGTGTTGTTAGGAATTCGTCCGGTAATAATTGTTTACATGTTTTGTTTAAACAAAGAAGGCCGATGTCTTAGTTGAAAAAGATTATGCTGCTCCAAGAAGAATTGTAATCCAAGATTTTAAAATGATATGGCTAATTGTTGTATATGAAGCAAGCACATCTAATGTAATGACGGAAATAATTTAGAAGAATCCAATAACTCATATTAGTTTTCATTATTGGCAATTTATAGAGAAACCAGTTCCTCAGGGTACAAGATAATTTAACTTTGTTATAAAGGAACAGTTTACTGATCTACGATTCGATGTGCCTGAATTTGTAATGGTTTATTTTCATACTAATAGAAATTTAATGATAAACAATATGTTCATGCATGTATTGTTCGAGCACTGCGATGTAACAAATATTTCCCTTATAAATGGAAAAATTAAAATTTTCTAAAAGGAAGCTCTAATCTAGAATTCAATGTGGCATTCTTTCATAAGACGTATCGCGCATATCANTCTAAAAGGAAGCTCTAATCTAGAATTCAATGTGGCATTCTTTCATAAGACGTATCGCGCATATCATAATTTTAAACATTCCAAAACAAAACAACTACAAATTGTGGAAACAATGGCATTACTACAGATTAGTTTTTAATTATTATTGTGAATATGATTATTGTTCTTATTTTGCAAGTTATGACAATAAATATTAACTGATATATACATCTTTTGTTACATTATTTAAGATAAAACTAATATTTAAAAAAATGTCGATTTTAATAAAAAAAAGTTCCAGAGCATACGATTTGTAATCCTATCCTTCTAATATTATTGAACTACATATTATAAATGCGAAAGTTTGTGTGTGTGTGTGTATGCTTGTTACCACTCAGCTCCATAACGGCTGAACGGANTACATATTATAAATGCGAAAGTTTGTGTGTGTGTGTGTATGCTTGTTACCACTCAGCTCCATAACGGCTGAACGGATTAAGATTAAATTTGGTATGTAGGTACTTAAGGTCCTGGAATAGGACATGTGATAATTTTGATCCCGGTAAAATGTACGGGTCCCGTGGAATAACAACAAAACGTAATTCTGCAACGGCTGGGAACGTGACCGAACTCAGCTCCATAACCGCTGAACGGATTTTGATGAAACTTGGTATGTAGGTACTTTAGGTCCTAGAATAGGACATAGGATACTTTTTATACGGGTCCTGTGTAATAACAACGAAACGTTATTCTGCAACGGCTGGGAACATGACTGAACGTAGCTTCATAATGGCTGAACGTATTTTTATGAAATTTGGAATGTAGGTAATTCAGGTCCTGGAATAGGACTTAGGATAATTTTTATCCCGAAAAATTGTACGGTTCCTGTGAAATAACAACNGGTAATTCAGGTCCTGGAATAGGACTTAGGATAATTTTTATCCCGAAAAATTGTACGGTTCCTGTGAAATAACAACAAAACCTAATTCTGGAACGGCTAGGAACATGACTGAAATATTTTTTTCCTCTGGTGTCAGAGTTTATCAGGCCGCCCAAGGACCTCTGAAATGAGTTAACGACTGCTATCAATCGATAACAACCGGGACCGAATATTTAACGTGCCCTCCGAAGCCCGGAAGCTCTCAGATGTTATACCACTATACGTTCACCTATCCAAATATGTGACGCTGGGAACGTTGCTTAATTTTGGTGATCGATTAAAATCCCTCAGCCAAGCGCACAAAGTAGTACCTAGGTACACTTATTTCTAAAGCTGCAACTTGATGAAACTCACATTTTGATTTTCTTACATCGACGCTGGAAAGCGGAAATGTGGTAACTACGCGATAGTTGCACAGATACTTTCCAAAAACAATATTCTACTTCTTGACTGTCTGGTAATTTTTTTTTCCTTCCTTTTGGGTTGCCGTAATCAGTTAAAAACTTAGGCCAGCATAGTATAATCNACATAAATTAATTGTCTTTTCCCAATTAATTTATTAGTGTATCACTGTAAAACTCAATTGTACCCGGGCGAAGCCGGGCCGGTTCGCTAGTGTTGTATAAATATGTCTAAGAAATCTCTCTTATGACTAATTGAAAGTAAATATTAATGAATATGTATAATTGTTTTTATATTATTAAAAGAAAAAATTCTTAAAATAAATCAAATATGTTGATAGTATAGTATATGTTTACTTAGATATATTTAGAAATTATTTACTTGAATAACATTCTTTTTAAATAATTTTAATTTAATNGTATTCTTTTGTACTCAACCTGCAGAATAGAATTCGATATATCCACAAATGTATTTTCTTTCCGAAATGATGCCTACATTTTTGAACAATTTAGATAAAAAAAGAGAGCTACTTTAGTTACTAACCCAGAGAACAAATATGAAAGTTTGTTCAATTATTTTCCCATTTAAATTTTCTGATATATAAAAATTAAAACGTAGACAAGTAATTAAATATATTGATAACACTGGCATTTTTACTATGTACTATGATGCATTCTTTGATTAGCTCACTATGAGAAAAAATTTATTTTGAAAGGAGAATATTTGATAATAAATATCTAGTAAAATCTGTTCATTCAAAGGGAACAAATGCAATTATTTACATATTCAGATATATATTTGGTTTTCTTATAGATAAAAATTACAATTATTTAAAAAGTGAATATAACGTAAGTTTTGTTAGGAATTCGTCCGGTAATAATTGTTTACATGTTTTGTTTAAACAAAGAAGGCCGATGTCTTAGTTGAAAAAGATTATGCTGCTCCAAGAAGAATTGTAATCCAAGATTTTAAAATGATATGGCTAATTGTTGTATATGAAGCAAGCACATCTAATGTAATGACGGAAATAATTTAGAAGAATCCAATAACTCATATTAGTTTTCATTATTGGCAATTTATAGAGAAACCAGTTCCTCAGGGTACAAGATAATTTAACTTTGTTATAAAGGAACAGTTTACTGATCTACGATTCGATGTGCCTGAATTTGTAATGGTTTATTTTCATACTAATAGAAATTTAATGATATACAATATGTTCATGCATGTATTGTTCGAGCACTGCGATGTAACAAATATTTCCCTTATAAATGGAAAAATTAAAATTTTATAAAAGGTAGCTCTAATCTAGAATTCAATGTGGCATTCTTTCATAAGACGTATCGCGCATATCATAATTTTAAACATTCCAAAACAAAACAACTACAAATTGTGGAAACAATGGCATTACTACAGATTAGTTTTTAATTATTTTTGTGAATATGATTATTGTTCTTATTTTGCAAGAATACTGTTATTTATAATTGACTATATATGTAGAAAACAATGATTATTTAAGATAAAACTAATATTTAAAAAAATTTCGATTTTAATAAAAAAAAGTTCCATAGCATACGATTTGTAATCCTATCCTTCTAATATCATTGAATTACATATTATAAATGCGAAAGTTTGTGTGTGTGTGTGTATGCTTGTTACCACTCAGCTCCATAACGGCTGAACGGATTAAGATTAAATTTGGTATGTAGGTACTTAAGGTCCTGGAATAGGACATGTGATAATTTTGATCCCGGTAAAATGTACGGGTCCCGTGGAATAACAACAAAACGTAATTCTGCAACGGCTGGGAACGTGACCGAACTCAGTTCCATAACCGCTGAACGGATTTTGATGAAACTTGGTATGTAGGTACTTTAGGTCCTAGAATAGGACATAGGATACTTTTTATACGGGTCCTGTGTAATAACAACGAAACGTTATTCTGCAACGGCTGGGAACATGACTGAACGTAGCTTCATAATGGCTGAACGTATTTTTATGAAATTTGGAATGTAGGTAATTCAGGTCCTGGAATAGGACTTAGGATAATTTTTATCCCGAAAAATTGTACGGTTCCTGTGAAATAACAACCAAACCTAATTCTGGAACGGGTAGGAACATGACTGAAATATTTTTTTCCTCTGGTGTCAGAGTTTATCAGGCCGCCCAAGGACCTCAGAAATGACTTAACGACTGCTATCAATCGATAACAACCGGGACCGAATATTTAACGTGCCCTCCGAAGCCCGGAAGCTCTAAGATGTTATGCCATCCATCCAAATGTGTGCCGCTAGGAACGTTGCTTAACTTTGATGTTCGATTAAGATTCCTCAGCCAAGCGCAAAAAGTAGTACCTAGNCGATTAAAATCCCTCAGCCAAGCGCACAAAGTAGTACCTAGGTACACTTATTTCTAAAGCTGCAACTTGATGAAACTCACATTTTGATTTTCTTACATCGACGCTGGAAAGCGGAAATGTGGTAACTACGCGATAGTTGCACAGATACTTTCCAAAAACAATATTCTACTTCTTGACTGTCTGGTAATTTTTTTTTCCTTCCTTTTGGGTTGCCGTAATCAGTTAAAAACTTAGGCCAGCATAGTATAATCATTTTATAATTCGGTTTTCACATAAATGAATTGTCTTTTCCCAATTAATTTATTAGTGTATCACTGTAAAACTCAATTGTACCCGGGCGNAGAGTAGTACCTAGGTACACTTATTTCTAAAGCTGCAACTTGATGAAACTCACATTTTGATTTTCTTATATCGACGCTGGAAAGCGGAAATGTGGTAACTACGCGATAGTTGCACAGATATTTTCCAAAAACAATATTCTACTTCTTGACTGTCTGGTAATTTTTTTTCCCTTCCTTTTGGGTTGCCGTAATCAGTTAAAAACTTAGGCCAGCATAGTATAATCATTTTATAATTCGGTTTACATAAATTAATTGTCTTTTCCCAATTAATTTATTAGTGTATCACTGTAAAACTCAATTGTACCCGGGCGAAGCCGGGCCGGTTCGCTAGTGTTGTATAAATATGTCTAAGAAATCCCTCTTATGACTAATTGAAAGTAAATATTAATGAATATGTATAATTGTTTTTATATTATTAAAAGAAAAAATTCTTAAAATAAATCAAATATGTTGATAGTGTAGTATATGTTTACTTAGATATATTTAGAAATTATTTACTTGAATAACATTCTTTTTAAATAATTTTAATTTAATAAATTAATCAAAATTATTGTTTATCTAAATAGTCAACTACTTAATAAAATCTCTGCTCAACAAATTAAATCGTTAATATAAATTTATTCAACAACAAGAACTAGAGCTAGATAGAAAATATAAAGCAAAAGAGGTTGAAATAATTTTACTTGTTTTATTAATTCTACTTTATTTATATTGGTGAAGTTAAAGCTTCAATGTCTTCTCTTACACTTATCCATGTATAACATACTGTACACATACGTAAATGTAATGAGCAAGAAAGTAAAATGCTTAAATACTTACATTATCAAGAAGCGAAATCGATATATGATAGAAAAATAGATTCAACTCTAAAAATGATCTGTGGTTTCCAAGTATGTTCATATCTTGAGCAGGACTAGAGACCATAGGAATGTTTAAATACATAAAAAATCAATAGCAAAATAATATGGATTTGTAATAGCACACTATTATGTATCATAATCCGTATTACTAATCATAAATATAAATGTGCAGAACCTAGAAAGTGGCAGNAAGCGAAATCGATATATGATAGAAAAATAGATTAAACTCTAAAAATGATCTGTGGTTTCCAAGTATGTTCATATCTTGAGCAGGACTAGAGACCATAGGAATGTTTAAATAAATAAAAATTACAATAGCAAAATAATATGGATTTATAATAGCACACTATTATGTATCATAATCCGTATTACTAATCATAAATATAAATGTGCAGAACCTAGAAAGTGGCAGAGAGGAAAACCAGAGATTCAATCTCAAGTCAAAAAAATAAATTAACAGATCTATAATAAACACTTACAGATTAATAAAAATTGAATGCAGCAACCCTTTGAAATAAATTGACAAATCGAGAGCAACAAATTACACATTGATTAAAGTGAATGTATACATAAACAGGTGTTGCTAGGTTGTAAAAATTGTAAACGGGAAAAAGGTAAACGAAATAAAATACTACAGAATAATTATGCGTGTGCATGCGTGTGTGTGTGTGGAATTATCGGCGGATATTCTTAACGTACTTGGCAGCACTGCTCTTAAAAGTTATTAGTGTTGTCGAGTTCCTTACATCTACGGGTAAATTGTTCCACGATCGTGCGACAGAGACGGAGAAATATTTTGCATATACCTGGGTTTTGTGAGCTGGAATATTTAAACGAAGTCTATTTTAAGCACGCATGTTAATAGTGTGATCATCCCCCAAGGTTTTCAGCCGAGTGCGTAAGTATTCCTGCGTTGTAATATACGAGGATAGTATTTTATATGCTAGCGTGAGACTGTGGAGCTGACATCGTTCTTTCAGTTCTAACCAATTAATTTTATCAAAGTAAGGAGACAAGTTATCACGTGATTTTAGGTTGAACAAAAATCTAACACAAGAATTTTGCATGCGTTGATGTTTAGGTGCCAAACTTTGCGTGATGTCTCCATAAACCATGTCACAATAATAAAAAATAGGGAATATCAGTGACTGTACCAATGTTAATTTGGCTTTAAGTGGTAGAACAATCTTAAGGCTATAAAGGTTATGTATAACAGCGTATGACCTCTGACAAAGGGGGTTTATGTGATCTGGACACGAGAGTATCTCGCTGAAAACAACGCCTAGCGTTTTAACCTCTTTCAACAGATTAATAATACCACCAGCTAGCACAATATCATGGAAAGTCAGTCTATAAAATGCATTTAAATTTCTATTAAAACCTATTAGTAAACACTGTGTCTTCACAGGATTCAATTTTAACGTATTTCTGCTGCACCAAATGTTTACCAATTAAAGGTCAAAATGTATGTCTTTAATAAAAGAGCTGATTAGTTTCGGAGGAGCAGATGAATACAGCTGGAGATCTTCCACGTATAAATGATGACTTTTTTGCACTGATGATATGTCATTAATGAATAATGAAAAAAGAAGCGGCCCAAGTACACTACCCTGAGGAACGCCTAAGTTCATAGTTTTTCAAGTGGACTTTTTATCATCAATGACTACACATTGATGACAACCTTGAAGAAACGAAGTCATCCACTGTTCTACATTATCTGAGAAATGAAAATACAGTTTAAGTTTTTGCACGAATACGTCATGATTTACGATATTAAAACTTTTACTGAAATCTAATAAAACCATTTTAGTCACCTGACTTCTATCTACGGCCATTCTGATAGAATCTGCGATATCTATAAGAGCAGTACAGGTACTATGTCCTGTACGGAAGCCGGATTGGTAACAGTCAAATAATTTGTTGTCGTTCACAGAATTATAAACTTGTTGGTGTGCTAGGAATTCTAATACTTTCGACAAAGCTGGTAAAATACTAATGGGCCAGAAATCGTCTAACACCGTGGCACTGGTGCGCTTAGCAAGTGGTTTCACAATGGCATATTTCCAAGTAGTGGGGAAGAAACTAACTGACAGCGATTAATGGAAAATATCAGTAATGACGGGTAATAAAGTGTGTATTATTGTTTTAATGTAACGAATGTACTACTTTAAACTTTATGCGCATTATTGCTCGGTAATTTTCCTTTAGAAATACACGTAAAAAAAGAACAAATTGCATAGACATTCATTCACAGTTTCATGATGAATGATATAATTAGTGTTCGTTATATTCCCTGTGATCTGGTTTCAACATTTAGACTTTACAAAGTAACGGTTGAAATATTCTGGAGAAATAATTAAAGTTTTACATTAACCGATCCCTAAGTTACAAATTCTTTTCTACAAATCACCAGACAGAGGTTCGGCGTGAACCAAATGAGTCGAGTGAGTAGAGCATTTTAGCATGCCTTACCAACTGTGTGCATTTATTGCGCAGTATCCTGTACTGTTCGAAAGTGTCAGCTGTGGTGACATTAGTTCTTATGTCTCGTTTATATATGGAGTAATCATTGTCACGCTTTCTCATCAGCTAAACAACACCATCCGTCAGCCATGGGGCAGGTGGTTTTGTTACCCGTCTAGATTTAACTGCCCTGTTGTACAGATCTGTGATCATCTGTCTGATACGGGAAATTTTCTCGTCGAATGTGTAAATCACGTTTATTTCATGCGATATTTTTAAAATCTCTATAAGTAATTATTTCAGGTTTAAGTTTAGGAGCATGAAGTTTATATGTAGTATAGGAATATAAGATCATGAAATTAAATACCTGGAACAGCAGTCTGTCCTTGCGTCACAATAAGTTTGGTATAAGAAGAAAACATTAGGTCAATCCAGGCTGTGTGGTGAGTAGAACCAAGTGGGCAGACTGTAATATTCATACACGACAAGGTAGTTAATAGCTTATTTACTGCATTTGTGTTAAACAGAAGATTTATATTGAAGTCGCCCATAATAATGCAGTGCTCGTAACTAGCAATAAAATTTGACATCGTTTCTTCAAATTCGAACAGATCTGCCGCCATCGGTGGCCGATAAACTACTGCTAGTAAAACTTTATTCGGCGGGATTGTTAACTCAATGATGATAAATTCTGGCTTTCCTGCGTACTCGGAGGGTGACAATGAGAGAATCTTATGTTTATATCATCCTTAACGCAAATGGCCACTCAACCACCACCATTATTAATACGGTCATTGCGCACAATTTGATAACCAGATAGTCTAACGAGGGTCGACGAAAGGCTAGGTTTTAACAATGATTCAGTTATTAAAATTGCATACATAGAGAGTGGCGAGAAATTCTCCTCATTTAATCAATGTACCTCAGCAAAGACTGGGAATTGGTGTAAGCTACCCGTAAACAGTCAGGATAGGGAGAAATAGCGTTGCTGATGTACATCTGAGGATCAGCTGTGGAGTACGGACACCTAGTTCTTTGCCGAAGATTCCACAAACCATGCATACACTTATAAGCCATATTTATACAAACGCACATAATACACACACACATAGTATGAAGCAACACATGATAATATTAGATGTAAGGAATGAAAAATAATTACTTATTAGTAGCTTCAAAATTAAAAGAAACCTATACTAGCACCTAAATAAACTTGCACGACAAGTTGCACATGTAAAAACATTAATTATCCTAAAGGACGAATATAAAATCACCTTGCCAGATAGCAATGCAAAGTTGATAAATAATAAATCTATAAAACAAATAAATTAAAAGTCTACATTTCTAACATATAAAAGTTAAAAGATGATAAAAATGGACAACACGTGCATATGATAGAATTCTTTTATATTGAAATGTTATAATGTCGCGCTAGTTAATTTTTATTTCTAATTTTTTTTAAATGCAATATTGGTGCCACCCTTTTGCCACTATAAAAATGAATTATTGAGAACAAACTTTGTTCTTAAAATTGTTTTTAATTTACACATTTGAGAAAAATTTTATAGAATTCTCTGAAATTGAGATTAGCCAGTTTCATGCCACTACATCCCACTTCGTCCCAATTGTGCCACATTGTATTATTAATATATTTTTTAACTTATGTCATTACATCCTACCTTGTTTTCTTAACATTTTCGATAAATAATTAAATTATTTCTATTAATAAGGGCAAAATTTTGCACCATTTTTGCTGTGCCATTTTTCGTCCCAGTGGTCTTGAACACTGCTCTTATGGGGAACTAAATGAAGAGGAAATGTGTCAAATATGCATGATTTAAAATAAAATATTGATTGGTTTGAATTTATTTAGCTTAATTTCAATAACAATTGAAGATCTTATATGTTTGTGCTAGAACCGCTCTTTTCATACTACTATCGTACGAAACATCACCACACACTATGACACCAGGCCATCTAGACATGTGAGTATGACAGCAAACCGTTCATCTTGATGCTTCTAATGTTAACCTACACACATAGATGTATTGTCACTGCCATCAATACCAAAGCGGGAATGATCACTGCTGTCTTTCTGTATGGCTTCATGACAGTCGGGCACGACGCTATTGCATTATGATGCAATGCTTATGTGGTGTTAAGGGCAATCATTGTTAAGATCTGAGTGCCTGTAATCCTTCGTCGTTAAGCCGTCTGGCAATGGTACTCGCACAAACACAATGGTGCACGGTGGGCATCACTGCTTGCTGAATGTCAGCATTAGTGGCAGTTGGGGCATTCTGCGCATGTCAAACAATCCCTCAGTTCTCCCTCGGTGTGGTTTGACGTGGTCTCCCGTATTCTGTGTATGTGTTGTGAGCGCGTGCCTTCCTCTACACACTGGCGCCAACAGCCTGATAGTATCCGTACGACCGGTATGGAACACAATATGACAAAATGACCACCATGCTTCCTGAAGCCTTACCATGAGAATTACTCGAAAGCGACCAACTCTTCGAAGTGCTGTCTAACTCGTCCCCGAGGCATACTGCACATTGAAGTATTGCTACTGACACAAAAGTGCGAGTCATAATTTAAAGCATGCATATCCATATGATGTTACATATTCCGGCAGTCACAGCTATAAGGCCCGGGTTTGGTGACGCCAAAGTGAGCATCCGAGCACGTAACGTGAATCTTCTGCATGTCTCAAATTGCCAGACCTACCCACCAGGTTTCATTCCTCTAGGTTGATTCCATGTAAGTCCTACTATATTTTTGATGATGAGTGCATAATTTATTCGCTGCTATTTTTTAAGTTCATCCCTTATCTTTGTATTTAACCGGACTCAATGCTGTTGCAGTTCTTACTCAAGAACAAAGAAAACCCGCACAGCAAGAGATGAATAAGGCAAAATACAATTGAAATTACTGAAGAGTAGCTCACATTTTAATGCACCAATATGCGAGAAATTAAAAAAGTCTCAATCGTGCCATGATACATAACAGAGTTCCAAATTACTCCTATCAGCGCACTGCCATGTGATACATATTATAATTCAATAAAAAGACAAAAATATATAACAGTAAAAACTAAACGAAATATTTCAGACATTCATATTACAACATAAAAGTGGCAATATGCTAATTTCGACAGCACAGATACTGCAACTAAGATTATATAGTTTGAGGTCGTTTACAAAATTTGTTGCTTTCGTATGAGGCAAGTGTGCTAGCTATGCAATGACCGCGGCCTTTATGTAATTGAAAGGAGTGTCTTCAGTGTATCAAATCTAAAAAATAAATATAATATGCTTAAAAATAAACAGAATGTTACAATAATCTCTCAGAAACTGAAAACAGCTTTTACAATCGCAATGTCTATAATATAACTACAGATATTTAATAAATTAATAACATGTCTTTCAAACAAATTCTACGTGTGTAAATGCGTTGAAAAAAATTAGATAACATTAAAATACCCTGCTTAACTTTTATATATTCCGCCTATAAAAATTACCAGAACATAACTAAATCTACAGCGAATACATACACTGAATTAAAAAAAATAAACAGTCGTAGTAATACATAGTTTCTTGATGCCGCTGTCTTCTGGCTTTTAAATATTTACCTTTTAACGCCATATACCACCACTATCTATTTTTCTCGGTCATATGAATGTTTGACGCTTATTCAATACTAACAAAATACACACGCAAAGAAAGTTGACATATTTATTGTTATTTATAAGTTAAACAAACACTGTCATGTTATGTTATTTAGAAATACTCTTCGCACACCTATTGATGTAACACTATTTTCATTAGACAATTAAAATATTTATGCTGTTAATATTACGGAACATAGCAATGAGAATAACAGAAAATGTTTAAATATTAATGTTGGAGGATATGTTGCAATATAAATTTATAAACATAAAATTGATAAGATTTAGTCTGCATACAAAAACTTGTTTTCTATTTACATTGTGCTCTGCACGTGTTGTCATCTTTGGCATTTCTGGTCTCTTATTTTTTATAATCAAGATACAAAATACATAACAATAGTTTATCGATGGAACATGCCGTCCTGTAAAAGGTATTCTGAGCTAAAATAACTATAATCTTCCCACTGGAAACATTACAAAATAACTTACCTGAGGAAATGCTGTTCTGACTGTCCGTACTGCGAATGGAGTGCAAAACAAATTGGATAAAATGATGTTCCCTTCCAAAACTCTGTGTTCTTTTAAAACAGCAACAGCTTTTATGACAGTATTGCCAGTACCTAAAAAACAAAAAAACAAACGATGAGAAAATAATTTACTCCAAAACTTCAAAATTGGCGTTAATAATAAAATTTAACGCTCAGTTTTGTATGGTCCAATAGCAACTGATCATATTTCAACACTCAATAATATGACACAGTAGCTCGGTAAATGATGGGAACATTTAGAAACCACTATTGTGTGCAACGTCCGTTAGAGACAGCAGCTTTGTTAATCGCGAAAAGCTTGAATTATAGCAGACAGGTCACGATATTCATTCAGAATACCTTTTTTGTATAGACGTTTAACAAGAAGTTATCAATATAACTAATTAGCCTACTTTCCTCTACATGAACGCGATTAATTTTGTTGAATAAATAACGATTTTATGTCATATCTCGGAAAAAAATTAACCAATTCCTTTAAAATATGGCAAACAAGCAGTACTACAGCAGATGATGTTAAAAGGTATGTTTAAGTATTACAGACACTTACTTTTAAAATGGCGTCAATATAGCAATTTTTGCTTATATTGATATATTGTCGAAACCATGTTATCAATTGCAATGCAACTTTGTATGCTAACCGTAGTTATTACAATTATCAACTACATCTACGCGAAGCATTTTTGGTCTGCCATTTTTTAAGATATTTGTATACGAATAAATAAAGACAATTTTTTATCATATCTCAGTAACCGATTAAAAGATTCCTATCTAATTTAGCAAACATATAGTACTACGACCGATTGTGTAATTTGGTTTTTTTAAGAAGATAAACAATTATTTTTAAAATGGCGAATTTATATTTATCTTATTTAGTATGCTTTGTCGTTGAAACCATATTATCAAACTCCAACCTAATTTTTTTATGCTGGCGGTGTATTTTGCGACCATCAAATGCATCTACACGAAGTATCTTTTGTCTACAATTTGTAAGATATACCACACGAAAAAATCAAGTATTTACGTAATATCTCGGGATACAAGTGACAGATTCCACCAAATTTGGCAAGGAAATAGTATTTCACCAGGTGGTGCAAACTGGTGAGTTTTTAGTAGGTCGGATTCTTATTTTCAAAACGTTGGATGTATAATTATTTTTAATCTGTATATTTTATAACGAAACAAAATCCGAATTAAATTGTTATACTGTGAGTATCTATTACAACCATTAAATGTGTGTATACCGAACATCATTTCTCTGCAGTTTTGTAATACAGCCCCCTAATAAAAAATTAAGTTTTTGTCATATCTCGGGAAAGAGTCAGCCCATTCTTACAAAATTTGTCAAAGCCGTGCTTGGATAGCCCATATTATTATATGTATTTTTTTAAGTGTGTTTTCAGAATGGTGGCTATAAAATCATTTTAGCTAAGTGTGCTATGTATGCGAATTTTTTCATATTATGAAAATTTTACTTGGATGTCGGGTATCTTTGAGATATCTGAAGAATGCTCTGGATTACTGACCTAGTTTCTCTCAGCATGACTCAATGTGTGTTGAACCTTCCAGATGGTCAGGGCGACTGATATAAAAGTGCGTCAGTCCCCAGAGCCGGAGAGATGGTGAGTGAATAAGTGACTGGAGTTTTAGCGATAGACGACGACCGAGAGAAACGAGAGAAGTGACCAGCGGAAGTAAAATATACGACTGCGAACATCACAGCAGTGAATATTTCCAGAGGCAGACTGGACTGTTGGACTGGATGTGTGAGTGAAAAATATTATAAATGAAGGCAACAGACAGACTGAAAGTGTGTTAGTGATGAGTATGAAATAATTGACTATAACCAAACACAGAAACTGAGGAGCATGTTAATTGTAATTGAAATACTCAATAAATATTGCGCTCACTGAGAAATAGTAAGAGTAATTGTTCATATTGATAATTTAATGTTGTAAATAATAGCTGTGTGAATAAATTAAAATTCAAGTTTTGTTCTTCTATTTTTATTAGAGAAGCAGATAGAAAGACTTTCTTTAGCAACGAAGTTCCACAATCACCACACCAGCAGCCAATAAAAGTGGGGATGCAGTGCAAGTCGTAACCAACACAGCAAACTCGGTGAAAAAGTCAGCAGCTCTGCAGCATTGGTGTCGTGTAGCCAGGAGTGTGGAAGGCGGTATCAATTAAGCTTTCTGCTTATGATGGCCAGACTTCTTGGCAGGAGTTTTAACACCAGTTTTAAATAGTCGCCACCCTGAATGCCTAGTCAGCCGAACAGCAAGCTTACTACCTCGCGGCTGTACTGAGCATACTACAATCTCTGCCAGAGCGACATCGACTGGAGTACTCCACATTTGGGTCGTCCTTGAAGTTACGTTTCGGCGAACGATACATGTGACATGCCCACCATGCCCAACTAGGAAGCCACACCCAGCGACCAGGAGAGCCACTACATGAGCTGTTGTAAGACATCGCGCGGCTTACTCGCCTTTCTCTGGGAGCGTGCCCGAGGAGGTGCGCGACAACATTGTAGTCGGCTTTTTCGTCGATGCCATCACCTAAACAGAGGTATGTAAATTGGTTCATCAGACTCACCCCACATCATGCAGGAAGTGCTGGCCCGAGCACTGGTTGTGGAATCAGTAAGATAGGGAGCCGCACCCCGATGTCCGGCATGGACAGTGACGCTGAACGAAGACGACGAAGATAGAATAACGAAGACACTGAAGGAGTTGCAGACGACTATGAGGGACATGATTCCAGTATCCGTGCTACGGACCATCGCCGCCTCCCACCCAAACGGCTGGAGTGTTCGTCATGCGGACAGCCGTGGTACCTGAGGGCCTACTGCCCACAACAGCAACAGCAGCAGGAGAAGAAGCGAGAAACTTTGTTATAAAGTATTTATAAAAATATTAAGGCTTAGTAAGTGCATTATATTAAGTTTCANATAGAATAACGAAGACACTGAAGGAGTTGCAGACGACTATGAGGGACATGATTCCAGTATCCGTGCTACGGACCATCGCCGCCTCCCACCCAAACGGCTGGAGTGTTCGTCATGCGGACAGCCGTGGTACCTGAGGGCCTACTGCCCACAACAGCAACAGCAGCAGCAGAAGAAGCGAGAAACTTTGTTATAAAGTATTTATAAAAATATTAAGGCTTAGTAAGTGCATTATATTAAGTTTCATTTTTGGTTTAATTGATTATTTTTTATTCTTAAATTCTGAAAATTTCAAAAATCATATTGTAAATTATTTTTTTTTTAATAAAATTTTTAACTATATATTATATTTCTTCTATTTTCGATTTTATAGTTTTAAATTATTTATATCTGAAATTTGTTAAATTTTCACGTTTGAAATATTGTAAATTTTTATATTTTTAATAGTTATTATTTTTATTTACTTTTTGGAATATTTTTATTTTTTATTTAAAAACATTCATAGGTGTACTAAGATCGGCAATTACTATCTAATCATGCGTCGTGTTTAACAGACACCAATAATTTACTTACAATCAGTAATGTATATTTTATTACATAAGGAAAACAACATAAGTGATCATGTATGTTAAATAACAAAACGTAACAACACAGCTGATAAAGTACGATTAAACTCCTGCTGTAACTTGATAATATTCTTATTCGTCATGGCTACTGTCATTTTGACCGCAAACACACGAACTACAGATATGACACAAACCACACATACTACGCAGATCATACAGACCAGACAGCCCACGCTGGACAACCAGACAACAGAACGAAGCCCACACAGAGAATATAAACACACCGACTTGAATACAACAAAACTGACACAGACGACTACACGGTCCGGACAACAATGAATAAAAACACATCGGTAGCAACGATANTCCGGACAACAATGAATAAAAACACATCGGTAGCAACGATAATACCACATGCCGAACACTCGCACATCAACCTTATCCAAAATGACAAAACCAAATAGAATAATATAATATGCAAGAAGGAAACAAACGGAAAATAACCTTAATACTTTATAAAATTATTATACGATGCAAACACCGACATCTTTACAAATTGCTAAAAGCGCCATTATTTTTTAGGAACGGGATGAGTTTAACGCATTTTATAGCCTACTTTCCGAAGGACAGAAAGGCTTATGAGATCACTTTCATACCTGTGTGTTTCNACAGAACGAAGCCCACACAGAGAATATAAACACACCGACTTGAATACAACAAAACTGACACAGACGACTACACGGTTCGGACAACAATGAATAAAAACACATCGGTAGCAACGATAATACCACATGCCGAACACTCGCACATCAACCTTATCCAAAATGACAAAACCAAATAGAATAATATAATATGCAAGAAGGAAACAAACGGAAAATAACCTTAATACTTTATAAAATTATTATACCATGCAAACACCGACATCTTTACAAATTGCTAAAAGCGCCATTATTTTTTAGGAACGGGATAAGTTTAACGCATTTTATAGCCTACTTTCCGAAGGACAGAAAGGCTTATGAGATCACTTTCATACCTGTGTGTTTCTGTAAGTGTCTGTGCATGTTTATGTCCCACCACATCAATTTTTGAACGCATGATCCGAATTTCACCAAACTCGGTTCACATATAGTAGTAAGTAAGGACACCTGACTTTTACAGTTTTCGACTACGCTGGGCACTTACTATCATAATGATGGCCATTTTAGAATTTAGGGAAGATAGATCCACATAAAAAATAAAGCTTTTATGTTATATCTATAAAACTACTCAAACAGTTTTCACCAAATTTAGCCCAGATGTAGTAAAATAATAGGCCAGGTTAATATAAGTAATTAAACTTAGTAAGAACATTATTCTCAAAATGGCAGACATACAAATATTTGAGGTTTGTTTTGTATAAATGCCATACCATTTGACCAATTTCAACCACATTTTTTACGCTGACAGTATACATTACGGGCATCATATAAGGCAAAAAGCAGTCACTTTTGTACTCCAGTTTGTAAGATAGCGCTACATGAGTTAATAAAAATTTGGTGTAATAAATTCCAATGAATCTTTGTATGCTGGCTGTTTATATTACATCCATCAAATGTGTCCAAACAAATTCTCTTTTGTCCGCAATTTGTAAAAAATATCACTGCTGCCACTCATGGCCCACTGATGGTGCTGGCATGCTTGTGGTACAGTTGGTTTTGCAGAAGCGGTCCGCTTATGGGCAGATTGTATTTTGATACATTGACTTTATCTGAAAAAAGGCACAGATGTGGCCAACTGCGCACAACATTCAAGAGGCATCGTGTGGACCACAAGCATCTGCAGGTGCATTACAGCTGTTGACGGATTATAGAAACTCTCTGTGGACTACTCGTGTACAAACAGATTTGCACAAGTGAGCCAACTGACTTTTGCTACTTGAGTGCTTATAATATTATATATATATATAAGTGTGTGTGTTTAACAATGAAGAAATACCAATTTATGGCTAAAAAATTAATTGAAATTTTTATTTAGTTTTTTTGAAAAATATTTTTAAAGTCCAGCTCCTACTCAGGCAAGAATTAACAAANTTAATTGAAATTTTTATTTAGTTTTTTTGAAAAATATTTTTAAAGTCCAGCTCCTACTCAGGCAAGAATTAACAAAACGGGTTTGCAGAATATACATAACCTTAACCCTAGGTTTTGCCATAAATTGTGCTAAAAACTTTCAACATGCATAACATTGGCAGCCAGACAATGTTAACTACTTGATGTATTTCAACATAATGATTTTTAAAAAACATTCCAGAAAAAATAGACTGCTACATAACCGAAATCCTTCTGTGTTTTAGAAAATGCAGTTACTTGATTTGTGAACCATATATACCAGATTTTACGCTTTGGTCTGGTAATTTATTACCCTAATAATGTATTAATTAAATCGCTCTTATGACATAAATATTGTTTGGCAAACCTGTAGTGAATAAAGTTAGATAACTTGAAAGTTTGGAAAATATTATAAATTTCCTTAGTGAATTACCCATTGTTAGGGTAATGACGGAAAACTAGAGTCTACTAACTTATTCAGTAGTTAAAATATGACATACTCATGATTGGATACATAAGTAGAACTTTCCTTCTTGAAATATCTTCAGGGAAGCGAGCATAAACAACTTTAGCTTCATGAGTATCTACATCTGATTCTACTAAGATTTTCCCTATTCGAATTGAGCGGCAGCAATCTCGTAAACCCTGAAACATACATATTGAAGAAATTTTTAATTATGATTATTGTTCATATATCTCCAGAATAAATTATTGTAACACTATGACTTAAATAATTGTTCAATTCACTGCTGTTACTTTACATGCAACTAATATATACAGATAAACATAATAAACAATTTAAAANAAATAATTGTTCAATTCACTGCTGTTACTTTACATGCAACTAATATATACAGATAAACATAATAAACAATTTAAAATTTTTTTTTAAATAATTTTAAATATTCTTATTTGTAACACTTTGTAACCGCCTTGGTAAAAACACATTCCATTCCTATGCCATGCCGGCTTTTAAAATATGTGAACTCTCTACCTCATCTCCAGTTAGTAAACAGATGATGTAAAAAATATCATTGTCCTAACCAACATTGCGCTTGTTTCCTTAAATTCCATATAACATATACAGAGTACCTGTGGGTAGACGACAATANCGTCCTAACCAACATTGCGCTTGTTTCCTTAAATTCCATATAACATATACAGAGTACCTGTGGGTAGACGACAATATAATTGGTTATGGGTACCAATAGAAATGATAAAAAATGTAAGTTTTCAATTGCGAGAACTTTAATTTTGGGCCTATAAAGCCAGAAACCATCCCTAAGTAGGATTACTTATTTCTATAAACGAACTGTTTACGTATTTGAGTATATATACTATGTAATAAAATGTATCCGGACATCTTGTGAAATTTGAGTTTAACATAGAGGGCAGCACAGTACTGCCATATACCACGTAGAACATATTGTCATCGATCGCAGTAGTCAGCAGACAACACAAGACCGCAGAATGGGATGGTATGAGGAATTCGCGGACTTTTAATGTGGTCAGATGGTCGGGTTATACTTGTGTAAGAAGTCTGTGCGCGTGATTTCCACCCTCCTGAATATCCCTCGGTCCAGTGTTTCCGATTTTATAGTGAAGTGGAGACATGAAGGGATGGGCATAACGCAATAGCATACATGCAACCTACCATGTTGACCACCACAGACAGTCGAGTGTTGAAGAGGGCAGTACACTATTATCATCAATCATCCGTCACCACCATTACACAGGATTTCAAACATATTTCTGGATCTATTCTAGCACCATGAATATTCGGCGCAAGATGCGGGAACTTTGTTTCCATGGCAGAGCAACTGCCTATAAGGCACACATCACACATGCAAATGCCAAATGCCGTCTCTAATGGTGTAAGGTGTATCGAAACTTGACAATAGAACAGTGGAAAACCATTGTGTGGAGTGATGAATTACGGCATACAATATAGCGATCTGATGGTAGGCTGCGTGTGTGGCGAATGCCAACTGTATAGTGCCGACTGTGAAATTCGGGGGTGGTGTGGTTACAATGTGGTCGTGTTTCTCCTGGAGGGGGTTTGGTCCCTATTTTGCTTTATGTGGCACTGTTAAGCCACAAATTAAGAGTGAAATTTTAACCTCTTTCATGTTGCCTACCATCGACGACCAGTTTGGGGGTGACCATTGTGTCTTTCAGAATGCCCACGTATCCGTACATACTGCAGGGCGTGTGAGAGAGTGTTTTGACAACAACTTCCTACAAATGGACTGTCCTGCAAAGAGTACTAATTTGAACTGAAGGGTGTGCGACAAGAAGGGGTTAGCTCCATTTTTGGCACTTTTGAGTTCAGTGCACTTTCTTGCTCAAAAAATATTTCCTTGGTTTTGAGCAAAACAAGAAGGCTTCTCCGGCAGTTAGTTCCTGCATTTCTCAACATTTAGAGCTTACAGCATTGTATCACTGGGGCAAGAAAGGGGTAGATACTGGAGCTGACTTCTTCTTGCCCCAATGAAAAATGCTTATTTTAAGTTATTATGAATACCACAAAAGAAATTAAATACAATTTATTTCACAACATTCATTTGGCCTGGAGTGCTTATACATGTAAAGAAAACTCGTAAAACTTAAACATTTTACACGTTGTTCAGTTCTCAATATGGATACATATATCTGGTCTCTGCTTGTATTGTTTACATTATAGGATAGTTGCACACTTGCTTGACACAGATTCATTTAATATATTTGACTAGTGCAATGAGAGATTATTATGTGGATAGTTTTGGAATGATGTCGACTGGTTCATCTGATGTTTATGAACCTTAAAGAAGCCCCATTGAAGATTCGGAAAGTAAAGAAGTGCGGTATGTTCATGCCAAATAAAAGGAAAATTGCTCGTCCAGAAACGTGGATGTGGACCTCACCTAAAAGGAGCAGGATTGAAGATAATTGTTACGAATGTGTAATTGGAAAAGTTTTTCTGCCTCGAAGTAATGGACCTGATAGTCGCTGCAGATTGAAATTTTTCGAGACTGCATCTGATGATATGAAGAAATTTCTAATTCATGCTTTCAATTGACTTGACACCAAGTGAGCCCAAGATAGTTATTTTGCCAGTCATGTAACTGTCTAACAGGCCAGAAGGAAGAGAGTGGAGACAAGCACAGGAAAAATCAAAGGCTTCTGCCAACTACTACATAGTTCGACGAGGTCAAGACTCTATACGAGTTAGTAGGAGAGTCTTTGCTTCACTTCATGGTGTTTCCCTCGAATGGACTGAATTAATCACACGACAATGTTCGCATTGACAATGCATTACATAAGGATCAGATCTTCGTGGAAAACATATCTCTCGCCCAAAGAAAAATACCCCGGGAAACCCATTAGAAGGTTCACAACCACATTCTGAGCTTGCCAGGTAAATTTTCCCACAATAGCCGAAATGCCAACATTGAAGAATAATATCTGTCTCCAGAACTCAATGTGAAAACAATGCACAAGTTGTTTTTAGAAAAGAAACTTTGTGTACCTATGCATCATTTGATTTGTACTCCATGTATTGAAATCGAATTTCAATCTCAGGTTTNGAAAAGAAACTTTGTGTACCTATGCATCATTTGATTTGTACTCCATGTATTGAAATCGAATTTCAATCTCAGGTTTGGCCACCCCATATCATACACATGCCAGACATGTGACAACATCGAAAATAAACTTTGCTCACCACCTACTACCAATGAGATGTATAATAAGTTTTAAACAGAAAGAAACTCCACCAAACTAGGGAGGAATCTTTTCGAAAATATGAAAGGCAAGACGAAGTTAGCCAAGAAAAATAAGGAGACTGAAGCATTATTCTTCGATTATTATCAGAATATGCCTCTTCCGAATTGCCTTCGGGTGATTCATTTTATAAAAGACAGCTCTTGGTAAACAATTTCGGAATTTCATATGGAAAGATTATAAAACAGATTGTCTATGTTTATGACGAAACTGTTGGAGAAAAAACTCTCAACGAGCCCATAAGTTTCTTGCCCCATTATGTGAACAACATACTCATCCCAGATATATAGGTGCTCTATTTATTTCCAGACAAGGGTACCTCAGAATAAGAACCATGCTTTAACATAATACCTCTGCTATCTTGTTCCAAGTGGATGCCTCAATAACATCGTTCATAGATTTCCCGAATCTGATCATAGCTTCATACCACGTGATCGCGCCCTAGGCCTTATTGTAAAGAACTTGAGAAAATTGGACAGAGTTTTCTACCAACAGAGTAAGCCAACATCATCAAGAGAACAAAAACGAAGTTTACAGTAGTGGAATTGGACCACCTAATGATTTTGATCTTTGTGGACATCTTAAAAGGTTTCTTTTTGAAAATTCATCACGAGNAGTGGAATTGGACCACCTAATGATTTTGATCTTTGTGGACATCTTAAAAGGTTTCTTTTTGAAAATTCATCACGAGCAAGAAACTGGTAATAAGAAACAAGCCAAATTTTATATTACCAAGAACAGAGTGTTCCTTTTACAACGAGCTGGTCAGCAAGGCATCATGCAATGTAGTGAGAGTGTGTGAATACTGATTAAAAGTACATTCATTGTTCTGCATGAACTTTGACCAGTNAACGAGCTGGTCAGCAAGGCATCAAGCAATGTAGTGAGAGTGTGTGAATACTGATTAAAAGTACATTCATTGTTCTGCATGAACTTTGACCAGTTTGTGAGGGTGCAATTCCACTAAAGGTTGCCAAATTCAAAGACGTCATGGTCCTGGCTCAAAAATACGTCAGGTACGAGATGTGGTTCTACAACCAAATGAAATCGGACATAATCCCATCAGATGATCCAGAGGAAACGGAAGAAGATCTTGATTAGTTGGAACAAACTGAACTACTTGATAAAAAGCCTTCTTATTCAAAGTGACAAGATTTATAAAATGCTGATATGGGCAAATCGGCTGCTGGCAGAGGATGGAAGGAAGACTCGCCTGCCATGACGTCATGGTCGAAGGNAATGCTGATATGGGCAAATCGGCTGCTGGCAGAGGATGGAAGGAAGACTCGCCTGCCATGACGTCATGGTCGAAGGTCGCTCTCGGTGGCCTTGTTGGATGTTCATATTTCGCCCGTCCCTTACCATTCCCATAGCCACCCATTCCCAGTAACCCATTAACCTAAAAAATTTCTATATAAAAATTTAAAAAAAATATTTTATAAAAACATTAATTTAATAAAAATTTTAAACATTGGCCTACTAACTTCGATCTATAATAATGGTTGCCTGTTTGCAAATAAAAAAGGAATGACGACAATGTCGCAGCAGATTTTAATGTTTTTTTTTTAGTTTTATATTGGTTTTTATAACATTATTATTAAAATACAAATAGAGTTTTGTCTCCACGACGTTTATGACGCANTTAGTTTTATATTGGTTTTTATAACATTATTATTAAAATACAAATAGAGTTTTGTCTCCACGACGTTTATGACGCAGATTTTGGGGTATACTTTCCCCTCCACCACGGACAAGCCTAACTAAAGATTTGATATAGTAAAAATATTTAAACATTTTTTAAATTCTAAACTAAAATATATGTTATTATTAAGAAAAATTTAAAGTCATAAGTATACAGTGTTATACATGAGATTAATCGTTTTTTCAAGGCGAATAAGAATATAATGTAACCCAATGACAAGACTACTATATTGGATAAAATAGTTGTGCCCCAAAATTACCTTCCCAAAAACCAAAACCCAGTCCCGACATCCTACCTTACTAACACCCCTCCCCATCTCCCACAACACAAACCACTCCTCAGTCTCGTCCCCCCACATAACCATCGCCTCCCCCCCCCC